>JAOYMU010000263.1:18905809-18917367 GCA_025802295.1 Psammodynastes pulverulentus | reverse complement strand
CTCTACCTTGGGTCATCCTACTCAGGCCAGCTTCTTCTCCCGAAGCCGGCCTTTCACGCCGCTCGGGACAGCCGGTTCGCACTGTCCTGGCGCGACAACGGAAAAGAAGAATGGACGCTTCAAAGGAAGCGTCTTCGAAGGGCTACGTTGCCGCCGGAAGCCAGGGACATTTATGTTTTATACCCCATTAGGTGGAAAGGACTTTCTGATAAGCAGTTTGGAATAATGAAGGAAAAATATTTGGGAAGCACTGCCCTGAAGAATTGAAGAGAGGAAAAGTAAAACAAATTATAATTCTTAAGCCAACTACATATCTAGAAAAGCAATAAAATGTCTTCAGTGGGTGAGAGATTAAAGAATTGTGAGTTAAATAAATAGTCAAAGTAAGGATCCTCTCTGAAGAATATCCTTGTGTTTCCTCAAGACATTGATAACGACAACTGATTATCATCTGATCACAGGGTGATTCTTCTCAGAGGGGAGAGCACTTGGTCCTTGAATTTATACTCTCTGTCTTTTCCCTACAGAAAGAAGAATGGTCTTCTTTCTAAAAACAAGTTCCAGAGGGATTTTGAAACAGAGCTGCTGAATTAAATGGTGAAGGCAGAGTACAAGATTTTAAATTGGACAAAGTCAAATTAGAGCTGTCTATTTTATCTTCAATATTTTACTTCAATGCACTACTTTATAAATGAATTCCAATCCATCCTAGTTTGGGATTTATGCTAATCAGAAGCATAGCTCCAATAAAAGATAAATCCTGGATTATATTCCACCATATGATTGGAATATAATGGTATTTTAAAACTTAGTATGGTTTTTTTTTTTTTTTTTGCTTTCCTCATACATCCTGGTTTATTGAAAGCAATACAAATTTTAGATCTAGTGGTATGTTTTACTTAAAATATTGTGAAAA
This sequence comes from Psammodynastes pulverulentus, assembly GCA_025802295.1. NCBI lineage: Eukaryota > Metazoa > Chordata > Lepidosauria > Squamata > Psammodynastidae > Psammodynastes > Psammodynastes pulverulentus. Next base: position 18,916,451 of record JAOYMU010000263.1, on the reverse strand, counting down.
AAATTAAGTAGCTTTTAATTTGAATATATAACATATAGATCCCCTTTTCCACAGAACTATTTATGAAGGATTTAAAGAATACATGGATCATCTACATAATGATTTGTATCATTTGCAGCTTTCTTTTTTGAGTACAGTTTTTATTAATAATTCTAATTACAACACGAAACTTAGAGAAAGATAAGAGAATAAAAAAGAAAGAAAAAACAATTATAATAAAGAAAAGAAATATATAATGAAATTACTTCCAACCTTCATCACAACAAATATAAACAAATTTAAAAATGCTTCACACTGTATAAAGTTAAACCGAGATCTCTTCCACCCATATCTATGACCAAATCTGTAAAACATGAACTGTTCAATCCTGGTGTCAGCAAAAAATCCATAAAAAATTGCCAGAACATTGCAAAATAAAATCTCAATTTAAGCTTGATCAAATAAACCAACTTTATATTCCTTCCTTTTATGTTTAATACTCTTAATATTTCATTCAATTAAATATTGTCATAGGATCTGATTTTTCTTCAATTCCTCTTTACCCCATTGCACAGATTTCTTCTCTTTTGTAAATCCATTAAGAAAACATTTTCCAGCTTTATAACTTAATCAAAATCTTATTTAGCTTTCTGCTGTTTATTTCAAATTCTTTTAAGTTCTTAATCTTGTAATTAATTTTTCCTTGTTTAGAGTTTATCTTCAACTCACCCAATAATGAGTTTTCAAAATTTTCATTTCGGAGGGCTCTAATCGCTTTATTACAGTTAATAGGCCATTTCTGAAAGTAATGAGACAGTGAGATTTGTGAACTTAGTGTTCTTTAAAAGGGTCTGCTATGGTTGTGACTAAGATGGTTAATTCTATCATTTCCTTGTGCTCAAACCAGCAGAGAAATTGTCTCCTGCTATCTCCTAACAAGAAGCAGCCATCTGGAGCACATGTGGGTGGTTTCCCATCCTCTCCTTAACTAGAGACCTTCCAAGGAATGAGTTTATTCATTGATTCCTTGATCTTTGCCATGGTTGTCAGCTTCCCTTTCACAGGGCCCCCTTGATATCTCCCCTGGCAATCCACAGCTTTCTGAAGGCACTTTTGTCTAAAAGTGAAGATACTTTTAGTTCTTTCTTAAAGATACTGAAATCTTTTTTTGTTACTAGAAAAGGGGAAAGTTGCAATTAAGTTATGAACATAATAACACCTGGAATGATCGTAGTAAGCTAACCATAGGCACCTTGTCCTCCCAGCTGAAGAAAAATCACATTGCAGTTTTGCTTTTACAGAGGAGAAACAAATGAAGCTCAGAGCTATTATTTAAATTAGCTAATCTTTAGTTTGACGTTGGCATAGATTTGCATAATCCAGGCTACTTGAACAAGGAATAGCATTTGCATGCACTACATGATTTATTAATCAGTGCTGGTGCAGTATATGCAAAACACTGAGCAATACACTCAGACTGATCTGCATTTGGCCATCTTGACCTTGGTCCTGGTTGCTTGCTGCTTACCTCCATGATTCAGATTTTTCAATCAATTTTTGGTCTCTTTCTTTCTGTCTGCACTCCCCCCACAGCACTTTTCTCCTTGGTTAAACTTCCAAACTGCTTCTCAGAATCTTCCACTTGGCTGAAACTTCCAGCTCTTCAAATTGCTTGGATTACCAAGCATAGGATTACCAATCTAGAAGATTATCTCTGGCATGCCTCATGAGTTCTCTCCTTCATCTCTTGCACACAAGTAGTCTTCCCCCTTCCCTCTCTTTCCTTTCTCTTCCCTTCCCTTTCTTGTCCTCTTTCCTTGTCATTTGCCTGTCATATCTTGAATTGAATTTATTAAGTTTCTTAAATAGCTTCTTAGCTCCTTCTCTTATTTTCTTTCCTTCCTTCTCTCCTCCTTTCCATTGTTTAATACCATTGTTCCATTGGTATTAATTGAGCTATAATGATACATTAGACATTATATCTCTTAAGAAAATTTTCCATCTCTTCCTAAGATCTGTACCTCGGTTTACCTAATTACCTATTTTAAAATGTTATATTTTCATTGTCCTTCAATCTAGCTATTTAGCTGACAATTTTAACTTTTCTTGCCTTTCACCCAGCTTTCTTACAAACCATTGGCTTGCATAACATTTTTTAAATAAAAAGCTATTTCTCTAGACCTCTGTAGAAATCAACCTTACCAAAGGAATTGGAATAGATTGATTTTTTAAAAAACCAAAACTTTAAAATGGACATAAATCAATAGAAATAGGTTTACTCTCGGTGTAAAATTGATTTGGAAAGGATTTCATTGAAGCAGAATTGATTTGGAACAATGGAAAGAAAGTTAGTGTTTCAAGTTACCTTAACTGAAGGGAAATTGATTTGAGACAATTTGAAAGAAAATAAGTATTTTACAATAAATATAAACCATATATTAGAATTTTAGCTTGATGAACATAGTTCAATAAATGCTGGACTGCAACTGGAGTGTATTCCAGAAGTTATGCAAGATGGTTTTATACAGGGCTTTTCTTCTCTGAAGAAAGGTGCCGGAACGCACCCCCTTCGTCGCGCTAAAAAACCCCGGAAATGATAGCTCGCGATTGGTTGAGACGGACCACGTGACGCGGACTTTGAAAAGGTGCCGGAACGCAGTACTGCCGAGTTCCGGCGGAAAAAAAGCCCTGGTTTTATATAAGAGTACATACACTTATTGAAAAACGTTGGCAGACGAGTGGAGGATTTCAATTAATTATGTTTATATCCCAAAGAAGATAAATATAAAATAAGTGTTATCAAAATAGTCCTGAGACAAAATGGATATGACATAAATGGAAGGCCATCAAGATTGGACATGTTCAAGTTATTTTATTGCTCTCAGGTTTCTAGATTTTGATAAAATATCAGGCAAAACTAATATACCTTTTCAACGCTTCATCAACTATGAGTTGATGAATAAATATTAGACTTACAAATTTCTGCTCCATTTTTGTTCCTTTTCATCTTTACCTTATTGTCAGTTCTGTCTCAACTTGAACCTCTAAGCAAGAATGCTCCTTGGCTCCATTTGTTGAGAAAGGTGTCATTTATCTTTCTGTGTTTCAAGTGAAACACAGTAAAGCAAAGCCAGAACTGAAATTCGTGTACCAAATCCCCAAGTAATTTTTTTCCCTGCTTAGGCACTTCCCCTTGCTGGGCATCTAGCATCCAATTAATTTCCAAGATGTTTTTGAAATGGTCATTCTGATGGAAGATTGGTTTGCAGCTGCATTCTTCTCATAGCAGAACGACCTTGAAACATCATCTCTGAAGAGGCACTTTCACTTTCACTTTCTCCCCTCCCAAGCACTACTCCTCCCTGTCATTCTCCCCTCAAGGTTCATAGCAGACTGGCAAGGGATGATCACTGAGTGCAGGCATGAGGTAGCAGTTCTGACACTCATGATGCAGTGATGGTTCAATACTGTTGTTCCTTAGATATGTTTTTCCAACGTGGTTCTAAATATATCTAAAATGATAGGTTAGTAATGAATAATCTGTTGCATTTAAAATACCTTGTGATTTGCAGGCTCCATCTCGTATTATCTATAAAGCCATTCCCTGAAAATATGTCCCATACGTCCCATATTTTCAAGCAGTTCCATATTAGTATGAAAATATACTCTGAAGAACATTGGGAATTGTCTCCCCGCTGATCTCCTTTAGTATCCCTTGTCCCAAAAGTAAGAATTAAGCCTGATGTAATAGAAAAGAGAGAGGGAGAGGGAGGTAGCTGATAGGATTGACCAAACATCCATTCCTGCTCAAATTCTCATAAAGCTTGTAGTATAAACTGCATTGTGCTAATTGTGAATAGATGGTGGAAGTTGCAGCACAAACAAGGTTGGTTTGAATAGCATGAAGAGGATGTGTAGGAGACAAGTTAAATTGAGTTCAAAAAATATTGAGGATAACCAAACAAATAAGATGGATTCTGTTGATTTTATTTTATTTATGTCTGTAGCTATCTCATATGTCTTCACTTGGGTTATATTCCATGGAAATCAGAAGCCTTCATTTTTCTGTTTCCAAAGCTATGTAAGAGGCATCATTAGTTTGTAGAATTACGTTTTATTTATTTTTATTTCTTTCTCTACAGTTTATATATGTAATCAGTTTTTTTAATTACTAATAACCATTGTTAACAAAAGCTATTTACACGTTTTAGTTATGTTTCTATCTTACTTTGAAGTTTGGCTAGTAGTGACAGATGTGTGCATAATATATTTCCCTCTAGAATCTGGAGTCACTTTTTACTGTAGGCATTTTAAAATACACTTTTGACATTGCCATTTGTCTGTTTTCTAACTGTAAATTATTTTGCCTTTCATTTTTCATTTCAAATATTTTTATGCTTTGGAAAGGATTTTTCTTTGTATTTGAAAAAAATGTGCCTGGAATATTTTAAACTTAATAAACATATACACTCCCCCCCCCGCCCCCAGATTTTCTCTTTTCTTTAAACATGATATAAAATCTATTAACTGTATTTTATTGATCATTCATTAAGGTTAAGGGTTTATGGTAGTTTGCAAAACAGTAGGCTTACTACACTCAAATTAACTTGAGTTGGGTTTTTTTGGGGGGGGGGGTTTGCCTGAACAAAAGCTGAAAAAGCTTGTATCTCACAACTTATTCCAGAGGTTGAAAAAAAGTTGTTGTTTTGTTGCTACATTTCGCTGTCAGGATCACCATACTCACAATTTACACATCGTCTGTGACATTAACATAATGAATTAAAAATGCTACCATCTTATACAAATTCAATACAATTTTGTGAGGCTTTCCGCAAAGCCCCACAGATCTTCCAAAAGTTCAGTCACCTTCAGGGTTCTTGGAAGATTACATTATTTTTAGATTTTATCTGGGAGCAGAGGAAACTTTTGAAGTCAGAAAACTGTTCAGTACCTCTAATTATTGAGCTATTGGCTTTCTCGTGCACTTCTACAACCCTGGACAACTTGTGTTTGTGTCCTTGACAATAGATACAATAGATACAGTGCAGCTCAAATAAATGTCTGGCTATTAGCCCCAGTTCTCAGAAAGAATATATAACACACAGGTTTTAGGGAATCCAGCTTTCTAAGTGAGTGCCTTTTTCTCTTAAGTATTACTGCTCCTTCAGAAATCCCAGACAAATACAACATAACAGTATACAATTTTCTCTGTATCAGTGCAAACTACTCCCTGGGCACTCTTATATATTGCTATGGCTGAAAGGATCTTTCAAGATATATTTTATAAAGTATAGAATCTATTAATAGTGTCTCTTGCTTTTTCAGAATTTTCTTTTTAAGTTTCATTCGGGGTCATTGGCGTATTATCAGAAAGGAATACTAATAGCATGATGCAACCTTTGGGATAAATTACATCTTCTCCATCGCATGTTTATCCATACATCTGGTATATTTTTCTTCATCTGTACGCATCCAACTCAGCAGCAGAATAAACACTGATATAGCTCACTTTGTATGCACAATCACAACTCATTATAGCATCTATTCTTTTAGGTTGGCTTGGAACATGTTCATGCTATTTCAGGGTCCAACCAGATTTTTAGCTTTTTATTCCAAAGTCACTTAAGTGTACAAACCTCCAGATAGCGTTGCCCTAAATCTGTCTTATTCAAGGAGAACCCCTGGATCATAACTGAATGTTCCATTCCTCAGATGTAGCACAAAGAAACAGGACTGATCTTATAATGATGAATCTATACTTTCTTCCCTTGAGGTGACTGGAGTTGGGAGGGGGCTTTAAAATTTTAATATTAGCTTTCCAGCTATATTCTTGGGCCTCGCATTTATTTGTCAAATGTATATTGCCTTCCATCTCACACGTAGTGGCTGTGGGTAACATACAATAAAGCCAGCAATTAAAACATTTTACAAAACCAGTTAAAACAATAAATGTAGATAAAACAAGATCATAAGAGGGGAGATGTTACATATAATTCAGCCAGAGTGTGAGCTTCCTATTACCAGGAGATTCCCCAAGCTAACAAAACATGTTTGAGGGCTTTCTATAGGGCCACCAGGCTTGGGATGAACTTCACCTTGGGAGGGATGATGTTCCAGACAGTGGGATTCAAAAATTTTTACTACTGGTTCTGTGGGTGTGGCTTGGTGGGTGTGGTGTGATGTGGTGGGCGTGGCTTGGTCGGCATGCCAGGGGAAAGATACTGTAAAATCTCCATTCCCTCCCCACTTCGGGGGGAAGGTTACCACCGGTTCTCCGAACTACTTAAAATTTCCACTACTGGTTCTCCAGAACTGGTCAGAACCTGCTGAATACCACCTCCGGAACTAGGTAAAGCTAAGGATACTGGCAGCTACAAGGAGAAGAAAAACACTGCAAAGTTGATGAATAGGCAAGGTTGGTAGAATATGCTGCATGGGAACTCTGGCAGAAGTAGCTACTGGTGGCCACTTCTGTGGAATATACACACTGGGACATTGGCAGTGGCTGAAGGGAAAGTAAGAAGATGCTAGGAAGAACAGCAACTACCAAGCTGATGAGATGGAGGCAGCTGACAGGACAGAGTAAGGGAAACTGCTAGGAAGATGATGGAAGTGCTAATGAATATGTTGAACGAGGAACTGCTGATGGAAGGAGGGCAGAAACGGGTAAAGCCTTTGTCCTCTTCATCAATCCCAGATTTCATTTTGAAGTCTGCAACAACCAAAACATTCAGGTTTTGTGGAACCACAATTCATCTGGAATGATTCAACAGAATCTAAACACAAGATGATTTGATTCAGAAATTTCCTACTTCTGTGTACACCGCACAGTGTGCAAGATTGTCAAATGTAAGCTGCAACAATCCAGATTGGACTTGAGTGGCAGCAAAGAGTTAGGGGTTTCTGGATTTCTATGCTGCTCTCTAGTGGTCATATGAAGTTTTGCAGTCCACCTGGAATTCTGAAGTCTAAATCCAATAAACATAGTGACACTATTTTTGCTGCATAAATGCAGGAAATGTTGATGTAAACATTTAATAGAGGAGTTGTGAGAATAAAATTAATAACACTCTTCACTTCCACAGGAAGAGTTATCAAGGTAGCCATAGTAATATTCTGCACAACAGAATACGTTTTGGAGATGAGAAGTGTGGATGGATACCAAATAAATGGTAATACCAATGAATCTTTATGCTGTATACCTGATCTCAATCTCTTCTTAGTAATAAATTACAGAACAATGATTGGACATTTCCAATCCTATTGTATTAACTCCATTTTTCCTTAAGTCTTCGCCTGTAGGAAGAGAATATTGTCTCTACACAGCAGCCCAGGATCATCTTATCAGTGGAGTTTGCAAATAATGGTAGAAAAGACATATGGATCCTACCATCATGATCCACTGGAATTTTCTCATTGTTGCGTTTCCTGTGGGAGTCACTAGATACTTGCAATATTGACACAGAACTCTATCATTTCAAACAATGTCTTACCATATATCACTCTACTCCTTTTGATTCATCTGCCTCTAACCTGGCCTTTAACTTCTACATGCAAACCTACCCAGGAAGGGAATTTCACTAGATTGACAACACCTATAATACTTCTCCTTTCTTATAATAAGCCTTACATCCAATGGAATGGCATCTAGAGAGCAATATCATCAAACAGCATGACCATGCTTAAATGAGGAAATTGTTTTACTTATAGAAATTCCAGTGTCAACATGGAACAATGGTGTGAACATGGAACAACAAAGTTGTCGTGCAACGGCTTCAGTGCTACTTTTATTAATTTTTATGTATTAAATTTACTATATATAGTCACCCATCTCACCAAAGGCAACTCTTTTGATCCTGGAGCTTGATTCAAGCAAGTATCACCGGAACTTATGTGGAACTTTAGAGTGAAAGTAATGAACTTAGATGATTTCCATAGTTATTTTTATAGGCAGTTGGGTAGAAAGAAAATTACTTACAACTTGAAGGAGAGCAAGATAACCAGCCCCAACGTTGTCAAAGTTAACTTTCACGTTTTTCCATCGGGCTTGCTGATTGTTGTGTATTAGCTCATCACATTCAGTTTTATTGTTGACATCGCTGATGTTGAACATTTCACCCGTTGTGGTATTAACACAATGGTAGAACTTGCCAGCAAAGAGATTCACACCCATAATACTGAAGATCAGCCAAAATATGAGACAGACCAGAAGCACATTCATAATGGAGGGAATTGCTCCAACAAGGGCATTAACAACCACCTAGGGTAAATATTGAAGAGGGGGGGAAGGGAGGGGGCAGGGGAAGAAGGCCTAGATTATTTTTTTTGCAACTGAAGCTATTTATATTAAGAGATTCTATGGAAAATAATACACATATCAAAGTAGGAAAGATAAAGTTTACCCTCCCGCCCAAAAGACAAAACAGAAACTAAATGCTACGGAAAGTAAAAACCAAAGCCAAAACCTGGTAAGATGGAATCATAACATTTGCGTGCACTGAGGAGAAAAAAAAAAGAAAGAAAAGGGTTACATACCAAAAACATAATTGGTAAAAAGTATGTACAGTATATATGTCAGATAATGGAACAAGAAAATAAATATGCAAAATATATGAAGCCACAAACTTCAAGAAATCAATAAAGAGGCAAGAAAAGATAACAATCAATGTAGTTCAAACTAACAATTTAGAGAGAGACATATGACCATTTGTTTAAGTGCAGCCAATCTAAGGGTCTTCATAGACTCATAGCTTCTGTTCAAAAGCAGACAGAAATTGTTATCAGGAAGGTTCTTGCACAGGTCCACCTGGTGCATAGTTGCATCCTTTCCTGGATCAGAGGGCCCTCAAACCAGTCACTTATGTACTAGTCACCTTATAGCTTGACTAGTACAATGTGCTCTGGTCTCTTAAAAACCACTTGGAAGCTTCAACGGCTCCACTTGGCTTCTGGATGTGATTGGTCAAAGGTATACATGGCAGAGGGCCTGGTTATTTGAGGGACCGCCTGTCTATTATGTTTCTGTCTGGCTGATATCAGCTGACTTGGTTTGCATGCTCTGGGTTCCTTTGAGCCAATGGTGTTATCTATGAAGACCAGGAAGTGTACCTTCTCTGTTGTAGTACCTGCTCTCTGGAATCAGGTTCCCTGAGATCTGGGTAGCTTCCACCCAATGGAGTTCCAGAGGGACTTAAAGATTTGGCTGATCTACTAGTCCTTAGGCTGGAATGGAATCCCTCAATGCATATTTCTTTTAAATTTCAACATTTCTTAACTTGGATAATCAAAAACTTCAAAAGTTTAATTTTCTGTGTATACAACATAAATATCTTGAGGGTTTTAAAAAATACATGTTTGTGATTCAAAATACATGTATCGCACAGTGGTGGGATTCAATATTTTTTACTACCGGTTTTGTGGGCATGGCTTGGTGGGCATGGTGTGGCTAGGTGGGTGTGGCTTGGTGAGTGTGGCAGGGGAAGGATACTGTAAAATCTCCATTCCCTCCCCATTCCTGGGGGAAGGTTATCACCGGTTCTCCGAACTGCTCAAAATTTCCGCTACCAGTTCTCCAGAACTGGTCAGAACTGCTGAATACCACCTCTGATATCGCAGCTATCTATACTGACGTTCACATACATATACATATATCCCTAACATTTGAAGAATGTCCTACTACTTGAAACACATAATGTTAATCATGGAAGCACTAAAATAACTTAAACAATTTATGGAGGATATCTCAAAGGAGTTGGTAGAAAGTGGTTTTTAAAAAAATATTTTGGAAGTGCTTATGACCATGGCATGAAATAGTAGTGAAAAAAGCTCAACATTTCTGCTCTGATACATCACTGCTTATATTGCAGAAACAGATTTACTTCATGGAAATATTAATTTCAGGTTCATTTCTTAACATCTCACCCTCATTCCTTCAAATCGTGACAGAGCTCTTAAAGGCCTCAATGCTCTTAATGTTCGAAGTGATTTAATGGCCCCTAATTCAGAATAGCCTAGTGCATTGGCTATTAAACTGACCAATGAAACCTGGAACAAAAGAAAAAAAAGAGAAGAAAGAAAGTTCAGATATTTATAGAACATACCTTGAATAAGATTCTACAGGACCCAAATTGGCTTTTATGTTGCCTGGAATGGATGGGCCAAGGACACAAAACTGAAACAAAATTCCCATAGACTATATTCCATCAAGCCAGACTCTTAAGTGTTTCTTATTACTGTATATGTGCCTGATAGCTCCCTCTTTCATACACTTAGATGCTTGCCTTCAGAACAGATCTGACTTAAAGTGTACCTCCAAGCCAAGTTTCTGACATCAACTCTGACCATAGAGATTTGAGAGCGATCGTTTTGGTTCACATGAACTTTTCTTCGGTACTGCCAAATAAAAATAACATGCTTTTTTTTTGCACGCAAAGACGTGTTTTATTCTTGAACCTTCCCTTCTCCTACTGAATAAGATAGTTCCATATATAGTTCTAATTGGTACAAACCAGTGGTGGTATTCAATTTTTTCTACTACCGGTTCTGTGGGCATGGCTTGGTGGGCGTGATATGGCTCAGGGCCAATGAGAGGTGGTATTTACCGGTTCTCTGAACTACTCAAAATTTCTGCTACTGGTTCTCCAGAACCTGTCAGAACTGGCTG
>JAOYMU010000263.1:18793779-18804249 GCA_025802295.1 Psammodynastes pulverulentus | reverse complement strand
GCTAATATTTGGAATAGACTCTCCTGCTCCAGCAGGGGGTTGGACTAGATGACCTCCAAGGTCCCTTCCAACTCTGTGATTCTATGATTCATTGTTGCTACTCTCTCTCTATTGTCCTACCTGGTCTTTTGCACATATGATTGTGTGATAGAAAACAGGAATGATTGTCTAGGTATGAGGCTTTGTTTGGGATTTTTAGCTTATTTGCTCATATTTATTCATTTTAAACATGGGAATCAGCTGAGGTATGAGAGGATGGTGATCACTGTAAATGTGCCATTCAATATTTAGAAATGAATGAGGTGGAAATAATATAAATATTTAATATAAATGTATTAAAAATATAACATATATAAATGTTTAATCAGTTTAATTTCTGTGCTAATCCATTTTCTAAATCTTATAAAATGATCCTGAAGGTTTTCTGATGGGAAAGTTGGTGCACAGGTCACTGGCCTTATCTCCAACTTCCAGTTCTGAGATAGAAGCAGCAAGTAAAGACTGGATATGTAGCAACGAAAGCTCCATCACTCACTTGGCTTAAAGCAGGGCTGTCAAACTCCTGGCCCGTGGCCAGGTGCGTCATGCGCTGGCCACGCCCACGCCTGGTTTAGCAAAGGGGAAAAAAGTCCAGATACATCAGCATGACGTGAGTTTGATACCCCTGGCAGGAATAATATTTACTATCTCCTGTTATACCTTAGTAGTTACTACTGCTAATGCTAGGACAGTGAATCATGGAGAATCACCCTATTCTCACGATCATTCAGGAACCTACTCTTCCCTAAGTCACATGAAAATAGACGCACTATTTGGAAAAGTAATGGCACACGCGATTCAGAGAATGAGTTCTTCCAAGCAGCGCAAAAACATGATTTCTGTCATTCTCCAAATATAGGATAATCTTATACAGGATATTCTTTTATAAACACAGGTCAAGAAAGATTTCTCTTTCAATATTAAAATTAAACTACAATAGATTATCACAGAGAGATACAGAGTTGAACATTCAAGATTAAGTTTTGAGTTTGACGGAAGGATACAATTGAACAGCTGCATGCCAATGGCTTGAAGGCATTATCAATGAAGAAGACAGATGATTAAAGGCTGATTTTGGAATTAATACAGGGAAACATTTGCATGTGCAGAAGTGAAAGACCCAGTTAACAATGGGAGCAGTGCAGAAAATAATGTTAATGTCAGTAGTCAGGAATCAGTATTCTACACTGATGTTTAAGTGTAGATGTATATATTCTTATATGCCTGTAGAAAAAAAAAATCCCTTTTCCTTTTTACCATACTGTTAGCTCTTCTAAGCCATCACAGAAGTTCTAATACTAATCCAAAATATCTCATGCAAAATTAAAATGTGTAAGGAATGATGGGAAGAGATTTTTATCTCTCTTTAAATGTAACTGGTTTATGAAATTGATCTATTTGCAAATAATCTCTGAATCTGAGAGGAATATTCCCTGAAATAATAATTCTAAGACCTAATATGTTTTATGATATCTGTGTACATAAGACAAATACCTGCTAATAAAAAATAAAGCAGACTCTCACTGAATACTATTATTTTATAATTGATTGGACCATAATTCTCCTTTATAATAAAATCTTGGGCAGTCCACACTATGGCAATGACATAGCCACAAAGAAACATCATCATATTTGTATTTGTACTGAAGGTGCTGTTTCAGTTTTGACTCAGGAAGAGTCAAAACTTAAACTTCTTTTTCTATATAAAACACCAATTTTCTACAACAATACACATAGTTTTCCAAAGGAGCCCCCTTCTCTACTAAGTCTATTAAGTGTAGAGTCTAATTATTTAGCTGCACCTTTGAGAACTAACAGCTAGGGCAAAACAGAAAATCTCCATGGCATTAAAGCATTATTACTGTATTGCCTGGAGTACTAAAACATGAATGTGATGTAGCGGTAACACCAGTGCTTGTCTCCAGAATTTCAATTAGCCTTAAACGAAAATGTCATAATAGTGTCACTCGCTCTATGCAACACACCTGTTCACATCTGCCTTCCTATTTAGAAAATCAGTCTTACTCTAGAGCTACCATGTTTCTATTGAGGCCGACAGATAAACTGGAAATTTGGACTGTAGCACAGTCCAATGCAGGTGAATCCTAACCAACCCACATGCCAATATTGATGATCCACTGACAAAAATATGCAAAATAACCATATTGCACAAGGCTAACACCAAGCAGATTAGGTCAGTTATTGCCTGAGTAACAGGCAACTATTCTACAACATGTTTATGGGTCAACTGAACTTTCTCAAAAACTCGTTATGGCTTCCTAATCAATTATATTATGCAATGGGGATGTATCTTGTACATAATAACTCCTATCATTGGATTTGTATTTTAATTTTTGGATAGAGAATGAATAAACATACACACTTAAAACCAAACAATATCATTTTAGGACAAGGGTCTTCAAACTTGGCAAGTTTAAGACTTGTATTCTTCAACTCCCAGAATTCCTGAGCTAACATGACTGGAGGAGGGATTCTGGGAGCTGAAGTCCGCAAGTCTTAAAGGTGTCAAGTTTGAAGACCCCTGTTTTAGGAAGCTTATTATGCAAAAGTATCATATGAGAGGATTATTCAGGAACTACTATATTTGCATAAGGCAGGGAAAGTATAATTTAAAAACCTTGATAAAGGAATCAGTTCAGACTTGTCACAAAAGCTGTCCATCTTACAGTTGATTAGAAAAGAAAAATGTGGGTGACAAGACTGTCAAAAGAAAAAATGAATAATTTTTACTCTGCCCATTACGACTTCAATCCCACCACTATGGTTTATCCAAAAGATTATTTTGGATGATCACCAACAACATCACCAACAAAAATCTCCAGCCCTGATGGAAGATGAGCCACCATTTAAAATATTAATAATTCTAAATGTTGGCTAAGATTCTGTCTTTATTTTTTTTTAAAGCCATAACTCACTTTATATTAAATCCAGCAAGTTCAAGGAGCTTTTAAAAATATTTTATTGACCATCTTTCAAGTCAGTGAGGAATGTTCATAAACTCAGACTGAATTAACTATTTCTGAAAAAAAATTCTGCATCTTTTCATGCATTTACATAAACATAAAAAACATTAATAGGCACCAAAGCTAGGACAAATCATTCTCAGTTTAAAAATAGGTAAGTTGGCTTTTTTCTAATTGTCTTTATAGATTTCCCTTGATACATCATGTCTACACATAAGAAGTATGGCAGAGTGTGCATAGATGACTTGTTTGCAACCACAGCAGTTTAGCTGCCAAATGCTGTGTCTATGACCATCATGACAAAGTAATTATCTGAGAATCAGAGAACTGGATAGGATTCAAAGCAAACTCAACATTAAATTACAAAATTTACAAAATTTAACCTCACCACTTAATCAAGACTCTCTGTAACTAACTCTAGCTAGCTATCATCCCAACTCATAAGCTCGATGATTTGGTTAGACATACTGTATAACAGATGTCCAACATACAGCTATGAGCCTTAATCATAAATATGATGTTTTTGTTTGGCATGAAATAGCAGAGAGAACTTGGCCAGTTTGAAGCAAAAGGCTTGCTGCTCTTAATGGAAGGAAAAGTACTTTTAATACATGACCTATCTTTCTATCTATACTTTATTCAAGGAAGATTCAAAGAACCATCACTAATTTGCTGTCAATGATTCATTAATCTCATTCACTAAGTATCAGTGAAATTGAAAGATAATGAAGCACAAGACTATATTTTTCAGACTATTTTGTAATAATATTCAGTTTTAAACTAAAATTATGTTTATTTCATGCAAGCAATCTTTGTTTTAAAATAAAATATGCTGATTATCTAATCACTAAACTATTTATGTATATAATACATACAGTCAAGGAAGAATCTGGTGGCACCTTAAAGATTAACAGGTCTACAAGGTACTTACCATGTATAACAGCATATACCACAAGTGCATTATAATGAAAGTGTGCACTTTAATTATGAGAATGCTGAAGATTCTGGTGGATATTTTTTTAGTGGGGATGAAAGATGTGCTTGCTAGGAGTAGTTTCCACTCTGATCAATGGGTCTTCTATTAAGTGCCAGCTCCTGTCACATACAGAAGTGGCACCTATTTCACTTTACTGAGATAATAAAAGTGGATTTTATTGACAATTTCAGTCTTGAAAGAGATACCAGTTGTCCCTTTGGATAGTTTCAAGACAGTTTCCTTCTTGAAATAATTTTTAATATTAGACAGAGATTAAAGAAACTCCTATTATCCTATAGTTATTCAGAGAACTTGGAATAGAATTAAGAGGCTTATGTAAATGGTATCATTTTGACATTTTAATGTCATTTAAAAAAAACTTTCTGAAGCACCATTTAAATATAGTATCTATAGACCAAGAAAAGTATATAATAGCTATTCTATTTATAATTATTTTTTATAAAAAAGATACATTAAAATATATATTTACCGCAATAAGAAAATATAACATTATTGGTGGCTTGTGCTACTTATATATGTTCTGCAAATCTGCCACTGATAATTAGATATTTTCTGAAACTTTACAAATGTATAACATTGCTGCCTGGCTTCTAATATGTTTAAAGTCTATTTTTTAAAGATAAACTTGGACCCTCTGCACAATGTATTTTTTCCTATTCTCTTGCTTACTGATCTTGGTGGGGCAGCCTACAAGAGTTTTAAAGTAGTTGGCTTGTGGCACCTGGGATCTTCTTTGGTTTGGCTTCATCAGCTTCTTCTTCAGCTGGTTTGGCTGATGAAGAAGAAAGCTGAGTCACATTAGTTCTGGATCCATGTAGTTTTCCCAATCGCTCTAGGAGCACTTTTTGATCATACTATATAGGACAACAATACAGCTCATGACTAGGCTGGCCCAGCAAGTTCTACTTCAACCAAGCAAGGAGAAAGAACAGCAACAAAAAGTACATTGTACAGCCATGAGCTATGGAAATAAGAAGAACCCACCAATTTCTACATAGACATCAACTACAAGAGTAAGAAGAATCTACTGATTCTCATAGACTTTAGTTAATGGGTTCACGAACTACGGTTTTATGCAAGAAAGGCATCCCATGAAATAAGCCAAAATATTTTATTTACGCAGAAAGCTCCTATTGAAAACAGTAAACTGTTAATTTAAAGGACTGATATGAATAAAGATATGCTATTAATTAGATATAGATCTGGATGGTAGAATATAGATGAGTCTTATCTTCTTAAAGAAAAAGCAATAAATAAATACGATATAGACATGGTGTAGGAACAGGCAATGGCAATATTTCAAATGTTTATTTTAATGTCTATAAAAATGATGTTAGAGCAACCTCATAAATAACAACCAAAGCGACTTTAATGTTTTAATGTGGTAAGCAAGTTATTATAGTTCAAATATAAATCTTGAGGGAGGAAGAAATGCTTACTAGTGCCAAGAAACTTTTACAGGAAAGAGGGAAATAATATTAGAACATTTTGCTTAAAACAGGATTTTACAGATACAACTGCTGTGTTTTGAAAGCATGTCACTGCTGATGATTAGAAGATTGCCTACTGATTAAATAAAGAGATTGTTGAACCCAGAGACCTATAGCTTTTGCTATCTGGGACTGCATGGATGACGTCTCCACCACAAAGAACATTTCTCCTTTACAGCACCAGATTCCTGCTTTGATAAAAAATGAGCTTTTTTTTTCAGATTTCTAGGTAGGAATAAACCCCAATGGAAAGCTGTTAATTTCTACACACACTGAAATTCAGTGGGAGAAGGCATAGGAAAAGGCGTGGTTTAGGACCCAGAAAGCCTCGTCAGGCGGTACTTGTGCAGATCACTGGGAGACTCTAAAAGGGTCCAGTTTTAATTCTGCCTCTAATCTCTGCAAGAGCCGCGCTCCTCTCGCCGGCTCAAGGTTGGGTCGATCCTCGCCGTGGCTCTGGATTTTCGCTCGCTGTTCCCGCCAGAAACTATGTCGCCGGTTCCTTTGCCATGGAAGCCGTAGGAGAAAAAGTGATTTCCGATGCTCGAGCCTGAGATCGCGGTATAAAGGACGGGGGGGTGTACAAAAATGAAGACGTTGATGGTAAGTCCGTGGATCCCAGATCGCCGCGAGGACTTGAAACGAGACCGTGAGATTCGGCGTGGGAATTGGCGGGCGTTCTCGGAGACACTCAGCCGGGGCTGGATTTGTGATTTCAGCCGGGGCTGGTGGGTGTGCTGCCGATGGGCATTTGGCAAAACCCGCAGGAAGAGGCGAATAACTTTCCATCGCTTGCCTTTCTTTGGGAAACGGTGGCAGCGCAGCGTCGGGGGTCTAGGGCTGGCGGGGAAGAAGAGTCCGGCTTCAAATGCAGGGATGTGGGTCGCCCTCGGTAATCCTAAGAGTGGTGAGGATAAGATGTTGGTCCTTCGAGCAGCGATCTCCCACCTACCATTTAAGGCTATATGTGTATATAATATATTCACGCCTTAATTTTGGAAAGAGAAGGCGGGTTGCAAAAATCGATGGATTCCAAACGCAAAGCCAAAATTGTGAGGTCGGCGGGGATGCCAAAGGAAAGGCTGGCGAGCCCGAGAGGGGTGTGGATAAGGGGAAAAAGGAGGTGGTGGTAAGAAGCGACGAGAGTAAAAAAAAGAAGGAAAGAGGGTGACGCGTTGCAACCTCCAAGTGCACTTTTCGCGTTTTGCTTTGGAACTTGCAAAAAGGCTAATAAGCGTTAGGCGCGCGGGGTCTTTCCGCCCCAATTGCAAAAACGAGTCGAGCGAACAACCTTCTTCCCCGCGTCCCTCAGCTCATTTTTATTCCGAATTTTTCGGGATATATATATATATATATATTGAAGAAAAAACCTCTCCAGTCTTTCCAGAGGAAGTCCAAACTTCCATAGTCTGCGAGCCGCTTCACCAAGGGGTGTGCGTCGGGGTGTGTGCGCGCTTCCTTCGGCAGCCTGAGGGGAGAAGAGAGAGAACGGGCAGCCTCGCTGACAATTCGGTCAAGCCAGCCAAGAGTCCGCCCGGCCGTTTGCGGCATTGCCTAATTGCGGGGAGGGGGGCGCAAAACCGGCGGGAAATTAAGCGGGAGGGAGGCAAGCCACCGCTATCCGTCGCGCGAAGAGCCGCGGGGAGGAGGGAGGCTTTGGAGCTCCTCGTGTAAGCTCCATGGGAGAGAGACCCAGGCGGCCGAGAGCGTTACTTTGCCGCCGCTGCGGTCCACTGTGCTGTTGAGGTCCAGCGCTTCCCCCCCTCACTTGCCCGCCTCTCGCCAGCTCAGTTCAGCCCTGACCCGACTGTGTGTCCAGCGGGTTCTCAGCCTCTCTTTGCCCCTCCCTCCTTACAGCGCCATGGGCTGGCTGTGTCTTTAGCGCTCACCACCATGTGCACGAGCTTGTTGCTTATGTACGGCAGCATCGGGAGCGGAGGCAGCGGCGGTGGTGGCAGCGACGGTGCCGGCGGCAGAAGGGCCTTAAAGGAGCAAGTCCAGCAGCAGGTGGCGACGACCAGCCCTCTTCAGAAGCCGAAGAGCCAGCAGCCCTCCAGTGCAGCCTCGCCCCGACCCTTCCCCGGCCTCGCCGACCGCCTTTTGGAAGGCTACATCAGCGTCCTGGATCACAAGGTGAGCGCAGAAAAGCAGTACCGCGGAGGGAGGTGCCAGGCGGGTTGATTGACGTTTGAGATTGAGCTCCTCTTTTGCCTCCCGCTTTTAAGGTGCGAGGTCGAATGATTGGGACAGGGGGGCGGGGATTGCAGGGAGACCGAAAGGTCAGATGTGTTAGGCACTCTGTTCTTTGCAGCGTGGCAATCGAGAGTGTAGTTTTAATTGCGCCCTTGACTTTCCTGCGTATTGACTGCTTAAATCCCAACTGTCTTTTCCTCTGCATTCTGGATAATTGCAATCTATAAGGAATAATGATGGTTTCAACAGCAGGCTTGAGAGACTCTGAAGAGGAAGCACTACATCTCTCCCACAGGTTGCTACAGACGAATGTTTTAATTTGATCGCAATGCTAGACTGGTTTCCGGTTAATTGACAAATAGTTTACAGCATGTTCTATTTCCTTGGAAATATTTGCCCTGCTCTCAAAGGTCAAGCCGCCACTCAGGCAGATCCTAAATTATCAAATAGATAAATAGCTTTGATCACTCTGCTTTGCTGGAGTGGTTCTATAAAAAGAGGGCAATTTTTAAAAGGCACCTCTTACTTTTATGAGCCAAAGTAGAATGGTTCTGCTTCTTGGAAGAATAACATCCATGATGCTGATTTTTTTTTTAATTCTTTGGTAGATTTGACACTGTCAGTATTCAAGACATTAAAGAAAAAAATAATTTAAAATTACATGTTTGTTTGTTTTAAAATGTACTTGCTGATTAAGAAATCAGAGTGAGTGAGTATGTGAAGTAGTTCTCTGTATTCCTAAAATTGTCATCACTGAAAAAAAAACTAGACACCTAGTCTAGTTCAGAAAACTTTTAAGATACTTTTTTATTTATTTTATTTGCTGTTTTTTAAACAATTTATACCCTTTCTGTGTGCCTTAAATCATTTTAAAATTTCAAAATAGGAAATAATAATAAAACCTATATACTCATTCATATGTCTCTTGAAAGTAGCTGCATCCTAGTGATAAGGCTCAGCAGAAACCCTGAACCATACACCTGCTTTTAAAAAAGTACTGGGATTCATGCTCTCTTCTTTCTATGCCACCTCTTCTGAATCATTTTAGAAGAAGAATGCATAACCAGACTATTTGCAGTAATAGAGTTCAGAAAGAGGAGTTTAACCACTTGTATGCCGTTGCCAGAAAAACTTCGTAAATATCTCCATGCCTTCTCCCTTCTGTCATTCCTCCTGAGTTCAAGTAAGCCAAACCAGTATGGAATTCCTGACCAGTAAAGAACTGCTTATTCCAGGAAATGTGTTTGTGGAGTATAGTATCAACACCCTTCTGCAAGCAGTGCTTTTTTAAACATAATAGCGCATTCATTTGCAGACTGTTCGTGTATTGTTTGAATCTTTGCTATAGAGATGGAGTCTTTTCTGTTTAGAGTTGTCTACCATTGAAAGAATCCTGCATGCCTAAGAATTAAAGATAACTAATAATCTCTAGGGGTCAAGTAGGGCATCTTTTTATTATTATCTACAATATTGTACCTATGGTCAACCTAAGGATTTTTATATAATTTCTAATGATCAGTAAATGTTGCCTATGGAATAGTAATGCTAATTTAAATAGTTCTGCATGTAATTTTAACTAGTATTATTACTTCTTGATATCATGATGTTGTTACCATTTGATTAGATTTATTTCTCCTGTGGTAGAGTAAAGCTTTAATTATTGATTTCCTGTCATTCTATCTTCTCTTAAACGACAAAATAGTATTTTATTTAAAAAAAACCCAACCCAATACTTTAATAGAAAAAAAGCAACAAAATCTGTAACTTGGATTATTTTCCATTTCAGAAAAAAAAATAGTCTTAACTTTATTTTACTTGTTTATAGAGTTTGGTGAGTAAATAAAACATTTGCTGTCAATACAGTAATTCCACCCTCAATGTCAGCCCAAATCAAAAGGAACAATATGATTGGTAGAAACTACAAAAAAAAAAAGTTCATTGTATCAATATTTAAAAACGTTTATAGAACTCATCCTGTAGATTTTGGCAATAAATCAAACAACCTGGGAGAAATTCTCAGCAAATATTAAAATTAAATGACACCAATCACAAAATAATTTAAATGATTCATTCAAAGTGAGAGGAAAAAAATAGTAATTCCAGATAGTCTAAAAAATAATGGGTTCTGGAGACTGGTGAAAATTGCCGTGTTCCATCCCAATTTAAGCTGTTTGATTGTTTACATTTATAGCCTCTTTGTCAAAGTACCATGCTTAATTTCTGTGAGTCATTGTCATATTTCAAATATCAACAGTTGCATCGATCTCTATAAATTTGATCCAATGGAAACAGAATTGCTTTTTCTACAATGAAGCCTTAGTGTGAGTAATTTAACAAAAATGAGGCAGTCTGTATTGAAAAATACAAAGCGATGCTGATGATTTGCAAGCCTCTTATATACAATTAATTTTAAAAGGAAATGTTAGCATTATTCCTTAAAGGAAAAACTCTTTTTATTCTAAATAAAGTGCCATTTTTCCTCAGTCCAAATTTTCTATTTCTTTAATGAATCAGTATTTAAGATAAGCATATGTTAAGTTAAACATTTTCAGTAGAGAGCATACTAAGAAAAGTTCTGAGGACTTAGATATATTCTTAAATACTTTCACTGAATAAGATAGCCAGTATATAATATAATATTTAATTAGAAAGCAATGTTATGCGTAAAAACAGTATTATAATTAAATATGAGATGAAATGTTTGCAAATAGTTCGTTCTTCCATAGTCTTCCATGGTACTGAAGAACACTGTTGGGTGCATAATTAT
>JAOYMU010000263.1:18715926-18726086 GCA_025802295.1 Psammodynastes pulverulentus | reverse complement strand
ATTATGAACAAAAAAATACCCAGGGTGGTTAGAGATGGGGAAAGAGAAAAAGATAGCTGAAGTAGGAAGGAAAAGAAAGAGAAAGGAGAAATGAACTTGATGGAAATGCTTCAAGGCATTTGAACTGCAATCAAATGTAGTTTTTTTGCAGTTATTTCTTTACCTTGGATGGAACTGCTATTCACCATACTTAAGCAAAAAATGTTCCAAATCATGTGAAATTTTGTTGCATTGTTGTACCGTCAGTGTATTCAACCTGAATATGCCCTGCACTGACATAAAGTGTTTATTCACCTGTTAATTCTTCCAATAACCAGATAGAGCTTTCTTTCCCATTTAATTAGTAGGACTAATGCAAACCCAGAGTTTACACTCAAATCTTATTCAGGCAACTGCCCAGATACATAATACCACTAATAGCTGCAATGTTAGAATGAAAAATGCAATTACTAAATACATTTGTTCACAACCAGAAGGATATAGTTAAACCTATTACATGGTGTAGAAGTACTTTGAATGTTGGCTGCCCATGTGTACAACTTTTCTATGAATTTTAATAGGTAACTTAAAAAAAAACCCTTCGAACATGAAGTTATATCTCAAGTATTATTTGTCACCTGGGGAACTTAATTGTTTCTGTTTTCAGGAAGATATCCAACACTTGGCTAAGCACTGGATGGTTTACAATGAGTATTGCATTAGAGCTGTGTGACAAAATAGACGTCTACGGAATGGTGCCACCAGATTTCTGCAGGTAACCAATTCACCTGAATTTTTAAGTAGGTTGCAAAATTCAGTCTTATGGATTATATATTTACACATAAATGTGTTTATACTACTCAAAACTCAGAGTTAGGATTTTCCTGGAACTCCTAATTAACATGTGCTGTGATTTGAATTTTGAAAACAACAAACAGCATTTAATTTACATTTAATATATTATTTTAAATTGTTTTTCCTCTGAGGAGTTACTCATCTTGTTATTTTCCCTTAGTCTTTTAAATATTTATTAGGTAAGCATAATGCTATAGAATACATGAAATTAATTTCTGGAGCAAAAATAAAATCTTGAAAATCAAAATTATGTGGGCATATGTACAAACACATGCCGTTAATTGCTTGTTACATTTTTATATATGACCTGTGTATATATATGTATGGTTTAACGACCACTAGCTATGGAAATTCCAGCTCCATTTGCCATGATAACGTGATGTGCATCCTTCAGGATAAATAAGAGCTCACAACCGTTCTTAAGAGTCTGTCTATTCTTGCTTTTCCCCACAATTTTTTTGGTTCAGAAATATTGGGTCTTCTTGATTGCACTGCATGTTTGAGATCTCTGCACATTTATTCAATCCATTTGGAAAACTTCATCTTTCTTGTGCAAGATTCATGGTTGATTTCAAGGTGTGCTCCAGATGGTTGTCTGAATTTTTTTCAGCTCCTAGGAGCAAGCATGTCAACTGCCTTGTCATATCTTCATTCAATAGATCAACTACATGTTTGAAAAATTGCCAACTCTTAATAAATAAAGTACATACTTCATTCAGGAATCTTGCAGTGTTGTCTAGTTTTTGAAAGCAGAGCATTTTAAGAGGAACCATAACTTGGAGAGAATCCAATCTGTATTTTAACACACATTAGTGGAACAACAGAGCTGTTCATTGGATTCCTCTTCCCATAGATTGGTTTCCATTCTGATTAGCAAAACTGCAGTAGCTATTAAACTATGAGATTCTTTTTAAATGAATTTGGCACAAAAGTTAAAATTAATGCCATTTCTGACAGCTCAGACAAGAAAACAGTTGGGCTGCACTGCAGTGTAGCAGTATGAAGTAATATATCCTATCCTGATATCCCGATTGTCAAGCTATCATTTAAGAGGAATGGATTTATGTTATCATTCCATCTCTTTGTCTGTCAAAATTTGCCTGTTTCTTTCTTGAAAATGCCTATAGACTGTTTATGCTTGTACGAATAGCATTAAACTTTAGAGCTGAAAGTTCTTCTCAGTGGGATTTGCCATTAAGTAGCAGCATCATAGAACATATAATACAGACAATTGCACAGTGCCACTTCGGAAAACTAATGTTTTTACATACAGTAGTTACATCTATAAATGCATTCCTACTATAATATTGATAAGCTACTAAGTGCTTATTAATGTCTAATATCACAAAGTAATAAAATAGGCACCTTTATAGACTAATGGTAGCTTTAGTATTAATCAGCATTCTCAAAAAGTTCATTCTGCTAGCATAAAAATATAATTGCTGAGTGGGGATTTAGCATACAATTTTAGTCTGGGTTATTCAAACCAGAGGGCAGTGCGGTGGCTCAGTGATTAAGACACTGGGCTTGTTGGCTGGAAAGCCAGCAGCCCAGGTTTGAGACCCGACTGCCATATGATGGGGTGAGCTCCTGGTCCTGCCCCAGTTCCTGCCAACCTAGCAGTTTGAATGCATACAAAAGCAAGTAGATCAATAGGTATCACTTCGGTGGGAAGGTAACAGCATTCTGGCCGCATGACCATGGAAACCTCTTTGGGCAGTGCTTGGCTCAATGGCCTTGAAATGGAGATGAGCACTTCCCCTTATAGTCAACGACTAACGGAATAAAATCCGCGGGGACTCTTCTACCTATTCAAACCAGAAAGATGAAACTTATAAACTTACCCCAATTCTTTCAGATGATGTTTAGATTGGAATTAACATCTGGCCCCAAAAACACAAGATATCAGTGTAGATGTTTTTATCATCTTGAAGTTGAACAAGAATGTGTTCCTTTGGGTTAATAAGAGTTGTATTGATTACAACATTTTCCCAGCTATGTTGTCCTGAATGTTGTTTCTGTGTAGCAGTTGGAAGGGGATAGCTGCACATTTTTACTCAAAAAAAAAATGAATAATCTAGGTAAGAAGGAGCAACATTTGTTCCTTTCCACCAGTCACCACACTCAAACAATACAAGGTTTATAGGTTCATAGTATTCACTTTTCTTCCTTCGAATAACTACTTCAAAGGAAAATCCATTATGTGATCTTATGCTATATTCATTGTTTTCCACCATGGAAAAACTGTTATTAATGGGGAAAAGGAAGCCACGATACAATATCACATTGTACTTTAGAACAGATGTTATCAGCATTAATGTGTGGGTAAAAAACTGAAACTGTGACATTTCTTCTTGTAATATTTAGAAGATGTCATGGCATGTAGGTTTGGTTTGTTAATTATGCCACCAGGGCTGTAATTCATCCATCTAAGACAGGGATGTCCAACCTTGGCAACTTTAAGACCTATGGACTTCAATTCCCAGAATTCCTCAGAGCTTAAGGTCAAGAGCCGCAGAGGCGCAGTGGTTAGATTGCAGTACTGCAGGTTACTTCTATTGATCACCGGCTACCAACAGTTTGGCAGTTTAGGTCTCAAGGTTGATTCTGCCATCCATCCTTCTAAGGTCGGTAAAATGAGGACCCAGATTGTTGGGGGCAATAGGCTGACTCTGTAACCCTTTACAGAGGGCTATAAAGCACTGTGAAGTGTTATATAAATCTGAGTGCTATTGCTATTAAAGTTGCCAAGTCCTTCAAACTTCTAAACTAAAGATTTCCTAGTTGAGAACATCTGCCTTCAGCATTATAACTAGTTATATGAAGCTTGTAACATTAATGTGTTTCTCAGACATTATAATATCTGGAGGAAGTGCTCCAGGAAAACTGCATACCTTCTGCCAGAGATGCTTAAATGATATCTGCAGAATTAAAGGGATTTTGTGCATTTAACTTTGTATGCTTTAGTTTCTGCGTTACTGCCGTATGCTATGAGAGTACAGGCACAATCACTCTTTAAACATAAGATCCTTTGTCGGCCTTTTATACTGCCAGATTGATTTTTGCTTTGTCTTTTATTGAATTGGACTCAATTTTAATAAAACGGATCAAACTGTATAAAACTTATAGACCTAAAGAGGAGAAATAGGAATGGTGATCATGGAGGGCCCTTAGGATTTTCAGGGTTTCTGTGAATTTAAATGTAGATCCCGCCTGAGATGTTACAATTAATTAAAAAAAACTGTAGAAATTCATTACTAAAAATAGTGTTGAGGATGACGCTTCTATATACAGTATATATGGATTCATACCCTGGGGAATAATCTATTTGGGCGGGGTTACAATTTTTCCAACCTTGCAATTTGTTGTGGTTGTTAAATAAAATTACCATCCTTACAAATCAATTTAGCATCTCAGCAGCAATTTAAAACAAAACCACACCAAAAGGTGGCAGCACCAAATAGATGGTTCTAGACATGCTTCTGTCCTGGTTGCTGTGTTGCTCTATTGGCTGTATCAAAAATCTGAGGTCCTATTACTACTTTCCAAGCTGCTGATCTCCCTGAATGTATTCCAGGTTTTCTCTCTATGCAAGTTACCGTACTGTTCGGAGTATAAGACGCACTTTTTCTATCCCCAAAAGTGGGCGAGAATTTGGGTGCGTCTTATACCCCGAATGTTGCAGAGGCCCCACCCACCAGAAATTTACCTGTTTGCAGCAAGCAGCAAAAAGCCTGTTGCAGCTTCAGTACAGACTAATTAGCATAAGCAGCTGATGGTCGTTTGGATCGGGCTCCGAACATCAGCTGTTTCACAGTTGAGGGATTGCCAATAGGCTATAGCAATCCCTGTAGACTGAAATGGGCGGAGTCCCATGCTAATTAGGCTGTGCTGAAGCCAAAAGTGAAACTGAAAGTCTGTTTCTGCTTGCTGTAATGGAGGCAAATTGCTGGGAGGCAAAAGCTGAAGTAAGATTTTTTTTCTTGTTTTCCTCTCCCAAAAGTTAGGTGTGTCTTATACCCCAGTGTGTCTTATAGTCTGAAAAATATGGTATATACATAGCATACTTCAGTGTAGTCAGCCATTTGGTTCTGGAGTGGTTATAGTTTAATTAGATCAGATAAAATATTTAAATGTTTACAATATTGGCCTTCTGAGAGATGAGGTGAATGGGGGAAAAAGATTTTTTGAGCCCTTTGGTTTATTGAGGACAGCCTTATTTTTCAGTCACATTCAACTATTTGCTGTCTTTTTCTACAGGGATTTTAATCATCCTTCGGTACCTTATCATTATTATGAACCGTTGGGACCCGATGAATGTACAATGTATATTTCACATGAACGGGGAAGGAAGGGAAGTCATCATCGCTTTATCACAGAGAAACGAGTCTTTGAGAATTGGGCCCGGACTTTTGATATTCACTTTTTTCAGCCAGATTGGAAACCAGAACCACTTCCTGTCAATCATGCAAAGATTAAACTAGTATTCTGAGGAATGAATGCACAAGGCTGCAATCACAATCACCGACTGTATCAGGTTTCTGAGAATTGAACATCATATCACAGCAAGCCAAGCTGAAAGGAAGGTTAACAGGGTTTGCGGATTTTTTAAAAAAAGAAACCCTGCTACAATATTCAGGAAGTTGTTACGAAAGAATACCGAAAAAAGGTGCTTGGTATTTAGTATTTGATTAAGCAAATATTTTCACTTCTGTCTATTGCATATGTATATGTGATTTGTTAAAAAGGAAAGAAGACAACACCTTTGGTATTAATGAGCGTAATTCAGGAGATGTGTGATTCATTATGTTTTTAAGGCACATTGCCACCGGGTTTTCATAGTGACAGTTACTTAGTGGAAGTTTTTAATGCAATCCAGTATTTTTCTATTTCACAATGATACGATTATTTATCTTTCATAATCGCTCAAAAACTGAGGATTTATATTGCTGCTGGTTTAATGTCCAGCTTCTTGTTTATATATTTTCTCTTTGAACTATAGGATAATTCTATCTGGCATGTAATTGATATTTGATCTGGAAGTTCTGTGTTCTTTTTTAAAAAAAAAAAATTGTGTTCTTAGGCAGTGTTCCAGCATCAAGCCATTTTGAGAGCAAGCACATCTTGATGGGGAGCTCCAGCTGAGAGTGATGGTTACAACTATAATATGTGACATTAGGTCTACAATTAAGAGACATCTACAGTTTCTTAACTGACTGTTTGGGTCTTTTGGTATTGCTAAAAAAAATAACGCCCTAACTCCATTTGATCCAAAAATAATTTGAGCAAATCTGAATCTCAGAAGCATCTTAGAATGTGGTCTCCCACATTCCTTCTGAGCTACTTAAATCCTTCAAAACTATATTAAGAAACGTTTGGATCACATGAATTAGGGGTACTTTACCTAGAAATCCATTCAATTCACTGGACTTTATCTCCAAGTAGATGCGGATAGAGAGGCAGGATTAAATGCAATTATGAGGATGACATGGAAAGCTAGGATTGGGTTGCGGTGGAATCTGCCAAGACAGACTGATGCCTCCTCTGAAAATGGCAAAACCTAGTCATTTGTATTATATCTATTGGTTTATGTGGAGAGAGAGAAGGCCAATTGGAAAGAAGATTGTGACCATGCATGAACATCCTGTTATGTTTTGTGGAGTAGGAAACAGACCTTCTGTTCAGAAGTGCAATGAATTACATGGATGTAAAGTTGGTCCCGTCTGACATAAGATAAAATACACTGGTTTCTTTAAAACGCCTTGGCACTATTCAGATCTAGCGAATGATCTTGGATAGCACTAAATAGTACTGTAAATGGATCCTCATTTGTTATGTTCCCTTGTGGGATTATACCTAGCTTGTGAATAAAAAGCATTTCATTCACGGTGTTATTTGACCTTGCACATGACAGATCATTGAAGTCAAATAACCTTTTCAAGCTGTCAAGAATTAATTGGCCACTTGCATATTTCCATACACTATTAGTTCACATAGTAAAATAATTCCGTGTTTTGATAAGAGTTGTCATCAATAGCTGGATTCATTTTAAGGTGTTATGCATGGGGAGCAAATATACAGGAAGAAGTATTTGGAGGGATATGAGTTTTATCAGTTTGAGAATTTATAAAAATTTGTGTTGTGGTGCTTGTGTTTTCAAGCTATAGGGAAAAAAAAATTCCCAGGCAGAAACGTTGATTGAGTTGTGAGAGGAAAAACAACTCAGTCATTTTCTTCTTTTTTTATTATGGTGGAAGTATTTCTCACAGCTACATCTGTTCTTTACTATTGAATAAAATATTATGAATTGATAAGCAATTGCACAATTTGACTAACACCTCATATTTCTTTCCATACAACAATAGCTCATCTCATGGGAATAGAGAACCTGAGTTTGTCATACATTAAAAGAAAAATGGGTTGCATATTGAGAGGACTTCTTGCACCACTTAATTTATACATTTCAGAATCTGACGTACGATTAAATCCAGATTTATCCACATTTCTCAAGCAATGAGAATTAGACGTGAGCTCCAGCAGTTGGATAACACTCATTGGGAGAATGTTAGCTATTTAATCATTGTATACAAAGGTATTGTATTGTTGAAAGTTAAAATGGCGTGGCCTGTGACCTAGATAGACAACATGACTGTTACATAGTCCCTGATAATTTCCAATTGTTATTCACTATTCTATTCAATTTTCCAACAATATTAAAATAACGTCTGTTGTCTGTGACTGCACCAGAAAGCGCCTCTTTGAAAAGTAATAACCACACTGAGCAGCGGAGTTGCCGAGCGCTTTAAATGGGAGAATATCTCATATTCAGGGTTCAGATCAAAAGGATCAGAAGAATTATACTCTTGAAAGGGAAATTCTTGTATGCAATCCTGCTGTAAAAATAGGGAGATGAATCACGTTTCTTTTATTTATTTGCATCTCTTTGGAGTCTCTTTCAGGCCTATATGATCCCTTTCTGAGTTAGGGCATATTTATTTTTTGTATAAGACCCAAATACTAATGTGGGAATCCTGCGATAAGGATTTTCAGTACAGCTTGCTTTATCAGGCAACAGACTTTTAACACAGATTGAAAAATGGCATGTTAGAATAGCATGTATTGATGGCTCGGAGGTAAAAAGGCAACTTACATTGAAAGCAGGAGTATTATGTTTTTACCCTTGCATGGAAAATAGAGATTTGTATTGGGAGGGTGGGAAGAATGCATTCCCACAATGCCAGTTCTTTTTATTTAAAGTAAAGCAAAGCAAGTAGAAAGAACAGATTGGAAAAATAGAATAGAAGAGAAGAGAAGAGAAGAGAAGAGAAACAGAACAAAATAGCTTAGTTGGCCAGTGAAATATGTTGTAATTGGTCACACAAGGAATTTGTTTCCAGTGCAGAATTTCTCAGTGTACATGCAAAACAACAGAATAATGATTATCACAATAAGTATTTGGGTCTTATGCAAAAAATAAGTAATAAAAATGCTAATCATTGCTCTCTGAAATTGTGTTCAGTTTTGCTTAAGACTCGGCTTTAAGCAAAAATAGGAAATTTATGATCTGAACAATAATACAAAATGCACACAGCATAAATAAAATTAAATCATAGTATTTAAAAGCACTTACCTTTCTACGACTTCCATATGAATTAAATTAAGAAGATAGTAAGTATGTCTAAGACTGCTGGCCAGAACATCTATATGACCCTTTAGGGGTATATATATGACACAAGCTGTATACTGTCATTTATTTAAGTTTTATGCAAACTATTCAGACAGAAATGCTGGTGATAATGCCAAAAGTAATAAAAACTTAAGGAATTTCTTGTTGCAAGTGAAAAAAATATGCTTCTCTGTTGTTCATTTGAAAACAAAGAACAAAATCCATTAAATTTATGTCAAGTGGCAATGACAGCCCAATGCAAGCGGGTGAAGCTAAACAGCCTTTATTTTCGAAAATTCAGAATTCACTCTAGTGATGAAGCAAAAAGATGTCCTCTGCTTGGAAAAGGACCATGATAAATTTGGACAAAATGCCAAACAGTAGGCAAACAATACAAAAAACAAAGATACGTATTACCAAATCCCTGCTTTTCTAAGTTAAAAAAATATGCGACAGTAAAAATTGGATCATCAAAAAGGCTGAACAAAAAAAATTGATGCTTTAGAGTTGCACTGGAGAAATTTGTTGATAATATCTTGAAGTGCAGGAACAACAAATCACTCAGTCAAGTAAAGCTAGAAGTAAAGCAAAATTGCTTGCTGGGAGTGCTAATAATGAAGCTTAAATGCACCCAATTGGGGACTAAAATTGGAGGCAATTGAAAAGAGTCTGACAAAAGACATGGTGATTTGATACTACCATTGATGACACAGGCGTAATCCTACAAAAACTCAAGATGTGACTGACATAATCCTGCTGAAATTATCAGGTCACGAAGAATGAAGAAGTAACTGCACACTAAATTTCAGATTAAACAACTGGTGCAATTTTACTCATTTCTGCACAAATGAATGTTCTTCAGGTATGCACCTGTACCTTTCATGACATATAAGGGAGAAAATGGAAATTAGAAGCTGTGTTTTAGAAAAACTAACAGATATAACAAGGGTTATGTTCCAATGGAGGGGAATCTAAACTGCCAAGATTTATAAACAACTTGCAAATTCTTAAAAATTCCTGTTACAATTAGAAAGCAACTCTTAATACTCCAAATAAAAAGGTGGTGATAATATTCAAAGTTGCTGAATTACATTTGTCATTATTATTTTTTTACTTGAACCCAGTTACAATCAGATAGGAAATGGTATCCTTTTCAGAAACCCAACTAAGTCTATGTGAAATTAATTACAAAGAGTTGAGAGAAAAAAAGGAGTTTCTAGAATATTCTTTTTAAAATTTTGTTCAACATAGCCTGACTAATACAGTCAATATAAATTTCCCAAGAATAAACAATAGGATTCTGTTAACATAGTCTAGAATCACGAATCACGATATTCTTGCTTGTAACAGTATTGCATCACGTCCCTAAAGTGTTCCAAAGATTTTTCCTGGAAGCATCAGCAAATACAGGAACTGTTACAGTCCAACTGCCTTCCGTTCTTTGTGCAGAATTTTACTTTCAAAAGTTATGGAACATGAATTGCGGCATTTCAGTCTAATTGTTTTCCTCACCTCTTAATCAGCTTTACTGCTTTCCCTGCTTCATAAATTGGGTTTACTTAACAGTCTCCTTTCTCTAAGCAAATTATCTTGGCCTATAACTATTGTTCCTGTGTTCCTACAGACTCGCCTCCCTGCTCTCCCCCCCCTCCTGCTCCTC
>JAOYMU010000263.1:18676973-18688202 GCA_025802295.1 Psammodynastes pulverulentus | reverse complement strand
ACCGGTTCTCCGAACTACTCAAAATTTCCACTACTGGTTCTCCAGAACTGGTCAGAACCTGCTGAATACCACCTCTATTTGGAAACCATATTAGCACCAGAAGCTGCCACATTCTTGTGCCTGGGAAATTGGGAGGGGGAATTTTGTAGAGTGTTTGTAGGTTAACCATAACAGCATTCTTCTTTGCAGTCAAGGTCATGTCTTTCCTGCACCTGGATGAGGAGGGGTTAAAGGATGTCTCAAGTTGGGACGGATGGTAATTGGGCCATGTGATGGACTGATGGGTGCAGGGGATGAGTTTGTGATTTTTGATTACTGTAAAAAAAACCAGAAGCCTCAAATTGGGGTTTTCCCAGATGTGCCAGTATGACAACTCTAATAAAATGAAACTTTGAGAAAATGCCTGCCTCGGAGTTTTGGTGTTGGCGTTTGTTTCCCTGGAACACTGACATAGGGTATTAAAAGAGATTTATAGTGAAGTTTAAGTTATGAGAAGTTGCTGCCTTTCACAATCAGTTATGAGTATCTCTTCTCTCCACAGGTTGTTGTGGCCACAAACATAGCAGAGACATCACTGACCATAGATGGCATAATTTACGTGATTGACCCTGGGTTTTGCAAACAGAAGAGTTACAATGCTCGCACGGGCATGGAGTCACTTATTGTTACCCCCTGTTCTCGGGTATCTGGTATTTAGTACTTAACTTCCCCATGCACCTTCCCCATCCAATCTATCTCATTTGCTGAGCTTGAATGTGTTCAAAGTTATCCGAAGCTCTCATTTAATCTGGTTCTCTTATTCGTGCTGGTGTTAGTTTGTTTGCAGGAAGTAATTCGTTAAGAATGTAGTTAACCTGGAAGCTGTAAAAAAAAAAATCACAGGATAATAAATAGTTATCAGGGATTTATGATCTGTAAAGCTATGAAGATGTACAGAAATCACTTTTGTAATGTAACACATTCATGTAATGGTATTCACCAACCCACCAATGACAAAGCTCTAACTCTGCGGGGCATAAAGGAAAATAGTTAGAAAGTGCGCATAACATATAGTTAGTTAGTTCACTTTGGCGCCTTGGTGGCGCAGAAGATAGGATGCAGTAATTGTAATTGCAGACTTCTGCTAACAAGCCAGCTGCCTGTAATTTGGCAGAT
The DNA here is from genome assembly GCA_025802295.1 of Psammodynastes pulverulentus. Classification (NCBI taxonomy): domain Eukaryota; kingdom Metazoa; phylum Chordata; class Lepidosauria; order Squamata; family Psammodynastidae; genus Psammodynastes; species Psammodynastes pulverulentus. The sequence continues at coordinate 18,687,047 of JAOYMU010000263.1, read as the reverse complement.
CGAATCTCTCCAGGCTCAAGGTTGACTCAGCCTTCCATCCTTCCAAGGTGGGTAAAATGAGGTCCCAGATTGTGGGGGCAATATGCTGATTCCGTAAACCGCTTAGAGAGGGCTGTAAAAAGCACTGATAAGCGGTATATAAATCTAAAGTGCTATTGCTATAAGCACAAAAACACCTACTTTTGTATAGAAAGAGTAGCAAGCTGTTGAATGGCCGGAATTCAAAATGGTAAGCGATTCAAAATGATATCATGGTAGAGAATCCAGGAAAAAGCAGAAAAATCATGGATAAGTGTGGCTGACTCACCAAATTAGGAAAGCAGAGTCCTCAAACCTACAGGAGGCTTAAAATGGGTGACATCATATGATATTCTTAAACTAAAACACCAGCAAACCTTTCTCTTTACTAGATTTAATTAAGATGTGTTTCGAACTTTAAGAAGTCTAGTAATCTAGTAAACTGAAAGATTTGCTGGTGTTTTAGCTTAAGAATATCATACGATGTCACCCATTTTAAGCCTCCTGCCGGCCCTCCGAAAACAATCTAGAATTTTCAGGAAATTGTATGGGGAAGATGTTCACCATCATCATCATCATTAGGTCTCGGGCAGAGCATGGAGGGCAGCAAGGGTTTTCCAGCATTTGGGATCATTTGCAGCATCTTTGGCATCATCCCAAGTGACGTTAATATAATCAGAAAGATGATGCTCATGAAAAAATTCTTCAAATTAAAATACCGCACTTTTCGGAGTATAAGACGCACTTTTTCCACCCCCAAAAGTGGGTGAAAATTTGGGTGCGTCTTATACACCAAATGTTGCAGAAGCCCCGCCCACCAGTAATTTACCTCTTTGCAGCAAGCAGCAAAAAGCCTATTACAGCTTCAGCACTGCCCAATAAGCATAAGTAGCTGATGGTCCTTTGGATCGGGCTCCAACCATCAGCTGTTTCAGACTGCAGCCAGAAACAGTCGAGCTAATTAGCCTGTGCTGGGAAAGTGAAAGTGAAACTATTTTTGGTTGGGGAAGGGAGGCAAATTGCTGGGAGGCATAAGCTGAGGTAAGATTTTTTTTCTTGTTTTCCTCCCCTAAAAGTTAGGTGCGTCTTATTGTCCGAAAAATACGGTAAATTAACCACTTAATGAAATGTCATTCATAAAGATAAGATGGGGATCTCCAATTTTGGGAAAGGTTGAGGAAGTTAGGTTTTTCTTCTTCTAAACTTTTGGATCCCACACTATAATTTTGATGGGCTTCTTTCTTCAAACCCAAAATTTCACTATCAATATAGGAATGATGGCATATTTGAAGGGGAAGTCCAACCTGGAATGGCAGATTTCAATGTTTATAAGAAGAAAAGTATTTTGCTTAGTTCATTTTCAAAAAGCTGGTTTTTCAGCTAAGGAATCTAGAACCATGTGATTTTGATTGAAAGAAGAGCAGAAAATATATATCAGATAGGCAAGGATGGATCTGAATTGATAGGAAAAGGTTGTCCTTTTCATTTTCTACAAATGCCAATCAATACCAAAGAGACAGAATAGCAACTGTAGAAATAAAGGGCATGGAATATAAACTGTAGAAATAAATATATGTTTTGCTATATATTCATGTCAGTTATATTAAACTTTGACATGGATCTTGGAAATGAAGTCTATAAGAAACATTTTTTTAAAAAGCTGCTCAGTGTAGTTTGGCAATGTTCAAAATAAATATAACAGCATTTGTCAAGCAGAATTCTGTCAGCCTTCAATCCTTATGTTCAAGTAGCTTATCCAATTCTGGTGAAGAGGCTTGTTATTTGAACATTGCAAGAAGAAACTCACTAAAAGATTTCTGAATTAGATTAAATGTTGCCTTATTTTTAAACAGCTCAGGTGCCAAGCATTAATAATCAGATTGTTTTGTAGTAAAATCACTTGATTTATTGCTGATGCTGAAGAAATAGCATAGAAAAATCTTGGTAGTCAAAATAAAGATATTTATTGAAATGGTTATGGTATTCCAAACATAGATGTGCTAATGCCAGAAAAGTAAAGAAGGATATATTACTTTGTCTGTAATATTATATGTGTAATATCTAAGTCTTTGTCTTCATTCTTTGTCTTGCTATGTTCTTCCCATGAGAAGAGAAACTTGGGTTGTTGATAATCCTAATGCCTACATAATAACATCTATGAGTTTTTTTAACCAGAACAAAACTAACAATAATACAAAGAAAAACAACAGTATTAATAATGATGATGCCACTACCACAATTTTCATATTTTACCACTAAGCCAAGAATGTTATCATAACCTAAAACACATTATATAGGCAACAATAGTTAGCACAACAAAGAATGACACTTAAAACTACTGTGGAAAATAAACCAAATAATTATTAACATCAAATATATGATATATATGCTGCAGGAAAAAATATCAATAAGAAAAGAATTTCAAATTTTAAATAGAAATGCTCTTAAAATCAACAGGAGATATCGGATTTGAATATGCAGGTCAAAACAGAACCTGGAAAATGTGGGCTTAATCTTTCTAAGATACCACATATCTCTGAAAGAAAAACAACTTAGAAAGTGTTAAATTTCATCAATACATAGCAGATTAAATGCCCATCCATAAGTGGCCCAGACCACTTAGTTCTTTGTGCTGCATATTTAATGATATCTACTATTAATCAATTATATCTGCATCTTTCCAAAAGTATCAGAAGATACTTTTAACTCTCTACAGTTTTTTTGTTTCATTCTATTTAATCAATTAAATCCTTATTTCCATTTCCATTTCAATCATTTTAAACAATTAATGATTGTCAGAATCACATTAGGCATATATTGAGAATACCAGGTTTGGGGGAGAGGGGCAATTGAACAGTTATCTTCCTTGTTATCCAACACATCCACTTTCTTGGGCTTCTCAGTGTAGGAGATGACCAGACTGAACCCAAGAGAGGAGTCAAATGTGTCATGAGTCTCTTTGTGTCCACAAGAGATCTAAGTCCAGCCCAGTTTGAATTCCTTCTATCCATATTTATTGTCCATTTCTGTTGACCATTAGTAGTTCATATTCTTATAGAGAACTTAATCTTGCAATGAATCTTTATACTCATTTGAATTGCCTGAATCTTCTGATTTCCCCTGTACTTGACAATCAGTTTCCTGTATCCAAAGGCAAATTTTAATTGGGCACCAATCTCTACACATTCCTTTCATGCCCAACAGTATGAAAGAACATAGACCAAGATTTGTTGTACCTTATTATACCGATAAAGGCCATTTGATTCCACCACTTCTTTGAAGGATGCAATCCCAAATTCAATCAAGAGGCACTATCTCTAGAATCCACTAGAGAGCAACCTCTACAAAGACTGCCATTATTCTAGCTTCCAGGTGATGCTGAGCATGTGCCCCACTGAATTTTGCCAGAAATTTATATTGTAATGGAGCAGAAAAAACAGCTGTGAACCACTTAATCAGAACGTCTTTTCCTAAACAAAGCACATTTGCAGTTGTCACCAAATTCTAAAGCAATATAGTAAGTCCATTAAAAACTGTGTAAAATTTTGAAACTCTTTTAATTTGTTTCTTCTGTTTTTAAGTGAAAAAGTTTGAAATTTAGAATTGTGCAAATTGTGTCCAAAATGGAAACTAAATTATTAGTTCTTTTTCTAAAGAGCACTTTTGTTTATGTTCTACTCCCTCATTTATATGCTAAATAAATTTCGAAACAATATCTATGTGAGAACTACCCTTAACATAATGACCTTAATAATGATTTCAACGTATATTTGGCTGCCACTTCACTAAATATCTGTATAAATCTTGGCTGGTAAAAGGTAATCCAGTCAAGTACATAGTAAACCTTTTAATGAAAATGGATGTTATGTTTATATTTTACATAAATTTCTGCCACAATGGAAAGTAAATTATTAGCTCTTTTTCTAAAGCTAGCAAATTTTGAAGAATACAATTAGTTATCCTTCATTCCCTTTTAATTCCAAAAAACTTCTCAGAATATTATTAGTATCAAATAATGAAGTATAAAAAAATGAAGAATGAAGTAATGAAAACAGAAGTTTTTTTTAAATATTATAGGAAGTACCATACTTTTTAATACGTTACTCATTATATGAATCAAAAATCAATCATTATTTTGCAATTATTCCCATACCAATACAGGCAGAAATCAACACCAATTTTCCTTATTTATATTTTTAAAAGCATAGGAAAATAAGCTATTTTTAAAACAAACTTTTCGATTAAGAAAATGATATATTAAAGTAGAGTTCAATAGTTGAAATGTCACAGTAATGCTAACTTTAAGGGGTTTACTTTTTCTTTTAAAAAAAGCTTTCTGTAACTTTCTGTTCTGCTCCCTCATTTATATGCTATGTGAGAACTACTCTTAATGTAATGACATTTATAATGGTTTCAACATACATCTGGCTGCCAAATCATTCTGGTGGAAGGTAATCCAGTCAACGAAGAACATAGCAAACCTTTTAATGGAAATGGATTTTATATTTATATTTTATATAAATTTGTGCCATAAATGTTGCAACTAAATTACAGTGTGTGACCTAAAGTGAAAACCCGTTTCTTTCTTATTCAGAGTTGATGTCCAAAAATCTGAATTGAGAGTGGGACACACTCAAAAAGGCCTCAAATGCAATAATAGAAAGAGCCAGGACAGTCAAGTAATTGCTTTGGTAGGATGTTTTGCCAAAGAAATTACATAGTATGAACATTTGCTGTTTGAAATAACTGAAATGCATGAAAAAAACCATTTCTCATTTCGTTCAGCAATGCAATTCTCTGCAAAATGGCACAAAGCTGCCAAAATGAACCCACCGGTGTTATATTACTTTCTTGTGCTGTAAAAATATTACTGTGACATTTCATCTGGTCAACCATCTTAAAGGTTAATTCTGTTTCCCATCATAGCTATTCCTGTAGGTGAACCATTTGGTGCAGTTCCTATTTACCTATTCCAAACAATCCTCAACTGTTTCATTGCTCAGTCTCACAGTTAAGAACATATTGACTTACTGCCTACTCTGCTGTTTAATTCATTTATGCTTAGAGTCAGGCATGAACAGAGAATTTGAAATGTGACATCTGCAGGTTGCAGGGTCATTTGAGGCTCTGACAGCACCAAGGGAAATCCTGACATATAAACTGGTCCTGATTTCTAATCTTCCGTGTTCAAAACACATCAGATATTCTTCCCAGAGGGGCCCAATTGAGCCTAAAGTTTTAAATTTCCTTTGGGTTTGAAATCTTGCAAGAAAGACCAGTGTACTTCAAAGATTGAAAATAAACCTTGTGTTTCTTTTCAGGTAAAGCTACCATTGCCTCCAGCAAGAAAATTCAAGCAACCTTGACTGAAAAAGATACCAAGAAACAAGACTTAAGAATAATTAATATCCAGGGGATATTGCCAGCAATTTTGCCACTTAGCAAACTTCCATTTCTTCTCGTCTGCCCTAGTTGAAAGGCAACTGCACCTGAAGGCCACAGCAGTTGTAGATAATGGGTCATTTTTAGTTGATAGCATCTGCCTAGCTTGCCATCAATTAAATATGATCAAAGCTGGAATACGAAAGTTACACATAAACTTCTGGTAACAATTGTGCTGAAAGGAGCCAGGAAATGCTATTAGACAATACCTATATTTCAGTTAGAATTATTTTAAAGACATTCTACTTTTTAGTAGATGTGATCAAGACAGATAGACACAGTTTGCCTGAACAGTGACCAGGAATGTCGGTGGGGGGAAAGCTAAAAAGCCTAGATGGCAAGGACAATATGGGCTTAAAACCCTTCCTTTTATTAAACAGGTTTTGTGGTCTACCAACACAAAAAGGAACAGGGCGTCAATTGTATGGTCCTCAATTTAATATTTTTTAGTATCTTCTGCAGATGTTCCTAGCATTGGCCCTACTGTTTTTATTGTTGTTTAATGATGTAATCCCATCATTGTTTGGGTTAGCCAGAAGTTCACAAATGTAAGAATTTATTAATATTATTTTATGTTTTTTCCAGTGCTTTTCTTTGAAACAGTGGCATTTCAGGTTTTGAATCTGAAGCTCTCCCTTTGGAATGCTTTCCTTAAATATGAATTCTTATACCATGTGATCAGATTATGTTTCTGTTTAAGCAATCATTGTAATTTGTATAATTCATCAAGTCTGCCTCGTAACTTTTATATGCTGTATTTTATGGCCATGCTCTGATACCAGTTTAATTCTATTGTGCTTTATAGGCTCTAAATAATTCTTGTTGCTTAGGGTTCCATTCTGACAAAGGGCAATAAATATTTTAAGTATAAGTACATCCGTTTTTCAATAGCATTGCTGAGATTGGGCTTACAAAGTAAGATGGAAATTTTTCTCCTTAACTTAAATTAAAATTGAAGAAACAAATTGTGTGTTAGCAAAACCGGCAAGCCAAATAAGCATGAAACAAGCATAGCTAATTCTATCTTCATGGACAGTTTTCAGGTTATTCTTAGTTGAGGTTTGAGATCTTTTTAACTCAATAATACTATGCTGTAATACTATATGCCCATGAATAGAAAGTTCCTCAACATTGAGATTTTCTTAACAATGGCTAAATTAACAACTCTTGTGAGAGAAAATAAATTTATCTACAATTGGACGCCTTTTGCGTACTTTTTGCAGGAAATTGTTTGTTTGTTTTTCATTTCGGGGAATATGAACACTATATTTATTTATTTTGTCAAGCATATATTAGAAAAACAAGTATGTATGAACATAACATATAAACATATAAGTATAAGTGAGTACGAATAAAAGAAACATTAGGACAGGGACGGTAGGCACGTTGGTGCATTTATGCACGTCCCTTAATATTATAGACTTAAACGAAGAGTTGAATGTAAGTTTTTCTTATATCCTTGGAGAAAGAAATAGGAAGTAATTTTTTGTATATATTTTTGTTCCCCTTTCTTTTTTCTTTATATCTTCCTGAGCCTCCATTTCTCTCTTTCTTTGTTATCTTTCTTGCTGATTGTTAGTTTATGTTATGTTTTTATTTGTACATTTTATAAAAAAAATTTGTAAAATTATTATAACCAAAAAAACCACACAATGTTTTCTTGAAGATGCTATTGTTTGATCGTTTCTGGGGTTTTTTTGTGCCAGTGCTTTGACTCAAAGATGTTGCCCTTCATGTGATTCTGTTCTTAATCTAAAGAAGCAGAGAATACAGCACTACTAAAGGGGCAGTCGTGAGTATGTGCTTATTATGAGCATACGTTGTGCTTCTCATGCCTGATGAGGTATGCCCCTGCTTTTGAGATAAGCAAGGTCAAGAAACAGAAGCAGTACAGTTCCATGAATGTTCTTTATTTCTGTAGAATATGATAACAGAATCTTGAAATCTGTCAAAGTTTCTCTCTGTTCCCTTTATATCAAACAAAATCAAAGTGGGGTTATTTTTAGTTTCTCATGCTTTCCACTTTCTTAGTAGTCAGTTACCGTTTCTCCTCCCTTAATGTTTCATTGCCTTCCTCACCTGTATTAAAAAGTCAGAGCTGTATTCTTTCACAGCCATAAACTCTCACTAACTCTACTGTGTACCATAAATATTTATTAATTACCGTAAATGTTTGAAATCAGTTAGCTAGAAGTTTCCCTTGGCACTTCAGAAGGGAAATTTTAGTAGGGAAATTTGGGGATTTTTTTTTCTTTTCAGTACTCTAAATAATGGCACTTCCTAAATGAAAATCTCCGCTTCCATACAATTTGTGAATACAAGCGTTTCATTTGTAAGACTGAAGCCTTACTTATTCTTGACAGAAATATGAACAAATGAAGTCATACCTGGTGTATTATTTGTGCTACTGGAAGCTGTTCTGCATATTTTAAAGGTTCCGTGGCTATTTCGTCCATAACAGGTCTAAGAAAAAATCAAATCAGATATTAGAACAACATAAAGAACAAAATCAGACAACAGAAATTATCATTAACTACCATACCTATCCCAAATCAAACTCAAATAACCAACCATTGAAAAAAACACCCATGAAATAATAGCTATGTTTCCAATACCCTTTCTCTTTCCATCAGTATGTATGTATACATATAGTATATATAGGACAAATTTTATCACCTCTGTATAGATGGGTGGCATCACTAGTTTTCCACTGAAAATCAATAGCTGCTACTTGCTCAGAAAGATTAACAAAACAATATTTTCAAGGTTTTATTTTTAAAAAAGAGAAGTAGAATAACAGAAGAACGGAAGGAGGGAGGGACAAAGGTCCCAAACAGGACATATCATATTTCTGATGCTTATGGTTACTTTTCTCCAAAATAAAACATTCGTCGTTAATATATTTAGATGAATTATTAACAAAGCTGTGCAATTCTTTACAAGAGATTCTTTGCAAAATGCACTTCATAAAAAACACTTCTCCTTGAATCATTAAAGCTGCTGCATCATTTCCTAGACACTGGAATAAACATGAAGCCAAATGGCTGTGTGTATACATGCATGTCAAACAGCTATATGAAAAGACATATACAGAAACAGCTGGAAAAGCAGCATCTGTGGCATGAAGACAGATGCTTTTTATGATTCCAGTGTGTTGCAAAGCCCCTCATTGAATTATTTGCCTAGTTGAAATTATTTAGGGAGTTTCATCTTCATTTATCCACTGAAGTGAAAGTATAAAACCTCTCCAAAACATGTCCACTTACATGGCAGGAAGAGAAGACGACTTTTATTGATGTTGAATTTTATTTAAAAAACAGCATACAATGTATGCAGTTCAATGTATTTGTTATGTTGTCAACTACATTAAGCAGTATGGTAATATATAAATACCTTTAAAATCCTATATGAAATAAGAAAATTAATATTGCAATCTCTTCTTCCCTTGGGACTAAAAGGATTCTAGATTACAAAAACATTTGTAAAATTTCAACCTCCTATGCAAGAAAAAAATATGCCAAGTGAAAAAAAGGCAACTAAAAGAAGCCACAGAACCATTTCAAATGTGAAGCATTATTCAAAGCTTCTTTCGTCCTGCACAGTTTGTGTGCTCCCCCCCCCCCCAAGAAAGAGAAAGAGAGAGATACCACAATATCCTTTTAATGGTCAGTTATGAACTTTAAGTGTAAAAGCCATTCAGTATACAAGAGTTGGAAAGAGTCTGTGTAATATTACTAACCGCTATAAGATTTCCGCCTAATCTCTTAAATTATTAGAGGGAATCTGCATTCACGTTGTGTGTCAACCGTTTTTACTCTACTAGGGGCCAAGATCTGCATTCTTCATCTTTTATTATGAAAAAACAGCATAGTGTTTATGTAAATCAGCTGGGAACCCAGAAATTTCTTCTACAACAGAAAGAGAATGGAAGACTAAAGGTCTAGCATGTTGCCTAAAATTAAAGCCTTTTGATATATTTTAACTATATAGTATTAGTGCTAGACCTTGCTGATCTTTTTTTTTTCTATTGAGGTTGCTAGGTAACTGCTAAGAAATTTTCCCAGTGGGAAATGGCATGCACCGTCTCTCCTACTGAAATGATCCCAACTGAGCCAAAAGAATCTTCCCCAACTTTCCTACCTCTTAATACACTGAACTAAAACTATAATTACCTCAGGGAACGTAGATTAGTAAAGTCTGACTCTGAGTCAGAGAGCCACAGATACACTTATGTTGATAACCTGAAAACTGCATTCATTGCAATTATCTACGGAGTATGGAATGGATGAAGGGGTAGATGGTTGGACAGATGCAATTTGCTTCGTACTGATCTCAGAATCAATGTTCATCCTCAATAGCAGATTTACACCATCAGCACTTCACATCATTGTGTCCTGCACCAATTATAACTTGTGGGACCTCTCTAAAGTTGCAGGGCCAGGCAGAGGAGTATGGAGATTATCTGTTAGAGAAAATCGCTCGGATCCGAAACGAGTTGCCCTCCACTATTGAGGTCCCGGTGGAGGCCCCAGCGTCGAGTCTTGAGTTGGTTTTTTGGGAGGAGTTTGACTTTGTTGCTGTCGATGACATGGACAGGATGCTGAGGAGGCTGAA
>JAOYMU010000263.1:18564195-18577711 GCA_025802295.1 Psammodynastes pulverulentus | reverse complement strand
GATATTTATAGCATTTGCAGCCTGTTCCAGCATTCTGAACAATCATGGTTTAGTTGCTAGAAGTCATGTATTGTCAGACTTAAAACAGACTCAAAGTTAAAAGCAGTGGAATTGTGGTTTTTTTTTTACCTAAATACTACAGTTCACTGTTTAACAAGTTTCTTGCTTCCCATTAAAAAAGTTAGGGGAAAGAAACTTTGTTAAAATTGGAGAAAGAATTTCCTATTGGGATTATTGACTTTATTGGTCAATTGATGCAGGCTCATTTATTTATTTATAATTTATTAAATGTATATGCCACCCAATTACTATTGCAAGCCATTAACACAAAGGTTGTACAAGAATAGAAACAAGATACGGGGTAGGAGGAGCAAAACTCTAAACTACAAGATTAAAACAACCTATTCCTTTTTTTTTCTCTGTGCAGATATCTGAAAAATCAACTCAGACAAGCATTTGTTTATTATTTATTTCATCACAACAGTTATATGTTTTTCAGTTAAAAACTTAGTTCTAAACAACTCAAAGGAAAAAAAAATAAAGCTACATAAGTATATTGTAAGCATAAATCTACAATTTAAGTCACAGAATAAATCATGAGGAAGCAAGTATAAATAAAACATATAAGAGCAAATAGCTTGAAAAGCAATAAACATCTGTAAAACTAAAAAAGGTGGAAAAAAATTAGGGGCCAGCCACATTTCTGCTGAATGGTATTTCATAACTAGGATACTACCATTAAAGAGAACTTTCTTTGTATAAAGAAAATAGTAGTCACTTCTATTACCCAGCATAAACTTATTGTATGAAATCAAAGTATAGTTGCCTCTAAAAACTGACAAGATAAATGGGATACTATTGCCATTAACAGTTAATAGTGTTTTCTCTGTAGGTCTAGCCATTCAAAACATTCTGGACTTTTTGATAATAAGCAGCTTAAAGGCTACAGGTATTAAGCTCCATCGAGCCTTATATCAATCACATTTGGGGATTTTAAAAAAATATTTAATGTTTTGCATATTGGAGAGGCTGGAATATCGGTTGTATGTTGTGGTCATTAATAGAGATACTTATGTGAAGCCTCACCTGACTAGGCCCACCACTGCCTTCTCTACTACTCCCGAGAGGTCCAAGCTTCCACCCTGCCTCACCATGCCCAGAAAGTCTTAACCAACTAGACATGTGAAAATCTGCCAAGAGTCTGAAGTACTCTCTGGCTAGGCTCATCAGTGCACGGGCCATCTCTGTCCCCCTCCATCATCCCAAGAAGTCTGGGTCTTCTGCCTGTCCCACCACACCAATCCATTTACTTTTCCCTTTCTTTGCAGTTGCTGACAAGTATGCCCAACTGATGCGAGGCTTAGCTAGAAAGCTAGGGAAATCAATCTTCCTTATGCCTTGTATCAGCTGGGCACAAATGTTAGCAGCTATCTAGGAAGAACTCAGGTGGATAAAAATGCCATAGCCAGTTTAAACACCTGGCTGTCTGTGCCACCAACCATAAGAATAAGAAAACAAACATAAAGTAGATTGATGAACTAGAAAGAGTCTTTGTTCTCAATGCAACCAACTCATAAAACCAACATTTTAGTTTTTTAGCCAAATACAACATTTCTAATAAAATGTGATGAGAACATTCCAGGTCAGCATTTTCTGATTTAATTTGATTGAGTTTTCAAACTAAATTAAAAATGTAGTCCAAATATTTATTGAATACCAAGTAATCCTGCCATCCTTTGCAGAAACTGTTATTGGGGATATCCCACCTCCAATGCCAGAACTAATATCTACCACCTATCCTAATTGGAAAGTTTAGTATCTGGAAAAAAGGTAGCATTCTCAAATTTATAAACAGTCATGGTTCAGAGAATAATTTTCACAGATAATCTGCTTGTACATGATTGTAGTTCAGTGTGGCATCTTTTCTCATCAGTTTGCCATGCTTTAAGCTGCCATCTCTTTGCCTAGTTGTGAAGATTATTAAGAAGTCTCAGAAGGTATGCCATACTATCAGAGGTGGTATTTAGCAGGTTCTAACCAGTTCTGGAGAACCGGTAGCAGAAATTTTGAGTAGTTCGGAAAACGCAACTACCACCTCTGACTGCCCCCACTCCCATCTATTCTCTGCCTCCCAAGTCCCAGCTGATCGGCTGGGTCTTCTTTTGTTACCCTGCACAGGAGAATGGAGCTGGAAAGCAGGTTAGTGGGGTGAGGAGGGAATGGGATTTTGCAGTAACCTCCCCCCAAGATTGGGTAGGGAATGGAGATTTTGCAGTATCCTTCTCCTGCCACACCCACCAAGCCATGCCCACCAAGCCACACCACACCGCGCCCACCAAGCCATGGCCACAGAACCAGCAGTAAAAAAAATCTGAATCCCACCACTGCATACTACATAGTACACTATACGTATATATCACATAAGTATATTTGATATACTAGAAGAGGAGGAGGAGGAGGAGGAGAAGCTATTTTAGCACCAATCCCTGACACTATTATAACAATAATAATGACATGATTAATAATATTAAAATGATACACCGATATCAAGGGCAAAATAAGGATGTATTCCTATATCCACTCAATTGCTTTAATTCAGAAATGGTTTCTGATGCCAAATAAAATATAATTTAAACTATTTGTTTCTTCTAATTATCTGGATTTAGCTAGGCACCACTGACTCAGAAAGTTTGCTCTAAAATGGAAAAGTGGTCTCTGGATGGTAATGCTGTGTGTTCATAAGCCCCCCTCCCCACCCCCGCCAAAAAGTCTTATTTTTCAGAAAGCTTAAAAAAACTTTCTGATGTTTCTGTTTATCACTTCATCAAATCAAGGAATTATCCAGCACTTGCCAGGCAACAATGCATATATGGCTGCTGGCTATATTCCACCAAAGGTTCCAGCACAATTAATCTAACTCTTCAACATAGTTCTGATTTTCATTATCATTCTTACCATAATTGCCATTTTCCTAAGAGACATTAATGATACAACAGTACAAAGTAATCAAACGATTCTACTGTTATATATATTGGCGTCAATATATTAAATTTAGGATGTCCGCAGAAAGGTGTCCATCCCTCTGCCTCTCTGTGTCTGCTCCCCCACCATCACAACTCATCCCACATACTTCAGGAATTCTGCCTGATTCAGTAAAAAGCGCCCTTTTGAAATGACAGGTGAACTTTAAAGTTTCGTGGTACTGAAGCCAGATGGAATGTAGAGGACTTTGAGAAGTAACGTAAGAAAGTTGAGGCAACAGGACACATACAAACTTTTTTGTTTTACAGGAACCAAGAAGAGCTTTCACTTCTACTCGCTGTTCTGAAATTCATTCTATGATTTCAAGAAGGGAGGATAGATAATGATCCTTTAGTCAATTAAAAGTTATCTTTGGATCTAAGGCTATTCTCTTTTTAGTGAAATTCTTTGAATAATTCTCTCAGTTCATCACAATTATCCCTGTATTACAAATGGGGGAATAGAATTAAGATACACAGTTTCTCAGTTCTCACATTCAGCCTGAAGAAAAGAGCTACTCATCAGGGGGAAAAGTTTTGATCACATGATTGGGGCCACCAGGTTGACTTTCCCCCCCAGTCCTGTTGCAAATGCTTCCAATTCTTTCTTTTCTCTTTACTTCAGAAAAGCCATTCAGAAGGGCTGAGACTCTGAAGGAGAGAGAGAGAGAGAGAGAGAGAGAGAGAGAGAGAGAGAGAGAGAGAGAATTAAAGAAAAATAGAATCTATTGATTGGTCCCAGAGCATTAGTTAGATTCCTTTCCTGCATCACTCATTTTCTATTAAAATCTCTTCTCTTTCCCAACTGGAATATTTTTTTTTTAATTAAGTTTGTAAAAAAAAAGAAATAGGAAAGTTGTATTTGATTCATTTTAATTATCAAATAGAAATATATATCCCTTTGACATACTGTACATTTAAGAAGATAACAGTTCTTCAAGATTGCTCTTTCTATCTCTTAAGTCTGAATAAGAAGTAAAAGTAGCAAACTCACTTTCAATCTTCATTGGCACAATCAAATTCAAGAACTAGGAAAATATGCCAATTGGATCCATTTTTCAAAATTCACCTATTCCCAAATGGTCTGGCATGATAGCCTCAAACCATAAAAAAACCACTAAACAACCAGATAACAATACCACTATATTTTTCTCACCTAGTTTCTTTTGTGCCTAAAGTGGGACTAGAACTCACACTCTCCTGGTTTCTAGCCTGATGCCTTAACCACTACACCAAACTGGCTCCCTAATAATGTATACATTATTAATATTCCATATGAAATTGAATATTGACAATGTATAGGTTATATATTAATACTAATTCCAATTTCTAAATCCTTGTCCAATGAGATGGTGAAAAAGTAACACTATGTGTCCATATGAGATATGTATCTATGTGAGGGATGTAGATTTTTTTTCATAAACATTTTCCATTTAAGGAGCACAGATTTCATTTTAATCATCCCATCCATATGATTAATATACTAGTTCCTAATGGACTGGGCACAAAGTGCATTTCTACATAAGTTGTGTAGCATTTGTATTTGAAGACATTATTTTAGAATAAGTGAGTATGATTCATCAGGATTTTTGGAAAAGATTTCACATAATACTATTTTTCACAGAATCAAACTTGTGCTCTTTCTCCAGATATTCGATGGCATAATAGCCAGATGGAGATTTTCAATTATTGTACAGCAGAAGAAACACAAAAGAAATAAAACGTATGGGCTGGCATTTCCCAAAACAATGTGGGATTGGCTCATACGCACCTTCAGCCATCATACAACTAAGATAAATGCAACACATGAAAATTATGAAATTCCTTGGGGGCACCTTCTCAATTGATACCTTTTTACAATTATTGTCACTAATTATTAGCACATATTCATATTGAGGAAAAGGATGCTTGGATTGTGATGCTCTGTCCACCATCTTGCTGATTTTGACACACACACACATCCTGTGGGCACCAGAGACTGCCATTTTGTAAACTAGAGACTAAAGGCAGAAACCTTCAAGTCTGGGAAATCAGCAGTTGCATGGCTGTTGACTCAAAAAATTAAGAGGAATGTGCCAGAACTTAAACCAGGCAGTTTGCATGCAAAGTGCAAAATTCCAGATTGCTGTTAGACAGAAAAGTTCTTTGTATATGTGCCTTCTTAATTCTCTGGTGCCTATCTACTGATCTAACCTTTTTGTGTTTGTTTGAGAAGATGGATGCAAAGTTTAGTTGCAATGCTTGGTACAAAGGCAAAAATCTTCAAATGGTTGTGGAGTGAAAAGTATAATATAGGAATGATGTCCATTACAAGAATAATTCACTATGTTCAGCAGCTCCAATGAAGCTGGATAGAAATATCCCTCTTGACTCTGCTCATTGTACAAACTTGATAGAGAGTGATTCTACACAAAGATATTGAAGAGATACACATATGACCATGACAAGGTAAAGAGCCATAGGAAGCTTAGCAACCATGTAAAGAAACCATTTGGGGGTGGTGTGGGGAGATGACAAATGAACAGAATGTATGTTGGACAAGTGAAGAATGTCATAAATATGTCATTAAAAGCAAAAATCGGAAAAAAGCAGCAGCAAAACTGCAAGTCCAAAATGAACAAGCGAAGTTTATGTTACAAGGAGCAAAACAACAAAATTATAGAGGAAACTATTACATTTAACTTACAGAAAAATGTCTGCCAAAGAAAACAAATTTACAAGAAAAATGTGCAAATGTTTATAGCCAAGGGGCAAAGAAGCAAATTATTTGTGATTAATAAATAGTAAGGCAAACAAAACATTTAAAACATTTAAAGGAGAAGAGTGAGAACGGTGGCACCTTAGACTGAGTGCTTTCATACTGGGAAATAGGAAAGGAGGAAAGACACATTCCAGTCTACCTCTTCATTCTTTCCACCATGGTTCTGGAGCCATTCTGTTGGATACTAGGGAGAAGATACCTTGGTATTTTGCTCTCAAGGTTTCATCCATTTAGCTATGTGCAGTTGAAAGTCTAAGTACCAGTAAGATTCTGTGACTTAGTTCCTGTCCTCCCAAAATAAATATATTGTTTGGACCAAACTTTTTGCATTCTTCATATGACTTTCTCTTTTTTTGTTATATATCCAACCAGCTTATTTCATTTCCTGAGATTCATAATGATAAACAACCAAACAACAAAATTTCAGTAGAAAAAGTATGTGTCCTGTTCACTTCTGCCTTTTCACTCTCTGCAGTCATCAATCATCTGTTTTGGGTGCTGCTGTCCCATCATCTTCTTATAGCAACCAACTGGTTGCTGTCTAGATGAGTTGGGTTGCAGCTTTCTTTATCCACAGCCAGGATATTCATTAGGAATGATTTTGCCATTTTAATCTGTTACAAAGGGACTTTTGCTGCAACTGTTGTTTTTAGTACTTTCTCCATTCATTCCTCAATGCTTCCTCAAGCAGATCTCTACACCTTCACAGTCAGCAGACAAGCCTGGAATGTAGGCATTTGTTACAGTTTTGAGATGGTTTATATTTCAAAACATTGTTCTATTTCACACACCTGCACACATACACACCAACAGAGACTTTGCAAATTTCCTCACCTTGTCATGCCCAGTCCAACATGTGATGAACTTTCTGCCAAGAGCAATATAATGGGAATGCATTAATTCAAAATTATTAACCCTAAACCAGCATAATACAATTTCATGCATCCAAATGGCCAGTCAACATAGAAGGTAACAGGATTGAAAGAGGTAAGACAACTGTCAATGAAATAAAATGAATATCATATTGTATGTAGAACTAAGTGTTCTGACATAGGCTTCCTGAGACATTAATCATTCAATTAAGTCCAAAAAACCTCTTTATTTCCACTGCTGTGAATTCTATTCATTCACAGCCTTTAATAATCCCAAAATAGTTCAGAAACAATTCAACAGCAGTCTGCCATAGTCTTTCATGAAAAAGCTGATAAACCTTTATCTTACTTGAATGGCTGCCAACGACCTAAGTGCCAATTAGCTGTGCAAAACTAACCGGAGTTCCGAAAATATACACACAGCTTCAAAGTGCGAACCGAACCAAATAAACAATGTTGCTTCCCGCAAAAGAGCTTCTGTACCTTTGCTTCTCCTTTTATGTCTTATGGCAGGGGGCAATTATCTCTGAGCCTTACTCCTGAGTCGCCCTTTCAATCCCAACTGTTCTTGCCTTCTGGTGGCTCTGCACATGCATATGCTTGCAACAGGGGGATCCTGTTCCTCTGCCTCGCTTATGTCAGAGTCTGGAGACTCCCGAGTCTGCACATAACCCTCAGATGGCCCTGGCCCCATCTCTGCATCAAACGCAGAGCTGTCACCCGAGCCTTCGTCACCTCCCCAACCTCTTTGTTGTCAGACTCTGCTTCCAGCTCCGCAGGCTGCCACTGGACCACAACACTAAGCTCTTCTACTATGATGAACAATGAAGCAATTACATGGGAATAAAATTTGCTCTTTTCAAATTATGAAAACTACAGTGGTGATGGTGACCTTGGGAAAAGGGGAGGAGGTTTTTTTAAGGTGCATCCAACAATCTCTCAATTGTATTGGCAATTTTTTTCCTCCCAAGATGGCTACTTGGAAATCTGTACAGAACTATCCCAGAAGGTGGAATTGCTCTTACTTATCCTTGTTAAAATCCTGATATCAAGTGTGTGTCCATTGATTATTTTGTGCACAGTTTGGTTTGTTTGTCATGCCCAGAATCCAGAGAGGACTTGTTGGCAGATGATTGTTAGTCATCCTGCCTCATCCCAAAATTAAATCTTATATCACTCTACCCATTTGATGAAGGCAGCTGTAGCTCAAAGATAGTGATGCCTCTTAGTAAAATTTGTTAGTCTGAAAAAAAAAATCCCAGTTTCTCTGATTTTTGGCTACCATATATATGCATACATAAATTTCCTCTTACGGTGTTATAAACAGAGTATGAGAACAATGAGGTTTTAATGGGAAAGATTAGGATTATTAAGGGATATTATGCTAGAGAATTGATAAAAGCAATTCTGTACTTGTTTACTAGTAGAGTTTCCAAGGCAGTGCCTTGTTATCAAAATGTTATACTTAGGATCTGAAAATGCACAGTTAGAGTAATTTACAGTTTGGAACTGTAAATTTTGATTGCCTTCCTAAGAGTCTCTCTGTCACAGAGAGGTGACAGATTGGAGATGAGTTCAGAACGTTTTTGAGAAATATATTCCATTGAAAAAAATACAACAGCAGTTAAGCTATTTTCTGTGAAAGGGGAAAGGAGAGAGTACATATGAAGAGGAACGTTAGAATAACTGAACAGTTGCACTGTGTGGTTTTGCTTAAAAAAAGCAGAAAAGGAGAAGAAGGACATCTCAACTTTACTGCTCTGTATATAGGAAGTGAGAATTACAAAGTACACAATAGGCATCTGAATGGAAACCTCTTCGGAAAGGAAGACTTGGGGAGCAGGGCACAGAGAGTACTGATGAATCCAAGAAATATGAATCTGGGTCCTTAGACTAATAAGTATTGACAAAAGAAGTTAGTTGACAAAAGAAGCATAAGAATGAGCTTGTCTAGGAAACTCAATTCCTAGGCATTCAGAAACTCAATACTTAATGCACTGTAGGGTATACAATTTGAAGCACTTATGTGGACAGCACCTAAGTTTGTAGAACTTTGGATTCATTTTTACATTTTCCATCAGATAGTAAGAACTTCCACACAAGATTTCTATTATTCAGTGGACTTGCTCCACCCCATAGCTGAGTGGGGCCTTGAATCTGAGTCTCCTAAATTCTACTCCAACATCTTAATGCCTATACCCCAATTATAACCCTCTCATAACTTCACATTCCTACTTCTATCTTTTCCCCTTTTTTAGGGTGAAAATACCTACTAAGGGAAAAAAAAAGATAGAAGAATAGTATATTGTCTTTTGATGAAGAGATTATAATTTCCCTCAAGAAAACCTTTGAAATGCATCCCAGGTTAGACATTTACAATATTTAAAGATCTATGGTAGTACAAGCTAAATTATCAGTAGCAACTCCTTAGTTTCCAACATTATGGGAATTTTTATCCATCTCGGTGGTATGCATGCTGATGAGAAAGAAAGGAAAAGAAGATCAATAATTGTTTACAATCGATAAAATATCATATGCCTGAGCAGGGGTTCCAGACAATATTGGTTTCTTCACAACCTGTTTTCCTTGTTACCTTCTGGGAGGAGGCTTGGTGGTAGCTGAAGCAGAACATCTAGATTTAGTCACAGTTTTGTTCCATGTAGTATCCATCTTGTGAACTCTCAGTTTTTCTATTTCTACTATGTATTCAAAATGGACAGTGATTAATCCATATATGTATGGTTGTAGATCTATCTATCTATCTATCTATCTATCTATCTATCTATCTATCTATCTATCTATCTATCTATCTATCTATCTATCTATCTCATAGATGTGTGTATGTGTATGTGTATGTGTGTGTGTCTAGCATGTGCATATGTGTGTTATGTATGTGTAGATATATACTTTCTTTTGAGAGCAGGAAACAGAATTTCATTTTTGAGAGCCAGTGTTCTCACAGTAAAAAAAATGACAATGAAGTTATCTCATCTCATTCCATCCCATCCCACGTGATCTCATATGTTATCTAACATCCAGTACAAGTACTCCTTGTTTAGCAACCAGAATTGGGACTGGCAACTCAGTTGTTAAATGAAGTGGTGACTAAGTGAAACTGAAACTGTGTTTATGATCTTATTTCAACTTTCCTTTGCTTTATAGACTACTACTACAAAAGTAGTGAGGATTGGCTGCAAAGTTATATTTTGATCACCGTCACAACTGTGAATGGATGCTAAACGAGGACTACCATATTTAAAATTTAGGATGTTTTTTATGGGGGAGGGGAGGAAAAATTAACATAGTTCAAGTCCTCAGAAACAAACACAGACTACTATGGCGATGGGTTATCAATGATCAGTGGCATTACTACTGTTTAAAATTAAATCCTGTGTCTTTAAAAGAAACAAGGTGTAGAAGATGATTGGAAAGGTAACTTTTATTATGACTCTTAAATGAAAGAATATTTTCTCCCCAAATCAATACAAATAGTTTAACCTTGGTAATGTATTTAGTTTTTCATCTAGCCAGCCTTTTTCAACTGGAGTTCTAGGAGAAATTGTGATGGAAACAAATTACTGTGAGGTACAGTATACATAATAATAATTTGGATGCAAAGATTCCTATTGATTTGAAAATTATTTCAAGGGTTTCATTTCATTTCTGTTCAACAGTGTCCAATTCTTGCTTGGACAAGTCCCTGCAGTTTTCTTTGCAGGGTTTTTCCAAATTGG
Organism: Psammodynastes pulverulentus; assembly: GCA_025802295.1. Taxonomy (NCBI): domain Eukaryota; kingdom Metazoa; phylum Chordata; class Lepidosauria; order Squamata; family Psammodynastidae; genus Psammodynastes; species Psammodynastes pulverulentus. The sequence continues at coordinate 18,567,324 of JAOYMU010000263.1, read as the reverse complement.
TTTGCCATTGGCTCCTTCCTAGGATTGAGAGAAAGTGACTGGCCCAAGGTTTCCAGCTCACTTTGTGCCTAAGGTGAGAGTAGTCAAGTCTCCCAGCTTCTGGCCTGATGCTTTAACCACTGCACCAACTGGCCCTCTTATTTCAAGGGTGCCTCCTGAATAAAAAACATTGAGAAAGATTTATCCGTGCTTTGAAAGGGAGTTAGTAGTATCATGCAGAGACTGGCAGTTTAGTGCAGAAAAATTGTACGCGTTGTACTTGTTCCCTTGTTATTATATAGGAAGAGGGTAAGTGAATTTATTTACAGCAAGGAGAAATCACCAACATCATCTTTATGGATGGCTGGGGAGAAAATGGTATTTAATGTGCAAACATCCGCTTTTTTGAAATGAGAATTCTTTTAAAAAAAATATTTTTATTGTACATTTTTTGTTATTATTCATCCAATTTTCATCCAGTGGTTTCATCCATTTCCAATTTTGCAACGGCAGCGTATTGGATATGTCAAGTCCTTTTTAAATATACCATAGTATACACCCCGGTTATAACTATTATTCTCATAGTCATACAGTATAGTCTCTTTTAAATACATAGTGTTGTACGTCATAACTATAACTATTATTTTCATAGTTGTACCATAACACTGTTACATTTATCGCTCTATACACTTTAAACCCTATTCACGTACAGTCTGAAAGTGATATTGCTTATGTTGTGTGTTCTTAAATATTTCTATATATCTGTATTTATTTCTATTTTGTTAATTTTCTTTTGTTGTTGAGTACTAACCTCTGCACCTGTTATTTAACCATTTATACAATACATCCCATGTTAAGTAGTATTCTGTTTCCTTTTTAAGTTCCATTGTTAACCTGTCCAATTTGGCACATAATTTTTTAATTATGTGGGTATACTTTCATTTTTCCAATTTTGTGCATATGTAATTCTAGCTGCTGTTATTATCTGTAAGATGACTTCATAGATCTATCCATTCAGTTTTCCTGACAACACAATTACTTTGACACTACTGTCTTCCGGGTTTTTTTTTTTTCCCTTCTAGACTGGCCTATTGCTCTGGAATATCAACTTGGATGGTCAACTCCCATCCAAGGATCAATGAGTCCTACTCTATTTTGGCTGGGTTGGGGGAATTCAGGCAAGGCAAACTAGGTGCTAACTCCCTATTGAAACATATCCAATAGACATGCTAATCAGCCTGTCTAATCCTTTACCCTGATAAACTATTTCTCTTCAGATATCTGCTTATTGGGATTGCAAAGCTAACTTAGAACCAGCCGAAACAGAGATGGACTCATTGATCCTTGGATGGGGTCTAATCTAAATTCTAACTAAATTTTTCCCCAGTTCCACGAACAGGCACTATTCTAAGTAAGCATGTTTCTGGGTGTTATTAATTTTTATATGACCCTTAGGTATTGATATCTGTATTATTTTATTGTGGTAACTGCTATAATATTCCCTTGCTGTTATTTTGGCTGGATTTATTTTAATTTTGTGAATATAAAGAATATGGAAATGATCAAATGATTCGGCTACTAGTGAATAAAAGATCAATTATATGCCTGTCTACTAAAGTGGACTCACTTTTATTCCTTTAAGAATAACTTCAGAAAACCTCTCAATTCTACAAATTCTGATTACCATGAATTGGAAATCATAACATTCCATGTCTTCAAACAAATATTTTAATTAAAATGAGTTTTAAAATCTAAGATAAATTTGGCTGTTTTCCTCATAATGTGAACCATGAAGCTCATAACCTGAACCATGATCTTGAACAAAATCCAATACAGACTGACATTTCATAGAATTGATGAAAATAAGTATAAACAAGAATTAGACCTTTAGATGTATTATAAAATATACAAAATATACGTGTTATACTTATTATCTTCTGTATAGTTCTTATCTCAGCACCCACTTCCCTTTCCATCTGCTATGTTACCTAACTTATCCACATCCTCTAACCACACATTTAAAGGGACAATGATTAGAAAAGCAGAGAAAGAAAAATTTTACCTCTGCCAGAAGCCAAAATCAAATGAAGCAACAGGAGACCAAGAGAAACATTGAATTTTAATACGCGTTCCATACTTTCTCCGTGGATATATGGCTCACTTTACAGGCTACCATCCTAGAAGGTGCAAAAAAACCCAATTAATTACATGTATAAATGATATTCATTTTATAAATAGGAAACAGTTATATAGGCAGTACTTGACTTACAGCCATTTGTTTAATGATCATTCAAAGTTACAATGGCATTGAAAAAAGTGACTTATGACCTTTTTTACACTTAAGACCATTATAGCATCCCCAAGGTCATATGATCAAAATTTGGATGCTTGTCAACTGGCATGTATTTATGATGGTTGCGGTATCCCAGAGTCATGTGATCTCCTTTTGCAACTTTCTGACAAACAAACTCAATGGAGAAACCAGATTCACTTAACAGCTGTGTTACTAAGTTAACAACTGCAGTGATTCACTTAACAACTGTGGCAAGAAAAGTCATAAAATGGAGCAAAACTCACTTAACATCTTGCTTAGCAATGGAAATTTTAGGCTCAATTGTGGTCCTAAGTTTTTTTTTTGTCCAAAAGTTTTTTTATTTTTTGTTTCTTTACATACATCTTTATGCAAACTGTGTGTGTCCAGATCTTTAAACATTTCAAAGCAAACATGACCCTATTTCCACAAGCCTAGTAATTTTCCAGTATTCTCATACATTGTTTTACATCAATCACCACATTCTTAATTTCATTTTTAATACATATTCATTATCATATTTACTAATTCCATCAGATTATATTCTTCAAATAATATTTACTTTTTTCTATGTTCTCATACTTTATATCCATTTTTACCTTCTTAATCTCATTTTTAATACATTTTCATTGCATCACCATGTTTACTGATTTCATCCATTTATGTTTTTCAACTATTCATTTATAAATCCATCCTGATTTTATATCATCCGATGTTTCCCATTTAAGCTGTTAATTCCCTCACCCTTAATTTTCAATCCTGGATCTCATACTAGTCTCATTATATTACAACAATCATACTATTCATCTTAATTAATTTTTTTAACAAATTATATATTT
>JAOYMU010000263.1:18506435-18517980 GCA_025802295.1 Psammodynastes pulverulentus | reverse complement strand
GGTCGAGACGCGTCATGTGACGCGGACTCGAAAAAGGTGCCGGAACGCAGTACCTCTGCGTTCCGGCAGAAAAAAAGCCCTGTATACAAACAAATGCAAACTTGCTAGGATGAGTAACTGGTGAGGTGTAAACTAAAGTATATATTAGCAGGATCCTAAAGATTAGAGTTCCCTTTCTCTCTCTCTCTCTCTCTCTCTCCTTTCCTCCCTCCCCCTTCTCCCTCTCCTTATCCCTCCCTCTCTCTTTCTCTCCCACTCCTTCTCTCTCCCTTCCTCCCTTCCTCCCTCCCATTTTTCCCTCTTTCTCTGTGTGTGTGTGTTTGTGTGCGCGTGTATATGTATGGCAGATACCTTAAAAGTCTTCTTTAATTCTGCTGAAATATTTACAATAGCATTTTCCAAGCAGATAATACCAACAAAAGGAATAACTGCCCTAATTCCATTGTAAAAGCAAGAGGAATAATCTACTAAAGGATTAGTTAACTATAAACTGTTTAGAGAGCACTGTAAAAAGCACTATAAAGCGGTAGATAAGTCTGTGCTATTGCTATATGCAAAGTATTGTTCCTGAAGAACCTTTTTATAAACAAACATGTTTAGATACACCATCAAACAAAACCTGCATCTTTGCAACTCCACTTTGAGTTGCAAAGGTACAGGTTTTGAAAGTAGGGTTCTTCCTTGATTGAGGGGGAAAAACTTTCATTTAGGCAAGCAATTGATAACATAAAAAAAGACCACAGAGAAAAAAAGCCTATTCAGTGATGATTAGTAGTAGCAGCTATAAGTTACCTTTGATATCACAAGTATGACTTTCAATACCAGTTGTGCAGAACATGAACAAGAGGATCTTATTGCAGTTGTGTCCTGTCTGTTGACTACTAACACCCATCCAGCTGGGTGCTATGGCAACACAATTGTTAGACTTGGCTTATGTTGAGTGTTTTATCTAGGGCCAGTTGAAGACATTCCTGGTTGTTCTTAATATTTTGTTCAATGCTACAGTCCTAGGAAGGTTTTATCAACTGATTATTGGATGCTATAGTCTCAGCCATTAGTTACTTTAAAAATAAAGCAGGGCTGAATGATGGCAGATCTACAGATTTCATTTGGGAAGTTACATCTCCTTTCCTCTTGTTAAAAATTTAATGTCAAGAAGCCAGAGGCAAAACTTCCAGGGATATTGTACAGCTTTTTAAATCGTTTGAACTTCAGATTTTCCTTAGACTTTCAGCAAGGAAGATTTATTATTTATTATTTCTTTAATATTAATATAAAAGGACTGAGCATTGCAGTCTAAAGCAACTGTGAGGCACCAGTTTGGGAATGTTATTATAAAACAACTATATATGCATTTTAAAGACAAAGATCAGGATATTACAGCTTTTCTAAGGATGTTTCAAATAAAGAAAGTCCCTTTCTTTGCACAGAAAAGGTAGAAATTGTATTTGTGAAAGTCAAAAGATAGAATTATAATGTAGGGTAGATTCAGGAGACATTATATCTAGGAATACATCTTTGAAAGTTATAAGTTTATAAGTTTGCTAGAAATGGTATTAGGTTTCCCAATGACTTTTAGTATTCTTCATGTTTTCTTTGTAAAATTCTTTTAGAAAAATAAGGGAATTATACCTCTTGGAAATCATTTTAATATTGTTGAAGAAGAGTATGTTTTCTGATGTTGATGATAATTTTTTGCTAGCTATTTTTGGGTGATGCAAAATAGTAATCAGATCTTGAAATATTGTCTCTTCTATAAAAGAGAGATCTAGCTGTTTCTCTTCTCTTTACTTAAATTCTTTAGAGGGGTTTCTGTGTGTTAGAGAAAGACACACAAACAGAATTTTAAAAGAATATGCTTTAGCTTTGACTTGTAAGCTTTCTGAATCATATTTATCTTTTTTATACAACAAAAGAGAAACAATCTCTAGTTAAGCATGAAAAGGAAAGTAAACTTACAAGGTATAAAATGACAATGAATATATATGAAGAAAAGAAATAAATGAAATATAATGTCTAGTTATGTTTCAGAAAACATGTAAAAAAGCCACAAGGCCTACTGCCCAAAATATCCTTTACAAATAGACCATTATTAATTAATTGGCTGTTTATTTTATATTCCCAATACTGCTTTACATGGTTGTATCTTTCCATAATTGTCACATCTCTTTTCTAGTGGAAGTTCAGAAAACAGTGGAACTATTTTCAGCAATTATGCTGTTGAAAAATAAATAAAAAACTGACAGAAATAAGTGCCTTTCATAGAAGAAAAGATTCACCTTAAGATAACATTTCCACCCAGTTTCACATTGTAATTGAGATGGATGGTAAACAAACAAATAAACAAATAAATAAACAAATAAACAAATAGGTAGGTAGGTAAGTAAGTAAGTAAGTACCGTAAGTAAAATTTTTGTCTGTTCGATTTTATTCCTGCAGAAGAAAGGAAAAGATATATCACTGGCCCATGTTGCAAAAAATGCTTTGTGATACTCCTGTTTTTAGGCTTTCCATCATGTTTTTTCAGAATGCTGCATATCATTTGATTAAGTTCCATAATGTTAGATCATTATATACTATGCCTTCTAAGATGAATACAGAAACAGTATAGCATTTTGCTCCCCTTTGTTAATTCAAAAAAGAACTTCAAATAACATTATATATTCTGGCTATTTCCCCAGGATTTCTATGTTCTTAAATTTTAGGTTGACAAAATTGGAAGGGATCATTTAGATCATCAATCCCAAAATCCAATTTAGTGCAAGAATCCAAGGTATAATGAAGAGTCAGGGATGAATCAATTGAAATACATTAAGGAATAAGCATTTATTTTGAAGTCTAAATTAATTGCATCATAGGGTACTAACCTGATAAATTTAAGAACCTTACAGCACAAACGACTAGACATTAAAGTTATTTAATGTCTGAGAAAGAAAATGTGTTTCGTACAGACTTAATAAGTCTGCCATTAATATTTGGGAAGATTGTCAACCAGATCATAAAGAGATTGATCTGAAGAATCTTGAAACCAATGTAGTAATTATCAGGAATCAGCATAGATTGTATTTTAAAGAAAAAAAGGCATTATCGTACTACTCAGTCCTATTTTTAACTTAATAATTTCTTCAGTAGATTGTGGGAATCTTCAAATGTAGATCTTAATTTTACCAAAACACTTGATAAAATGGTCCATGACATTCTGGCTAGTAAAGTGTGACATAACAATTGAATGGATGAGTCGGATACAAATGTCCAAGAATGATCTTAAGGGTTTCTCTTACATGTGCTCCTGGTAATCCTTATGCCTGTTTCAGGCTTACTTAAGAGTAAGAAATTGGTGAGAAAATTGTGATGAGCATGCTTTGGTAAGACATGGTTGCTATCATGTACAAGACAGGATGAAGCTAGTTCAGAAGACGAAGAAGGAGAAGAAGCAATGAGTTTGAATTACAAGAGAGTAGATTTTGACCACACAGCAGAGAAAAAATCTTAAGAGCTGTTCAACAATGAAACAGATTGCCTTGACAGAGGGTGGATTCTCTTTCTCTGGGAGGATTTGAACAGAAGGTGAATGGCTGATCAGTTGTGGATGCAGTAGTAGTGGATTCCTACATGGAGCATGGGCTGAAATAAATGATCTCACAAGCATTTCTTAACTCTTATAAGCAATGATTCTATGATGATGAGGAACTGAAATTGTTGTGAAAGTCAAGACCAGAAGAAACTGGCAGATTATCAGTGGCTGGTTAGGGACAAGTCAAAACCAAGCAGTATGCCTGAAAAAAAGATAGTGGATAATGACAAACTGTCTCTTCTACTAAGCCATAGAGCAGGGATGGGCAACCAGGGAAACTTTACGACCTGTGGACTTCAACTCCCAGAATTCCTGAACCAGCCCAAGAATTCTGGGTATTGAAGTCCATAAGGCATCAAGTTGCCATAATTGCCCACTGCTGCCCTAGAAAATGTTGATAAATGCAGATGAAAAATACACAGAATGTTGGCATTTCCTGTCTGCTTGACTTGTGCAAACTGGTTCTCGAGGGATTTAAACATCCACATATAGCTTTTCAGTATTGCTGACAACTATAGTTCCTTTGCGGTATTTTTTTATTTGTGTCTAATTTCAACAAAATGTTTCCTGGTCGCCTGAACCCGATTGCTTGTGAACTCAGACCTTTTCCTAGAACAGCTGAGTTCAACTCTGCCATGAAAAATTGTTATTCAAGATTCTTTTGGCCTCCGAGAGTTTGCCTGTGATTCCTCAGGCTCAGCTCGTAAAAGCTTTATTGTTGTTTCTAGCTGTAAAAATGGATTCCTTGGCAAATGTGTTGAGGCTTTCAAACATTTGCTCAGTCTTTGTATAAATATAGAGATGAAGGATTGCCAGCATTTTTCATCCAGATAGTAGACCTTCGTATATTTTTTGTGGGGCTAAACAGTGCCTTCCTTTACTCCCAAAAAGATTTGGTTTCAAGGCTGCTAGTGAAGTTTATTATTGATACGTTTATATGTCAAACACATCTATTCAGTTTCATCTTTAACTGTGAAGACTTCTAAAAGATGTTCCTTTTTTGCAAGTAAAATCAATCATTCAAAAGCAAATCTGGATCTGTACTATAAAGCCAGGAGAGATTTTTTGATTAATCTATTTAATCTGTAGATTTTTAAATCTTGTACACATGACTAATGTTGATTTGTTAATCATGATTTTTAAACTGGATGACAACTATGTGTATTTTCTTGTTTTTGGAATTATCTTATTTTGAAAGTGTTTAAAAGTTATTAAGGATTTCTTGAATTCGGAATTTAAGTTATTCAAGGCAGGTCTCCCCTAGATTGGTTTCTGTGTCTCCCCTCCCTTTTTTTCTCTTGAAATATAAATATTTAGCATAACAAATCGACAGTATTTGTATGGTTAAATGAATATTATGTTGGCCACGTTATTTATTAGTCTAATGGCTGCATATAGTACTGAAGGAATCCTGCTTGGTGTTTTCACATTTTGGATTGGTTTCATGCACCTAGGGGCAATCTGTATGTCTTTACCTGGTCTACCTTGATAAATCTGAAAAAGTTAAATAAGAGTGGAAAGCAAAAAAACAGTAAATGGTAAATCACTTTCATGGTGTTGCTAATAAATTACTTGGATATACTATATGCATATGGCCAGGAGTCAAGCTCTAGCTGTAGATCTGTAAATAATTTCACATGTGTCCTGGTATGACAGCTGCCATGTGACGAGAGATATAAGTAGTCGTCAGCTTACAACTATTCATTCAATGACCATTCGAAATTACAGTGACACTGAACAAAGGGACTGATGATCTGAAGTTATGGCTGCTGCAGCAACCTTCCAGTGATGTGAATAAAATTCAGGTGCCTGGCAATCCACTCGCCCTTATGACCAATTGCAGGGACCTGTCTATTTTGCCACCCATCCTGCCTCATTGGCTTCCTTGGTCCTACCTTCTACCCACTGGGGTCCCCACAGACCTTGGGCCTGCTTCCCACTTAATTGGGTCCCACACCCGTAGGCCTCTTCACTTTCTCTCTGTCGCGCTTTGCTTCACTTACCTTTTCAGAAGATTGCCTTTGGGAAGAAGAACTGTCTGATCCGCCAGTTGGCCTTCTTATACAGAGGTTGTGTTATGTTGTCCCAGAAGTGGACACCATTTGGGGAGTAGCCACAATTCTCAGATTGCGGTTGCGGTCGCTCACACAATGAAGTCCATTTCTGGGATACCACCACATGGCCACTACATAGGAAGGCCATATGGCAAATCAGTGGTTTTTTTCTTAAAAGTGATCTATAAGAAAAGTGAGTGAAGTGAGGCGTGATGGAATAGGGAGGAAGTCGAAGGTTGTGGGACTCGGTGGGATGGGAAGTGGAGCACAAGAGTGCCTCAGGAAGTGTGGGAGACCCTATGTTGCTGGGGAGGTGTTGCATTGTGCGCCTCCTGGGGCCTCCCCCCATTCCCTGAGGCTCTACCTAAGGACCATTGGCAACTCGGAGAGCAGGAATTGGGGTCATTAAGCAAGATGATCATGTGTCTGCCTCACTTTACAACTACCATGTCTTATAATCATAATTCTGGGCTCAGTTGTGGTCATAGGTTGAGGACTACCTGTATGCTAAATACATGGTCATATATATTCCTCTTCTTTCCTTATTCTGAGTTGCTCTCTGCCGTATTAGATTGTTTTGGGAGGACTGTCAGCTTATCCGACTGTTCTAATTTCCTGTACATGTTATTACTATGCCGTTTCTGTACCTTTGGTAGTGGTAACGATTTCATGCACAGTGAAATGTCTAATATTTAAAGGGTAGCAATTGCATTCAGTCTTGTAATTGGTATAAAAGATATTACCTACTAAATTGTACTTTTCTAGCAATTGGTTGTAGCAAATAAAACAGCAGTAAATCAATACCAAATTTAAAATGTGCTTTGGTATGAGCACAATCACAGTCTGGTTTCTTGCTGATGTTTCTGACTGCCAATTAGGAAGGACCAATTTATGTGATATGTAGTTTGTCACTATAGGATTCTTTCCTTAGTGAAGAAAAAAAAATTCTTGGTTTGATGAATAAATAAGCATATTATAATAAAATGCTCTAGATATTCCATGCCTACTGATGTACAATTTTTGCTTGTATTAGCATTGTCCTCTAAATCTCCAACCAAGGTCTAGCTTTATATTTTTGGACTTATTATTTATTTATGTAATTTATACAGCCACCAATCTCACTATCATGTCTGACAGGTGTGCAAAGAATATACATCTATAGGCCTGTTTTGCAAATCCCAGTCCTAAAAAGTTGCTGGAGGGATAAATTATCAGCTGAGAAAATAACATGATGAATGGTAAATAATATTGAATAGAGTAATAATAGTGAACAGGTCAGCTCAGATTGTATTGGCTGTGCTGACAATACAGAGAAGGAATGCTTTCAGAATCAATTCTGCTCAAAGGCAGAGAAAACTGCTGCTGTCAATTTATGTAGGGACAAGTTTTTGGTGCAATTTTGTGTGGAAATCAGGGTCTTCCTCTGACTTCACTTTTCTGGAATTACCATACTTTTCAGAGTATAAGACACTCTTTTTCTACCCCCAAAAGTAGGTGAAAATTTGGGTGTGTCTTATACACCGAATGTTGCAGAAGCCCTGCCCACCAGCAATTTGCCTCCTTGCAGCAAGCAGCAAAAATTCTGTTTCAGGTTCAGCACAGCCTAATTACCACAAGCAGCTGATGGTCGTTTGGATTGAGCTTCGAACATTAGCTGTTTCAGATTGCAGGGATTGTCATTAGGCTATAGCAATCCCTGAAGCCTGAAACAGCTGGTCTTCCGGAGGCCGAGCCATGTGCTGTGCTGAAAAGGAAAGTGCAACTGATGCAGGCTGTTTGCTGCTTGCTACAAGGAGGTTAATTGCTGGGAGGCAGAAGCTGAGGTAAGATTTTTTTTTCTTGTTTTCCTCCCCCAAAACTAAGGTACATCTTATACTCTGGTACGCCTTATGGTCCGAAAAATACAGTAAGTTAGTCAAAATGTTTGAGATCCTTGAGATCCAGATCAATGTATCTCCCATGGGCCTGGCCCTAATCATCTTTCATTGCTGTCATATGCCTTTCATCAGAGTTACAGTGGTACTTGGTACGCATAGTTAATTGGTTCCAGGAGGCACGATGAATACCAAAAATGAAAAGAGCCAAACTAATTTTTCCATTAGGCATAATGTGAGTCACAAAGGAACTGACACTAACATGTTCTAGCTTGTGTGTTGAGTACCAGACAAACTGTACTGGGACAAAATTTTCGCATCAAAATGTGCTGAGTACCAAATTTGATGAGTAGTTGAGTTCCAAGATACCACTGTATTGCTATCATCTGAGCAAATGAATGAGTTTTGTAGACAATGATTTGCCAACACTCTACATTTAAACTTTTGAGACTTGTAAATTGAATAACATTGTGTAGCCTTCTAACAATCTCATTTTTTGGAATTGCCTGGACCTATACATTGCAGAGACCTCTCCTGAGCCCACTTTAAGGTACCAACATCAGCTTTTTTGGAGAAACCAACAAGTTTGGCAGTTTCAACTACAAGGAATGTACGTGACCCCGCTACTCAGATGTTGTCAAAACACGGCATCATGTCTCAGTAAATTATTTAGGAACATGGGGTATAAACTAATGTTGTCATTCTTATGAAATCATCCACCCAGATGTCCCAAAACTGCATTTCAAAAGGCAACTGGAGCTTCTTCACTTCTTGGATGAGAACTGAAACTTTTTCAAGGAAAAAAAACAAAGGAAGTCCAGTTGCCTTTTGAAAAGCACATTTGGGACAACCATGAACTAGATGATTAAGAATCTGCATAGACATCCACCTAGATGGTTATTATAGATGATTAAGAATCAGTTAAGAACCCAGGCATCACTCAAAGGGCAACCAAGGTCAGCAGCAGGAAAGTACAACATGAGATAACAAAAGGCTGTTAATATTCTTATGAAATCAGTGAAATTGGCCAACTGTTGTTACAATAATGCTTTTGTGCTAGTATGATTTGGAGACTCTGTTTATCTTATACTTAATCTTGTTTGGATAGTCATAACAAGTTCATCCACCAAGAGAGTTGCAATAGGTTTCATCACTGCAGTTACTTGTCTTGTGGCTGTGGTTGTGCCTTTGCATATGAATGATTAGGTCATTAGGTGGAGAGATCACCAAATAGATCTTCAAACAATAAAACTGTTCTTGATGCAAATTTGGATTTCTACATGATAGAATGATAACATGGGATAATGGGAATTAATTTTTCTTATAATGTCATGCTTGCTGTCAGCTGAACGCTTTTCTGGATTCCTTTTTCTAGCACTTTGTTGTTGTAGTTGTACTGACAGTAAAATTCAGTGAGTAAAAGGAAGAAGCCCCAATGAACACTGAGTCTCTGAGTAAATTTTATGGGCTGATGTAGTTAGTCATCAGATATTTTGTGTAAATGCCATGCTTTTCATTCTTTTAACAGGGTTGTTCACCTTTTCAGCGGAGCTTTGCTCCATTTATCATGTATTTGTTACTTTCCTATAAGTTTGATTATGGATTTTGTCCCCTACATATCAGAAAAATATTTATCTGTTTTGTTTTTCTAGTTTGTAATTGAATCCTATTCAAGGTTTCAGCATCCTTCAATTATGTGTCTTGAGTTTTCAGAATGCCAGGGGGAAAACATGATATTTGTAGCATATTAATAAATTTGATAGTTTCAATTTTGAGTGAAAGTCTAGATTCATCCAACATATTAAATCATATTAGGATTTGTTTATGCCATGGCCTACCATAGGAATTCATCTGTTCTTCTTTTTAACCAGGTATCTTCCTTGGATTTAGAGTTGCCGATTTAGATAAACCAGAAGAAAAATCAACCATGTTATGCCATAATGTTAAAATTATAGCCACAAAACTGAACCAGATTTTGGATTTTTCTGCTCCTGCCTCTTATTTCTTGAATAACCTCTTCAATAACTTTTGAACTTCTGGTGATTCAACATTTAGCATTTGTGGCATTTGGTTGTCCATTTTTGGATTGTGGACTTTTTTTTAAACACCATGAAGTTTGTTGAAGGAGGAAATTAATCAGTATTCTGAGGAATGTAAATGGAGTTGCTTATGTCTGAAATCTGTAGCTGTATCGTGAATTCTGATTAAAAATTCATCAATTTTAATATGCTTCGGTAGAGGAGAATATTTGTAGCTCAGGGTTGAAATGAATGGTTCTTGGTGCTCTCTGGGTTTGTTTATTTTCTTGCAGATGTTTCATTGCCCGAGCAAGGTAACATCAGTGCTGTGATTACATTACCTAATTTTGGTAATGAAACATTTTCAAGAAAACAATGGACATCTCATTTTTTGTTTCCAAACCCACTTGGGTAGTTTTATTGATCCAACCTGTAAGGAACCTTCTCCCTGCAAAGTAAGTTCTAGTTTTCTCTATTATTTGAATCAATATAATTCTAACTCATTAGAATTCTAGAGTCAAAAAAGGAAGTATGAAACAGGAAATTGGTCGGTCTCCTTTCCTAAAGATAAGACTTATCTGTCAAGTAGATAAGTTTCTCCACACAAGAACAGTCTAGGGAAATAAAATAAGCCTTGGCAACTAAAAACCAACGAACCAAATTCAATACCAAGAAAAGAAAGGATTAACACAAATGAGGTTAATGTAACTGTTACTTTAGAAATTTAGACTTAGCTAGTTGGAAAAAAGTCCCAAACAAAAATGTTCAGACTATCATACATTTTGTTTCTGTGTTTGATAATTTGTATAATATCACGTGTGTCTCTCTGTGTGTGTGTGTGTGTGTGTGTGTGTGGATGGATCAAGTGCTCCTTCACTTCAAAATTTATCAGTGTACCATTAAATATTGTCTCTATTTTTATGTTCAATACACAAATTGTATGCAACAAAGAAAAGCAGTAGAAAAATAAGGCCAGCTGATAAAATGTACTCTGTGGCCATTTTATAATTAAATTCCCAAGTCTCCTTTGCTTCCTTGTTCAAGTGAGAAATACAGATCTGCATTGCCTTTGATTTCTAAAATGTTATTTAAGAGCACATTATGCTACTGTCAAGCTGCTGGAATTGTAAGCAGTTTTCCACCTCCACAAAACAATTCTAAGAATTTAGTGACTTAATCCAATCACACTGCTCCTGCCTTTGATACTTAACAATTCCGTACCTAGAGATCTGCAGCCTTCCCACAGTTTTTTTCCCCACTCATGAGATTTACATCATGATTGTAATTTTTTTTTCTTCAAGAAAGGAAGTGATACTGCTTTCTTTAAAGAAGCTATTCTTGTTTGGATCATGTCTGACTGTGGACCAGGGAATTAAAAACAACTATAGATCAGTTAACAGGATTAGCTTTTGGGCCAGGAGTTCAAGAGAGTAATTAATAGAGACATTTACTGACTGAACAGTATTATTTAAACACAACCTTAAAAGAGGGCTAGAAGTAGAATGAAGGGAGGAATTGAAAGGAGAGATTATAGATGGGAATTAGAAAGAATGCATATTAACTAATATGCAATGTGACATTAATATTTGCACTGAGAAACTGGTTGATAAACTGGTTGGGATTAGATATAGTAAATTATGGCCCATGTAACTGATTGGCTGGATTCACCCATTGTAATATACCATAAACCAAGATTTAAAATTTACCATGCCTCCATTTTCACAGTTAAGGTAACTCCAGGCCACATTATTATTTAATATTCGTATCGTATGTCTTCACTGATCAACACCAGGCAATTTTTGCTCTGCTTCTATTTAGACCTGGCTTTGAAATTTATGGGATAAATTATTGGATTTTTTGGGGACCTCGCAGCAACTGTTGATATCATTGATAATGGGGGTCTTTCTGGGTAAGGTTTCCTAATTGAGTAATAGGGATATTATATCACAACAATTTCCTTCCAAATTTGGTGGCTAATTCCATACATTGATGCAGTGGCAAGTAATATTCTAATGATTTCCAGAG
>JAOYMU010000263.1:18404203-18418701 GCA_025802295.1 Psammodynastes pulverulentus | reverse complement strand
GGCAGCCGCTCAAATTTTGGAAGACTGCTATCCTGTCTTCCCTGGTCTTTCTCTTCACTAGACTAGCCATGCCAGTTCCTGCAATCGTTCATCGTATGTTTTAGCTTCCAGTCCCTTAATTATCTTGGTTGCTCTTCTCTGAATTGTTTCTGATTTTGTTCTGTTCTGTTCTTTATAATAAAGGACAATAGGTATCTCCTAATTTTAACTCACATTGACCACCAGAGGGCAGTGCATGACTGGTTTACTTCCTGTTAGGACTTGCTAGAAATGCTTAGTAAATTCTAGGCTACCCAGTCATGCTGAGGAGTTATTCCTGAAGAGTAAAACATAACCAATTGTTAGTGCCACGAACAACCAGATGTGAGAATGCGGATAGAAGGATGGCCTGCAATTGATCTGCCTGAGAAAGTTGTTTCCCATGCAATTGAGCAGTGCAAAAATGACTGGAAGGGAAGCAGAGAGGATCAAACTCCAGAAACAATTGGGTTTTTTTTCCAAGCCCACCCAAGATGTACCATCCAGAATTGGTTCATTTGGGAATAAAATTTTAATTTTCAAAGCTGCCCCAGTTTTTTTTTAATGCTTTTGCATCATTGTGGTTTCTGGGGTTTTTTTTCTCTGTGTCATATAATATATGTGGGTATATGCATCATTTTTATTTGTTTGTTTGCTTGTTTGGTCATGTTTATGTTTATGTTTATTTATTTATTTTGTCAAGCATGTATAAGAAAACAAGTGTAAACAAGTATAAGTATATAGATAATAAATGAGTACGAATAAATGGGAACAGTAGGACAGGGAGGGTAGGCATGCTGGTGCGCTTATGCAAGCCCCCTTACAGACCTCTTAGGAATGGGGTGAGGTCCATGTAGTATATAATATATAATATAATACTCCATCTTTGAGACCCTTTGAGAGCTGTATGCAAATTTAATTTTAATTTATGCCGATTAGTGTACATTCAAGTGACAATAAAGTTATTCGTATAGTCTAAATTCTAAGTCTCTACGGCTTCTAGTCATTCAAAATGTTTACCTGTCTCAACGTCTGAATCCGCGTTCTTTCTCTTTTTTGAGAAAGCCTCTTGTCCCGAAAGCTGAACTTAACAAGGATGTTTCTCTGTAAGGAGTGAATGTTTCCAGGTAAATAATGATTTAAAAATACCTCACATTTCAGGTTAGTTCAATATCTTAGCTTTTGACATCGGAAGGAAAGAGAAACATATTGTAATACTGTACGTTTCAAAGTGATCTGGTGCCCTCTAGTGGCAAGAACGATCTTGATTTCTGGATTGCATTGAAGAGCCTTTTAAAATTACGTTAGTTTACTTTACTGTCATTGCACCTGGTACAATGAAATTAGATGCCATCTTCAGTGTACATTATGACTATAAAAATAAAACACAAACACACATCCTTCACATTCTATACAACTGAATTGAAACCCCCTGTATTGCATTAATATTGCACTATACAGTAGAATTCAATATAGTTACTGCCCTGGGATAGAAGTTGTTTTTCAGCCTATTTGTCCTTGTTTTTATTATCCTGTACCGTGTGCCAAAGGTCAATAGTTCAAAAAAAGGGTGCCCAGGATAGATGGACCAATGATCCTCTTGGCAATGACCCTCTGGAGTGCTGTCCTATCTGCCACTGTACAATTGGCAAACCAGACACACGTGCAGTAAGTTAAAATACTCTCTATGGTGCAGCGGTAGAAGGTCAGCAGCAGTTTTTCATTCAGATGTTGTTTCCTGAGAAGCCTCAGGTAGTATAATCTCTGCTGGGCCCTTCTGACCAGTGCTGCAATGTGAATGCCCCAGGTCAAGTCCTCTTTTATGATAACAACCAGAAACTTAAAACTGGCCACTTGCTCCACTCAGTCTCCATTGATAAACGAGGGCTGGATGTCTGATCTATTCCTTCTATAGCAGTGGTTCTTAACCTTGTTGGAGGTACTGAACCCCACCAGTTTCATATGTACATTCACCGAACCCTTCTTAATTGGAAAAATAAAATATGATTTTTTCAAATTCAAAACATAGGCATATATTTAGGACCTAATCATATGAGTTGAGTGTGTGTCTTGACCTCCGCCGAACCCGCGAGACTGACTCACTGAACCCCTGGGGTTCGATAGAACCCAGGTTAAGAATCACTGTTCTATAGTCTACTATAAGCTCCTTGGTCTTATTGGTGTTGATGATCAACTTAAGGTCTCCACACCACAAAAGCAACCAGTCCACATATAATAAAAAAATATGTTGCAAACCAGTACTTGGTAGAAGACCTATTAAGGCCTTGAAAAAGATATTCAAATGCAGCAATGTCTACACCTACAAAGATCAGAATTGCTCATGCAACAGTATTGCCTGTGACACTATGGAAATCAAAGTTGGACTCTGAAGGTAGGATGACCAACCTAGAAATGGGGGGAAACCAATTAACAAGGTGGCCTTCATCCAAAAAGATTAGGTACAGAAAAGATTCATCAGATGGTGGACTGCTGCTGTTGTTAAAATGCTGGCACATTAAAGTGTACCTTCAATGCCATGCAATGGTCAAGAGGATGCAAAATGAAACAATAGCAATAGTACTTAGACTTCTATAGCACCTTCACAGTGCTTTATAGCCCTAAGTGATTTATAGAGCATATATTAAATTAAATAAACAATCTGGGTCCTCATTTTACCAACCTCAGAAGCATGGAAAGCTGAGTCAACTTTGAGCCGGTGAGGGTTGAACCCCTGGCAGTCAGCAGAATTAGCCTGCAATACAGCATTCTAGCCATTGCGACACCACGGCTCAATGGTTAGAATCCTCCCAACACACACACACAAACACACAAGCTGCAGTACAAGAGAAGTTAAAATCGCAACAGGTTCTCATTTTAGGAAAATATTTCTGGAAAGGAGGATAAGACACTGGAAAAAAAAATGACCATTAAAAAATAATTGATTGGGAGTTCTGGCAATATACAGGTATGGAGTAGGGCTCCTGCCAAAAATGTTTAGTTGTTCAAAGTTCTGACCAAGTAAGCTTAAGTACCTGTATGTGTATGGTAATTCTGAAAAACCACAATGGAAAAAAAGCAGGTTGTGTACCCATTATCTATTCACTTAAAAATACGCTAACTGTAATACAAAAAAATTTGGCTCTTGCCTAAGAATCTAAATGGAATCTAAATGATTGAATGATAGAAAAGATCTAAAATTATGATGGGCAAAAGAATGTGAATGTGGAGTATATCACTAAATTAAGGTAAAGTGTACTTTTGCACCAGTGTTCATATTCAAAAATCTTTATTCATGTGTAAGAAGATCAGAGTTCAGTTCCTTATCATGTCATTTTGAATGATGATATCAATTCTACTTAGATGCAACTAAAATTTTCTGCAGAGACTATGGTTTTTGATTTCACAAATATCCAGTTGGACCCCAATTTGAGAATCTGCTTCAACTCAGATTTAGAGTATCGCCTATGTTTGATTTGGGGTCCAAATGTTAATTTTTCTTTGGAAACACAGTTATCACATTAACTGTCATTGAAAAAAGTAATTATCATTTTTTGTTTGCCATCTCACTGGATGGTTTCATGAGCAATAGCTCTTATTATGGATTGAAGAACATCAAGTCTCAAAAATTAATCCAAAGTCTTGTGATTTACCTTTTTAGAGTATAAATACAAGTTTGGTGTTCTTCCTGGAACTGGAATACCAGCTTTAGTCAGTTTTATGAAATATTTCTGCACTCTGCTGGCAACCTAAAAATTAGGGGGTGGGGGGGGAGGAAAAGTATTAGAAAATATATAAAGATATAATTCTCAAACACTAAATAATTATGTACACTAAGACTTAATTAAAAAAAATATGAGTGACTCCTCCTGCTACCAAGCTATTTTCTATATTATGAAAAGACAAAAGCAAAGTACTATTCTCCACTCAAAAGGATGTCCACTCTCATCTTCAATCTCTCACCAAACCAACTTCGTTAAAAATTTTCTCAATTTTCAGTTAGGATATAGTATTTTTCCTGGTATATTTAGAATAAAAGTGTCTTTCGCATATTTAGAATGTAATCTGAACTAAAAGATATTAAAAATATTTATTTAATTTAATATATGCTATTTCCTATCCAATCACATCTCAAAATGTTCTCAGTTCTCTGGCATTACCCCTGAGATAACCTTAGCAAAGGAGTCTACTACAGAACAGCAGGATGTAATATATGTTACAGAAACTGTCCCTTATGAAGTAATGTCTCTTGATACAGATTGGGTATTCACCTTTTAAAAAAAATACACATTCTTATTTCACTCATTCATTTTTCTTTTTAATATTTCATGAGGCTACTAAGGAAGGTTATTTGTCAGCATGGGACCATATATCTCTGTCCTTCTGCTGATCAATTGAGGCTGTCAAGGTTCTGTCCCAGCATTTGGAAGTTGTGGAGATCCGGATTGGAAAAGTCTTTGACTCAACCCTGCCAAACTGGGTGGTTTTGGATTTTGGATCCCAGAATGGGAAACTTTCTATCTTAGCTTTAGGACTGAACTCCCCTGCTCAGACTTAATGCACAAATTGAGGATCCTCCTGGACTCCGAGGTCTTGCTTGAAGAGCAAGTGGCAGCTGTGGCAGAAAGATATTTGTCTTGTATGCAAAACATATCTGGATCAGGAGGCTTGCTTACTGTCACTTTGCCCTAATCACTTCCGGTCTAGATTATTACATGTGCTATACATGGGGTTGTCCTTGAAAACCATCTAGAAGCAACACCCTGGGTAGTTATGGGCATATGCCCATGTAACATCATTATGTAGCAAGGTAAATTGGTTTCCTTTAAGCTTTTGGATGTCCAAGGTGCTGGATACCATCTATAAAGCCCCACATGATTGTTATTTGCAAAACTGCCTCTACCCAATGGTATCTGCCTGTCCCACACATTCTAACAGTCAGGCATACTTCTTTAAAACAATGCCATTTGATGGGACTCAGGAGTCTTTCACATTTTGGCATCTGCCTTGTAGAGTGATCCCCTCCACACCTGACATGTATGTGGCTGACCCCAACCTTGTTGGCCTTCAGAAAGGCAGCAAAAACTTGGCTTTTATCTCAGGCTTTGGGGCTGGAATGAGGGAACGACATATATGGAACGCCATCTATTGTATTTTAACTATATTCGCTTAGAACAAACACAATTTTTAAAACTGGTTTCAAAAATCTGTTTTACCAAATAAAAGAAACTATTTATTAGTTGTCTAAAAATTAACAATAATGCAGCTCATTACCTGCTTTGCAGTTCTATTACCCAACTCATCCGCAATTTTTTGCCATCGCCGAGATTCTATTTCCTCTGGAGGATACTTCAAAAGTAATTGTTCAAGTTTTTTCTGAAATGAGAACAATGATAACTGTGAATACAATTTGATTTTCACAAAAAAGATCTCTGGTCCTCTTTAATGAAAGTTGGACGAGAGGAAAGAGGAAAAGAGACAGAATGGAAAAACAAGATTAATACTATAGGATAATCTCACTTTAAAATTACAGTTATTGCATTACCTGTTCTTCTACTGTCCACAGCTGATTGAAAGATTCAGGTTTGGTCTCATCACAAAGTCGCCCCCTTATCATCTGCTGAAATATAGCACATAACAAGAAAGGAATTTAGAAAATATGCATAACTGAATTTCAGTCAAATAAAAAGGGTTGTCACATGGTTACCAAAATAATCACCTATCGCACCACAGTATATCAAAAGTAAAAATTCTACTGATAGCAACCACAAGGTATTGATGACATCCTAGGACTTCAGATTTCAAATTATATGTCACATTCATATTTTCTATTTCTTTATCAGGTTTGATAACTGAACCTAAAATGGAATGGAATCCTGTCTCTTCAAGTTCTGCCTTTTTCTCTTGGCATATTTAACCCTTTCTTCAGCCAAAACATTCAGTGTGTGTGTACACTGCACTTGCTCTTTCTTCTTTGGTACCTCCTCCCCCAGCTTTAATATGTTTGGGTTTATCCCTCTTAATACAGAGATGGGCAATTATGGAAACTTTAACATCTGTGGATTTCAACTCCCAGAATTCCTGAGCCAGCATGAAGTCCACAGGTCATAAAGTTGGCACAGATGCCTGCCCCTATTCTACTATCACCCAAAACCCTTACTTTTTACTATTTCTTCTTCAAAGTATGTTGACAAAACAAATGGATGCATAGTTCTTGAGCAGAGTGATCAACGTTCATAAATGATTTTAAGAGAAAAACCTAAACGTGCATAATCAAAAATAATCAAGCCTAATTGCTCCTTCTTTCTCAATTAGTACTATTCTTATACAGTCATTCTCTCAACAGGAATATCTGGTTTAAAACCCATTCTTTCTACTGGAGCTGAACTAGCAACTCTTTGTTCTTCATCAATTACTATTAATCATAACCAAACTGTTTCCCTCCAAAACCCTTTTTGTCCTCGGTTTCTGATATGGAGAGATTTTTAACGCCTTTAGTCTTCATTCACTACTATAGAGTCAAGTTACCCACCAACTTCATAGCTGAGCAATGACCAGAATGGTGATTAGATTTGGGGTTTTCTAGCCCCAGTCTGACATTGTAACCAAAACAGCACATTCTAAAGGAAAATACTTTCTGGTTTGTACAACTGAGCAGGGAATGGTAAATTGCTAGATAGTTGCATTCCTTGCCTTTCAAGCAGGAAAACCTGGCTTCATTTATTGACCAAAAAAGGAAAAACAGCATAGCTGCAAACAGTTACCAGTAATTCAGTTCTAGAAAAGCTAAAGACCATGCAGAGATAAAAACATACTGTATTTTTGGGATTATAAGACGCACCCCCCCCCCAAAGTGGGTGGAAATGTCTGTGCGTCTTATAGAGTGAATATGGGTCCATTTTTGGCCTCCCAAACCCTGTTTTTGGCCTGCAGGGTGCTTCTGGACACTGGGGAGGCCGAAAATGGGATGCACGGAGACTTTGGGAGGCCAAAAATGGGTGTGTTTTTGGCCTGTAGAATGCTTCTGGATGCCGGGGAGGGCAAAAACGGGATGCATGGAGGCAAAAAAAACTTGTTTTTTTTCTTGTTTTCTTATTTGTTTAAACCAAGGTGCGTCTTATAGTCTGGTGCGTCTTATAGTCCAAAAATACGGTATATTGGCCTAACTATCATCTACTGACCTTGTGGGAAGTGGATACTGTGGCTTCGACAAGTGAATAATAAGGTATTGTAGCATTCAATTATAAGATGTTTAAGAATAATTTGATCAAAAGGCAAAGGCTACAACTCTTCCAAATAAATTATCTACATTTTTCAAAGAGTTTCTTTGGAAAATATAGGCATTACTTTAGTTCTGTTCATATTTACTTGTGGACGGTTGTTCATTGAAGCTTCTGGACAATCACTAAAAGGCAAAACAGAGTATGAAGTAGCCTCTCCATCCTTTCTGGAATCCAAAGGGCTTTTTGGTCTTGCAGGTAAACCTACAAAAATAAAAAAAAGAATTAATACAGGGCAGCTGACTTTTCTTCTGCAAAGCATAATCATTTTATACTTACCTTTATCAAAAATAAGCTTGGCTCGTCTACTGTTACGCTTTCGGTTTCTGAATTCTCTTTCAAAATTCCCAAGGCTTGTGGTATATTGGTCCCAGGAAATCTCTGGCAGCTTGACAACTCTTTGTGGAAATGGAAGCCCTACATCAACCTGACAGGGGAAAAAAGGTGAAAATTTTACACAGAAAAACCACCAAGTAATATGATACAAAGTTACATATACTTGGACCAATGTTAAGGCAATGCCAGACCTCGAGCTCTGTATTATTATACTGCCACACATTTAAGGAATTCTTCCAAGAGTAATAAAAGTACAGTACATAAAATATAGAAGAAGCAGAAAGTGATGGCTCATTATCATATTTAAAATTGTCATAGACAGATGCTTAAAATTTCATCACCACTTGTTGACTTTTTTTCATTAAATTATTTGTTCATTTAAGTTTCTGAACAATTATATCCTAAGAGAGGTTACAGAGACCAAAAACCAGAAACAAAAAAGATAGATATAAATATATACCTATATAGATATATAATTATATCCCTTTAAGTGCATTCACATTATTCTCTAATAATAAAATACATTCACAAAATCAATAATCTGATAAAATTACCAATGACATATTTAGCTGCTATTTCCCAGTGATGTAATGAAGAACATTGGTGCAATACTGAATACAAGAAATGCTGGAGCAGAAAAAAATTGTTGCCACCATTATTCATCCGATTTCATGAACAAATGACTAATTCAATTTTAAATGAACACAGCTTTGGAGAAATTATTTTAGAACAATAGATTCAAGGGGTCCTCTGCAGAGATCACCAACTCTCCTCCTTTTACTATTGACTCTCACTAACTGCAGGAGATGAAGTATCAGTTAGCAAACATCACTTATGAGAAGATTCCCATTGCTATACCTTCTTCTGGAGACTTTCCACAAATCCAATGGGATCTTTCAGTGCTTCTCTCTGATGTCTGCCTAAACTCTCAAGGTCTTGGACTGCTTGAGTTCGCTGAGCCTCGAGTACTGCAATCGTTTGTAACAGTCTCTGATAACTACAGAGATAAAGGGAAACAGCTCACTATAGACTTCTATGCGCAAGCGAACCAAAGTGGGAGTAGAAATGAAAACAAAAACAAAACCTTAGCACCCAGCACATTTATCTGAAAGACTCAAGCAAAAATATTAACAGAACCATTAATATTACAAGTAGTTTTTTTTTTAATATTCAACAATAGTAGTGCAAGCAACATTTTTTAAAATCAACAATAAAACAAATGTTGCAGGTACAAAAAAAACTAGAATGATAACCTTTTTGTTACTTCAGAATAAGCTTCTAGCTACCTACTATACCACCAAAAAACCCTGCCCTCAAACGACTCCAATATCCTGAATCAATATCAGTCTAATATCTACACAACGGAAAAGTGCAACCAATATATTTATAAATATTGCTTAAGACTTTTAACTTCATTGCATGCCTTCTAAAAATGCTTAAAGAATGAAATATATATCATCTCTGAAGGTTTGGTTATAACTCCAATATAAAAAAAACCAGGGTAAACATTGTAATTCATAAACAACCAGAGAGGACCAAGTTGGGGGAGGAGTATTAAACTACATTACACTCTATATTTGTACCATTTTAAATACCCAGGAAGTAAATTAACTAAATTAATCCAGAGGTATGTGAAGTTTAATGAAAACTTTTTAAGATCAACCCAAATTTTAATTGTGCAAAATATTGCTCTGCAATGAAAAAGAAAGCCAAAATACAAATACTCAACAATAAAGAAACAAATTGCTTAAGATTTTGAAGCTGAATAAACTATTTCAATATATCACTATTTCCTAAAAGATGGCAACTGAAAGAATTCTGTAAGTGCATACTTAGAAAGATGTCTCTATAAATTAATATAAAACATTTAATTGGATCAAGTCAATCAAAGATTTAATTCTAGAGACTACTGAAATAACTATTGCAGACAACATTCTAATGCTCAGTCAACGAAAGTAATTTTACCAATAGAAGACAGCACTTGTAGTCAGTGTTGAACTTTGAAGTCCTTGGTGATCTGAGCTTGGTTATTCTCTTGTAAATATTTACAAACCCCACTTCCTTCTGGCATTGATGATGTTATCTAGTTAGGTAATGAAACATTTGCGAGAACAACCAACTCAAAGACTACCAATGACCTCACAGTAATTTTAGCTCAACTTCCAGTTACATAAAATATTAATAAATGTATTTCAAGCTCCATACTCAAATATCTTGTATCTGGGTGGCAACGAAGTTATATTAAAGAGTTTAGGGATTCCCTTACATTTAATAAACATTTGTTGGAATCCTATATAAAAATCAACATTACAGTGAATGTTTTCAATCTTCAGGCTTATACCTCTCTCAGCTTCTTCCAGTCTTTCATAAATACAATAAATGCTGTCCTAAAGAAGAAAAACTGGAAATACGTGTAAACTGTCATGTAATTTTTTATTTGGGTCTCATGGCACTATGGTACATAAGTTGCAACAAATAACATAGCATAATGCTACTTTAATTATAAATGGATATACTATGATTTCTTTAGTTGTTCAGAAGTAGAGCAGTCTATGCTCGTAAAATGAAGGACCAGATACTATCTAGATTTGAAGTGTTTAGAATCAGTGACTGTATCAGCAATGAGTACAATTTAAGCAACAAGTCATATTCGTGCCCATCACATACAAAAGTGATGGCGAACCTTTTCGGCACCGAGTGTCCAAACCAGAATGCATGTGCATGTGCCAGAGCACCAGAAACCCAAAGAACAGCCTGGTGTGCGCATGCCTGTTTTTTGGGCCGTTTTCAGGCCATTTTCGGGCTGTTTTCAGGCTGTTTTTGGCCTGTTTTCAGGCCAAAGAACGGCCTGAAAATGGCCCCCGAAACAGCCTGGTTTTTTGGCTGTTTTTGGGGCCATTTTCCGGAGCTCTGGCTCCCGTGAAGACCACATGCGCGCCAGAAACCAGAAAAGCAGAGGTGACAGCATGTGTGCCCACAGGGAGGGCTCTGCGTGCCACCTCTGGCATCCATGCCATAGGTTTGCCATCACGCACATACAACATAAAATTGATTTGTACCGTTTCCCTGAAAACAAGACCCAGCCTGAAAACAAGCCATAACCTGATTTTTGGGGATAGGCCTAATATAAGCCCTACCCTGAAAATAAGCCCAGGCGTGGCCCACCGACCCCTATAAGTCCGAGCACAGAGGCAGAGGTATCGGGGGGGGGGGGGGAGAGAAGAGACAGGCGATCCGGACGTGATGGGTGGCCACCACCAGCAGCAGATGGAGGCAGAGGTACAGGGGCAGAAGACAGGTGATCCTGTCTCTGCCTGATGCCAGTGGTGCCGCACAAGCATCCCGCGAGCCAGGCAGCTGTGCCGCACGTCCGGTTTACCTGTCTCCCCCTTGCCTCTGCCTCCTGCCAGTGGCACCGCGCAAGCCTCCCATGAGCCTCCCGTGAGCCAGGCAGCTGTGCAGCATGTCCAGATTGCCTCTCCCCCTCCCTCATGCCTCCGCCTGCTGCCAGTGGTGCCGCACAAGCCTCCCATGAGCCTCCTGTGAGCCAGGCAGCCACATAGCACATCCTGATCACCTTCCCTCCTACTTCTGCCTCCACGCTCGGAATGAACGGTATTTGCACTGCAAAAAGGAGGCTGAGGCATGCTGAGAGCTTAGCTTGTTGCAGCCACGGGCAAGCAGACAGTGGGATGGAGAGGGCAGGGCCACTGGTAGTTGCACTACCACTTCTGTTGGCCCCCACATTCGCCACCTCCTTCACTTAAAAAAAAAAACTTCCCCCAAAATAAGCCCCAGTGCTTCTTTTCAAGCCCAAAAGAAAATAAGACCTATTTTGGGGGAAACACAGCAACCTGAAATCATGAACATCTTGGTTTTGTTGACTGATACCTTAACTGAATGCATGGCAGTATTTCCTCACTGCAATTGAAGATTGCATGCTCGGTGTATAATCATGCTGGGCACATGACCATGGAAGTGTCTTTGGACAATGCTGGCTCCCTCGGCTAAGAAACTGAGATGAGCACCGCCCCCTTGAGTCACACATGACTGAACAGGGGAAACCATTACCTTTTTATATTCTCAAACAAACCACAATAGTTCCATTTCAAGACAAAACTTGAGAACAAAATATGCACAATTTCGAACTGATTATAAATTATAGGCTTTTATGGTGGATTAGAGCAAGTGCTTTATGATGAAGAAATACTTTATATCACATAGAAGTTCCAATGCTGCTGTTATTAGCAGAATATTATATTTTATTTTTTTTGCATAAAATTATTTTTCATTCTTCATCAGATTTACAAGTACAGAGTTGAGCACAAACTTATTATCAAAGTAAACAGCCTGAGATAATGAATTTGACTCAGAAATTAATGAAACAGATGTCTAATTGATCAGAAAAAAATATTGTGGAACTTAAAACAAAAAATTCATATTATTAAAACTCTTATCAAACAGGATATACAATAAAAATTATGCATTAACACAAGAATCTTCAAACATAGACATCCGCTTATCGCATAACCTAACAATAACTACTGTTCAATGACCAACTGCAAAAGCAATATGTTTAATTTCTTTTGGAACTTTTTTTCAAATACTTCGTTTGCCGCCAAGTTACCTTATCGTAAGATAATGTTACAAATAACCAAATAAATAAATAAAATACAACCCACATCCTGACACTGATTGGATTTGTCTTTACCCTATCTGTTCTGACATTGGAAAGTAACTTAAGATAACAATACCTACTGTATTTTTCAGAAACTTTTGGGGGAGGAAAACAAGAAAAAATATCTTACCTCAGCTTCTGCCTCCCAGCAATTTGCTTCCTTTGCAGCAAGCAGAAACAGACTGTTTCAGTTTCAGTTTCCCAGCACAGCCTAATTAGCACGTGGCTCCACCCGTTTCAGGCTACAGGGATTGCTATAGCCTATTGGCAATCCCTGAACTCTGCAACAGCTGATGGTCGGAGCCCTATCCAAACGACCATCAGCTGCTTATGCTAATTAGGCTATACTGAAGCTGCACCCGGCTTTTTGCTTTGGGAGGTAGAAAAAGTGTGTCTTTTACTCTGAAAAGTATAGTACATGGAAAACCAGCCAATGCTGAGTGTTGCCTCTCTAAATCATTTTGAGAACTGTGCTTGGAATGCCATGTTAGTCTTTCCAATGGAAGGACTTTTTTTGCAATTGATACTGATTTCACCTTCTAAAGGATAATGCAGATACCTGAAGGCAACCCCTGGTCTGCTGCTCCCCTTAACACTCTGCCCTTATTGCCACTTGGCCCTCCTTTTTCTCTGCACTCTACTCATTGCTTCTCCAATCAGGCAGCTCACTGCACACACTTACTCTCCAGGTGGCCACTCTAGAAGTGTCCTTTTGGATTGTCTTCAGCCCAGTTCAGGTAAACATGCCAACCCCATCACAATACAATTGTTCTAATGCACCTATTAAAGGAATACACTTAGGGCAGCAAAGTAAAGCAAAGTAAGCTTTGGATTGCTGCAAACCTTAGTCCCAAAGGTGATTTTTTTTCCAAAAGGCAACTGGACTATCTTGGTTTTTTCCTACTGAATTCGGTTTTGAAGTTGTATCAATTGATCTCCATTAAGGATTTATGGACCGTAAAGGTGGTGTCCTTTCAGAAACCAATTCTGCACTTTTTTGTGATATTATTACTTCACTTCTCAGTGAAGTCCATAGCTTCCTGGTTTGGGTTTTTTTTTTTTTTTAAATGTAGCGGCTATCTAGCAAGATAATATGCAGACATCTAAAACCTAGCACATTTCATTCCTTAATATTTTATCCGTGTATCACAAAGGAATCACATGATTTCTAAAACAAAGTATAAAACAGTTCTAATCATTAATATATTTTCAACAACCTTAAAATATTTACAGAGATACAACACACACAATTCATGGAAAAACGTACACAACAGGCAAATATCAGAGGAATATTTTAGGATCAACGCTCTTGAATGGGTCTGGAAAATCAAATTATTGAAAAATAATTTGGCGTGAGATTAGAAAATCAGCTCCTTGTACATCAGTTATGCCTCTTGGTCTGCATTTTTCCCAATGCTCATCACTTTTCTTGCATACATTATTTGAAGAGGTGTCTGGTACAAAGAATCAGAGCCATATTTTACTTTGCAGTTCAGAAGATTTATTGCTTAAGCCTCTACACAAGAATATAGTCAACTAAAGTTCAGTATTAAATTGGCATCAAATAAGGCTCAACAGAATTCAAGAGGGGTTGGGCTTAGATAGTTTGCGGGAATATAATGACTCTTCTAGGCTAATGATTCGTTTAACTCTGACTCTCAGCTCTGCCCATTTTTTTCCTACATCAGGACACTTTCCTTAATGACTGTTTATCACCTTTGGAAGCTAATGATTGTTATTTATCCCTCCCTCCCTTCTCTCATCATGTGAAAGGAGGAGCAAAAGAGCAAGAAGAAAAAGAATACCAAAAAGAAATTATCTCCCAACAATGCCAATAAAATCCCTCAGGAAGGCAGCTCTCCTGAACCTCGGCTGGAATGCCATAGCAGTAGCTTAGCAGACCATGAGTACACAGCTGGTGCCAGCACGCTTGGGGTGGCCCAGATGAACAGAGGCCCTCAGCCCATGGCCCCGGGAGTTTTCCTTACACAACGGAGAGCCTCATCATCATCACAGAATAATGCAGCTGCCAAAGGTACTTTCCATAGATTTGTCTCAAGAGTGGTGTAAGATTTGGTTAGCCAATCAAAGTATTTTTTTTGGGCGAGGCTCAACATATTTATTTATTTATTTATTTATTTATTTATTTATTTATTTATTTATTTATTTATTTATTTATTTATTTATTT
>JAOYMU010000263.1:18391829-18404103 GCA_025802295.1 Psammodynastes pulverulentus | reverse complement strand
CCCCCCCCCCCCGCAGACTGTTGTTCTTGCCTCACAGCTTTTCAACCTTATGCAAAATGTTGATTTCATTTAAAAAAAATGAATTTAATACATGTTCAGAATTAAATATCAGATCTTAAGTCTCTAGTTTTCTATCTACTAATAAACACTTTGTATTTAAATAATTTTGCACATAATAATAAGAACATTCTAACTTAAATGGCTAAGAATTCAGAGTTGAGCATAGTAAATTGGTTTTGAGGCCAGTTAGTATAACTTTGACCTTAAATTATAAAACTGGCAAGTCTTGTGTTCATAAAATTTTTGCATTTGTTATTATGTTCTGCCTATTAGAAAAAAGAATACAACTGCCCCCCTTCATGCAGTATTATACTAAGCAGTATTCTACTGTGTTGTGCAGAGAAACCATTCAATTGTGATTCATTCAGTACTTATGGCTTAGTGCATTGTGTCAGTCCCTATGATATGCAAAATATACAGTTGACCTATTTTATCGCAATGGGAAATATCCTCACAGATTAAAAAAAGTGAAGAAATCCATCTGTATACCGTTTCAGCATATTTCATTATAATACAGAAAGGCAGAAATGGGAATATCTATAGAAAATACGTGTATGTAGTGATATGTAAAGGATCACAGTTTTATATAATATGTGATTGAATGTGTAAAAAGGGGGAAACGTAATAAAATATTGGGGGGAAAAAGAAAATATGTGTGCACAAATGGGAATTTATAGAATTGGAGATTTATAGAAATGGAGAAATGAATATATACACTGTGGAAGATAGGTATGCTTCCACATGGAAAGGAAAGCTGAATCCAGGAGAGGCATGGAAACATACAGAAGCAGAGGGAGTTTTGAAACAAACTTACACTTGCTCTTATTTGAAAAAAAATCTAGCTAAATCTAAAAATAATGATATTTTGTGTGGAAACACAAAAGTTTTTAGTATATAAATTCTATATTAATAGTGATCGATTTACTTGGATGTTTGTATACAAAAGTGTGTGTTTCTATACTCTGAAGAAAAATATTAGAATACTAAAAGAATTAATTGAGGGTTGGGGGAAAACCTTGGGATGGAGAGGAGAATCATCAGACAAAAAGGATGAGCAAGCTTCAGTGTGCTTAGTGATGATGGAATGCTTGGGATGGATAGAAATGGGATACTGTCCGGAAAGGAGTTGTCCGTTTCTAGAACCCTAAATAGTTGGTAGGCATTCCCTTTAAAGACACTTTTATTATAGCTCTGTTGTAAAAGTTGTGCATGGTGTTACAAAAGTAAATAGTAATAGAACTTGTGTGTTCATAGCCACCTGTGTGTAAACTTTCAGATACTGGTAATCCTCAACTTATGACTAATGCAGCCTTTGAATTTCCATTGTAAGGCATCACAGTCGTATGTTGAGGCACCTGTTGCTGGACCTGATTTTTCAACTTTGCAGTAGTTAAGCAAACGTCGTGACACAAATCAGTGTAGTTCCATGAGTGGTTTTTGCTGGAAACCAGCTGAAAAGACCAGAAACTGGCAATAAATAAATAAATAAATAAATAAATCATAATAATCATGAATGCTTCAACCAAATGTAAATGTGAGCCGGTTGCCAAGTATCCAAAATGCTTTCATATATCCATGGGCATCTGTGCAATTGTTGCAACTCCAGAACCAGGTCATAAATATCTTTTGATGTGTTTGCATAACTTTGAAAAGCCCCTTAGCAATTGGTCACGAAGCAAAGACTATATTAAAGTTCCTAGTTGCTAAACCTGAATAATATACTGTACCTGAAAGTAAGGCATAAGACTGAAGAAAATAGTCTTGTAATTATCATATTTACATTTAATATAGAAACATACAAAAATGATGGCAGAAAAACCCCATTATTCCATTGAGTCTGCCTTTAAGGGTATGTTTATTTTTCTTTTGTTTTTAATTTTTAATTTAATTTTTTTATTTTTTATTTTTTTATGTTATTGCTTTTATTTTAATTAGATTTTTTACTTATTTTTTATTATTATAAAATAAAATATAGGTATGGGTTCATTCCAAGTATGTTTAACTCAGTTACTGACAATTGACCCACTACCTATTTTTGTGAAATATCATATTTTTCAGACTATAAGACACTGGAGTATAAGACGCACCTAACTTTTGGGGGAGGAAAACAAGAAAAAATATCTTACCTCAGCTTCTGCCTCCTAGCAATTTACCTCCGTGCAGCAAGCAGAAACAGACTTTCAGTGTCACTTTCCCAGCACAGACTAATTAGCACGTGGCCCCACCCGTTTTAGGCTACAGGGATTGCTACAGCCTAATGGCAATCCCTGCAGTCTGAAACAGCTGATATTCAGAGCCGGATGCAAACGATCATCAGCTGCTTATGCTAATTAGGCTGTACTGAAGCTGCAACAGGCTTTTTGCTGCTTGCTGCAAAGAGGTAAATTACTGGTGGGTGGGACTTCTGCAACATTCAGTGTATAAGACACACCGAAATTTTTACCCACTTTTGGGGGGTAGAAAAGGTGCGTCTTGTACTCCGAAAAGTACGGTAATTATTATTCTTACACTCTGAACTGTCAAAATAACTGCATCTCAATCTGTTAACATTCTGTTAAGTTACATATATTATAGATCTAACAAATCAATTTTTTGAAGATCTGCAGTGAACTGTTTTGTAAATCTGGGGATGGTTCTAACAGAGATTTTTGTCACCTAGATCTTGCCTCAGCAATTCCAAATAACTTGTATTTCTCAGCCATGCTTTTGCAGTTGCAACTGCTCAGTTTAAGATTGGATTTCTTTAAATAGTCTTTTTCTGCTTTGTAAGGATATCTTCACTTTCAATGCTTGACAGTTACTGAAGCAGAAAGAGGTTCCTTATTGTTGCAAAAAGACAAAACTATCACAATCTGAGAAGCTGTAAAATCAGAATATTTTCTCACCTTTGGAACTTCTTCACAAAACTAATTGAAGGCTAATGAATCAATCATCCTTTGGGGCTTTATTAAGAACTTCACAATTAAAAATGAGCAATGAATCAACTGAAAGGACACCCAAACTTCTACACCAGTTTTATTCACTGCTTCATTATCTTAACATCTGTAAATTTGACATTTAAATAGTACATGCACATTCAAATTTACAGAAAAATGTCATGCTCAATTTATGTTCGACAAAAAAGAATAACGGTTGTGCTAACTTCCATTCAATTAGGAATTCATAGAAAATATACAGATTACTCAAAACTCTTTCATGCAACTAATTAAAGGTATTACATGTTGCATTGCATATTGCACAATGACATTATAAACCTTTATACTAAAACTTAAAAACCAAAAAATAAAGACTTCATTTAAAAGAATCTTAGAGAAGCAATCCAAATAAGAATAAATATAAAAGTGGAGCACGCATTGTGAAAATGATTTTGAAAAGGTGCTTTTGATCCCACATGAGCCTTCTATTTGATTAAAAACCTGTTGTTTTATAGGTTTTCGAACTGCTTGCAGACAGTCAAATCTCTTTTTTTCAGGATTGCTCAGAATAATAGTTGCTGTGCTCATGTAGCTTCAGGCATTATCTTTAATCATGTATTTATTTTTCTTCTGCAATATGGAACAAAATTCTGCAATTCAGATGTAACACAGATATAAAATACAATCAAGCTACATTATAAAACTATACACAAAATGTAAAAAAAAAACCCCGATGCTACACTAAGAGCAGTATTGAATGTGTTAATGTTTCCCTGAAAATAAGACCCAATCGGAAAATAAGCCCAAGTATAAGCCCTACCCCCCAAATAAGCCCTAGTTAAGATCCGCCAGACCGATGCATTTAGTACCGTATTTCCTCCAAAATAAGCTCTAACCAAAAAATAAGTCATAATGCATCTTTTGAAACAAAAGTTAATATAAGACCCAGTCTTATTTTCGAGGAAACACAGTATTTTATTTTCCCAAGTAAAGTTCTTTTCTCAATTAACTGACACTCTGACTCCCTTATGTAAATATTCAAAGAAGCCAAGCTGCTGATGCACCAATATTTGTTATCAGATTTCTCTTCCAAGTAAGTTCTCTATTATTTTAATTTTCTGTCTATCATAACAAAATAGAAATCCTGAAAAGAATGCTAATAAGTAAACTAGAAAAAAGTGCATTTGTATTTCTTCGTAATATTACTTTGAAATCTAAACCAGATCTATAGTGAACCTTTCCTAATTTAAATAACAAATGTTGACTTTTTCTAGCTATTGTATTTTTCTCAAAATTCCCTAGAAACCAGGAAAGACGTTGATTCAAAATAGAATATAGTATATGACCAAAATGTATGAGTTTATTCTAATGCTGAATTACAATTTAAAAGATGTAAAAAAACAAAAAAACCCACCTCTCTGGAAATTCTAAAGAAAGTGTGGACAAACTGTGGCATCTCAAGTATTGTTGAACTCTCATCATCCCCAAACACTGAGGCAAGAAATTAATCCCAGAACACATATCGCCACACACTGCCATACTCTAGAGTAAAGATAAGCCACATGTGCCAAGTTTTCATCTACAATTTCATACGCCTTTATTAGTTTCAGTTTATAGTTGTTGGAATCCAAATAAACTGCAGCGCACAGTTTATCTTCATCTGTTCAAATGGATATTTTTTTCACAATACTTTATTAAAAAGAACTGCAAACTGTTACTATAAATGGTGTGGACCCTTATGTAACAGCTGTTTACATAGCATATACAGGCAAGTCCTCAACTTATGACTTATAATCAAGCCCAGAATTACAGGTATAAGTCATGCTGGTCACTAAATAAGCCACCACTTGACGATGCTTCATTTGATGACTTTTTGTGGTGGTTATTGAAGAAACATTGTGATTGCTAAGTGAATGCCACAGTTGTTAAGCAAATTTTAGGCAACAGGTTTTTTTTTTTTTTTGGCCAGAAATTAGAAGTAAGCAAAAAAAGCTTGTAAATTTATTTATTTATTTTATATGCTGCCCATTTCACTGCTGAAGTGACTCTGAATGGCTTACAAAATAATAAAAAGATAATATTAAAAAAAACCATGGTCATGTGACTGCCGGAGGTTGCAAACGGCCATACATATAGGCCAGTTGTGAAACAGTCAAAATACAATCACATGGCTGCAAGTGGTGGTGGTGGCGGTCAAAACATCAAAATCAGGTCATAAGTAGTTCTTGGGAAGTCCATCATAATTTGAATTGTCTTAAGCGACTGCTCATAAGCCAAGAACTACTTGTAGTGTAAAACTGCCTGAATTACAGGCAAGATACAGTCCATTTCCTAAAGGAAATATCAGTATTTAATTTCCCTGAGAATTATTCTTGAATATTCTGTTGTGAAATTGCATATTATGAGCATATAATCATTGGGTTATCTGGTAAAATTTAAAAATCCAGCTAAAATCTGATAAAATCCAAGCTACAGAAAAACCTAACTCAAAAGTGGCTAAAAGAAAAGGTTATAGAGATGAAAAGTTAACCAGTAGGCACATAGGGTGCACATGCACAGTTCATATTTGTTTAGAAGCATGGCTTATCAGGAAGAAGCAAACCTCTTATGTACACTAATTCATTATCCTGATTTCTCTGTACCTGCCAGCCTAAGCAACTAATCAAACTCAGATGGGTAGGTTTATAGTTTGTTTTGCCTTATATATAAACACAGGCTTCTGGTTTATTCAAAACTTCAAAATAAAAACTGATCTATGATTCCAACTTGCTTGGGCATGATAAGCTAGAATTCTAAATAAATGCAGTTAATCATGATCAGGTAAACAGAATGATAATGTCCTTGATTCTATAATCCCGATTCCTAGGTTTTTAATTTCGTTTTATCTTCCTCTTCTCTAAATTATTGTTTTAGGGGAAAAAACCCAATATACTGCGCAGCTATACCAATTTAACACTATAATTTATCTGAAATAAGACTAATTCGAAGTTAGAAATGTGATATAAAATTAATATGGTGTAAATACAACATTGGAAAAGGAATTGAGACATATCTGCAGCAAGTGGGAAAAAGCAAGAGTACAATTCCTCATTGCAATTAGGCCATATGTGGTAGTGCACTCAGGTACCTAATTTTAATGAATTTCCATGAAATAATTTTAATTATTTCATGAAATTAAAATTGATTTCTTGCCTACAGAAGTAATTCCAGAGAAGATTTACCAGGAAAAAAGAGATAGAATGGGGGAGAGAAAGAAATTGCATATTTGAAATTATCCTGTAAGGAAAATGTAGTATCAAATCAATGCTGTTGACATTTACCAATAATTGCAGTTTTCATACAATTTTTCATCTATGTTCTTCTCAAGGATCAGAAATTAGATGGTTTGTTGATTTGGTCATTGAAAGAACTATTTTTTTTCTTCTCAAGCATTTAACAGTGTTCTGCAAATCAGCCACAGCTGTGATATTCTTGTCCCTATGAACAATAAACACTCATCTGCTTTCAAGCGTGCTGAAAATATATTCAAATAATATAATAATCAGTCTATGCAAGTCCAAGACAACTTTTCAAATGGTTTAAATTTGAAACCAGTCTTCAATTTTAGTTGCCGGTTCAGCAAGCACCAAATGAAATTGCTTGACTAAATTGTGGATTTCTTTTTAGAAAAAAATTATTCATGCAATTTATCAACATCTATTAAAATAGTACTGGTACAAAAAAAAAGCAGACTTTCACTTGGAAATAAAAGCAGTACATGGGTTTCAACAAACGGTTAACTAAATCTTAACTTAAACTTGATTTAACATAACTTAAACTTGAAATTCAAACCATCATACATTTTTAAAAAATCTACTGAATATGTTAGGTTAAAATCACAAGCCAAAAATGTTTCAGACTTTAAAAGATAAAATCAATATGCAATATAAAAACATATATTTTATATAAAACACATGTTTTTGAACTAATACTGAAAGACTTCCCTAAATGATATTGTTCTAAATATAAAAACAATCTGCATCTTTCCTTTTCAAAGCCAAGGCAATTCAAATAAATGCACAAATTTTCAAACAAATTTACAGCCTGAAAGGATGTTGCTTCAATTTAAGTGTCAAAATGAATTTTTTGCTTTTAAAATCCGCTCTGGTGAGTGGGTCTCTCAGCTGATAACTGTTGCCTTATCTATTTAAAATCTTGTAGACTGCTAAATAGTAGTAACAACATATATAAGAATAATTATAACTTTAAACATATCTGAATTACAGAATTCAAAATAAACTTGCTTCTTGCTAGATAAACATGGTCTTGGATTACATATGTAAAACTGCAGATTTAAACTGGTACTATCATAAATTCTAAAAATCATTCCTAACATACAAAGTAGTCCCAAAGATGACTGTGAGTGTTAATAGCCACATCCACTTGTTACTAACATAGTGACATCAAGTGACCATAAGTGTTACTAATTTGTTTTTTCAATAAAAGAATTAGGAAGTAGAAAAGGTTGAACTTCTGTCACTTCAATATCTTTTACAGAGGTTAACTGATTAAGGAAAAAGAATTTTCCTTCTAGACTAACTTCATATATCTGTATCTCCATTACTGATCCCAAGCCTGTGCACCAAATAACAAAATTGGAGCGAGAATTAGGTCAATTCAATAATCAATACTTTCCAGTCTGCACCTGTCAAAATGACGTTATTTTGTACAGCTGACCTACATTACTCCTAATTCACAAATTGAAATATTTTATTATTCAAATAAATGTGCAAAATAATAGATGGGTTTCTAAAATATGTTTCTATATTAAATTAAAAAAAATAAAATGTTAAAATAAAACTCGTGGTATACAAAGTCTATTTCCAAATAAGTCTCCAAATAGGAAAGTGCCCTTTAAAAATAATTTCCTGCTACAAAATTTATATTAAACCAGATTCACATAAAGTTCCTTAACTATAATGATAGATTAAAAATTGCTACTTTTCCACTAGATAAAACTTAAATGCCTTATAAAGAAAGCAGTTTTTTTTAAAATTAGTCCTAGGGTAAATATAGAAAATTTAAAAAATAGAAATCTGATTAACAAACAAAAAAGCAGAATCCATGGTTACCATATTTACACATACTCTTTGTTGTGTTTCAATGCCACATGATCTGATTCAAAGTAATACACGTCAGGTTCTTCCTCCTCCTCTTCTACAGAATGAAGACTGGCACTTTCTTTGGCAGATGGTAGAGATGGAGTAACAAGTCTATTTTCTAAAGTTGATTTACTTAGTCCTTCCTTTGGGTGTTCTGTGGAATCACAGTAACTTTCCCTTTCACTTGGAGCAATTTCTGTGTTTGCACCAGATCCATTGATATTAGTAACATTTGGTTCTATATTCTTTTCAGGGACAGTATGATTGTTCTCCTCAAGCTGTCCATTCTCTTTACATGGAGAGTTATGTTTAATAGGGCTAATTTTTGTTGAGCCTGCCCTCCATGGTGATGTTCTCAAGGTGTACCTATGTTCTTGAGATTCTGATGTTGATGAAATTGGAGCTGAAACACAGTCCAAAACCGGTGGTTCAGGTTCATTTGAAGCAGTTGCACTATCGTTACTGTCCAGGTTGCTGTTGACGTTTTCAGACTGCTCTTTTGTGGCAGTGCTATAACCTACCACATCTACTTCCTCTTCAGAATCCCTTAGCAAAGATGACTGGGTTTCATAAAAGGACCCCGTACCCGTACCCGACTCATGTATCTGGTTAACAGTTTCCTCAGACAAACAGGTCTTTACTTGTTTATGGTCCTCACAGGTCAACTGTTCTTGTGAATTTGTGCAAGGCACACTGTGGTCTATAAAACTGTCCTCCTTATTTCTGCTATGAAAAAGTGATGATGTATTTCCATTTTTTGCTATACTTTTTTCCTCAGAGGAACAGGAATCAGCGCTGTTCTGTGCAGTGGCTCCATCCAACTGACAGTCACCACACTTTGTAGCATTTGAATCATTCCCATTAACCCCATTGACAGATTGACAAGTTATGAGTTCTTCGGTTACTGAAGAATGATTTAATTTTTCTGCACAAACAGTTACCTTTTTAATCTCCCTTTTATCACTATTGTCCAATATAAGACATCGGCAAGCTCGTTTAGGCCCTGGATTGACCGTGACATTGTCTGATACTGAATTTTTATGTTCCAACCGATCTTTCCCTGATTTAGAAGGTAGCACTTCTTCTGAACTATGTTGGGCCTCTGAACGTAAACAACGCTTAATTCTCTTTAAAACTGGTGAAAGAGGTTCCACTTGTTTCTTCTCACAATTTTCCACAATTTGTTTCTCAACATTGTCCTTTTCTGAAGTTGAGAGGCCTCTCTTTCTAGGGCTTACCCATGATTCTTTAGAACTCTGCTGCTTGATATCATTAGCTTTCCCATTGCTATTTCCCTTCTGTGTTTGCAGAGATTCCGATTTCTTCTTTGGTGATCTTGATCTTACTTGTGGAAGAGAAGGAACCTCCTCTGGATGAGCTATGCTACGGTTTCTTAACGTTCGGCCACAAAAGTTTTCATCCAAACCATTTAACCCCACTGTTGATCTTGTAACACGAGTAGATCGAGAAGCAGCCATACTATGGCAAGTCCCTAAAGTATGTTCCTCATGATCCACTCACTCGAAAACCTTCAAAGAAAAGTGAACAAAACAATGAGAAAAGCATTATAGAAATCATATAGTAACTGTACAGTATAACTGCACTTCTATCTAGCACAGTAGTTTCCTTATTCTGATAACATGACACATCATATATAGTTTTGCAGTACTAAAATGTTCTGTGTTTAGCACTAATATTTATATATAACAGATTAGCTGCAGAAGCAACACCTGGCAATAAGTTTCATAGTAAGTCATGATTCCTATATAGTAGTTCTGAAATAATAAGATAAAAATTCTGCTATCGTTGAATAACCCAGTACAATTGCATTTAAGAAATGCAATGTCCTATCAAGCTATGATAGAAATAACTTATATATTTTAAAATATTAAAATCTGGAAAACCCAAAGGTCTGATAGACTAAAATGAAAGGACACATCCTCATCTAATTTTCAGCAGTGCACTGTTAATGTAACTATGATAACCATCAATATTTTAATTAATCTTATTCTGAAAAGGACAAGGTGAAAGGCTTCATATTAATTTGGGGTTGATTTGTCTAATCCAATTTTATATTGACTAAAGATTATTTATACAGATCGCATGTTAGTCAATAGTTTTATTTGTATTTTTTGTTTGCAGTTACACTGTTATCAGTACTATTATTTTTAATAAACAAAAAATTGCTTAAAATATTTATGAAAAACACAGATCTTGAAAAGAAATACGATTTATGAACAAAACTAAAAAAAATTATCACTGGTACTATGATTTTAATTAACAAATATTGCAGTAGAAAGTCTTCTTTCACAAGCTGTAAGAGGAAACTAATATAAACACATTGAATAATGGATCAGATTATTATCAATTCACCAGTAAGAATTTTACGTACTTTGGAACTAAAATAGAAGATATGTATTATACTTACTGGATACTAAATTTGAGGGGTTTTGCTGATCAGGCACAAATAAAGCTGGAACTGGGAAAGCAGTCAGAGATTTTTAAAAAGCATATTTCAAATTGTTTTCCACTTTTAAATGAAAAAGACAGGCTAGTGGAAAGCTAAAATGCATAATATTTCTATAATGGGGTCAGTATTTGCAGCATTTAACAAAATGCAAAAATGGACTATACTTGTCTCTAAGAGACAAAGAAAAACAATACCAAAAAAGTCAATGAAAAGGAATTACATTTAATTAAATTCCTTCAAGATAAAAGGAACACAATTTTGTTTTAACTGATTCTTTTCAGAGAGATCAGTTCAACAAGAACATTTTTGAAAGTAGGCTCTGGTGTTTTATATGAGAAGAGGAAATATCTAAATAACCAAATAAGCTCAAAACGTAACTTAAGACTTCAGGTTCTGTTGTGAAATGAAATTTTGGCAGCCAACCAACTTAAAATGAGAAACAACTAGCACGTGAGTTTGTATTAATTATGTATGTGACATGATCTGTGTCACATACTACAACATTTTCCCCAATCACTCTTATCCAGATAGGAAAAAACTTTTGTTTTCTTCTGCAAAGAAAATTTTTGTAAAAAAAGTGGCAAAAAAAGTCTTACAAAGATTAGAAAGCAAGAGAGCTATCAATATTCTCAAGCCTCCAATTAATTTACTGGAAAGCAGAATTTCCGGATTACAACTGGAGCAAAAAGGGAACTGGATTCCACAATCTCTGAAGAACAAGACAAGAGTTAGATAAAAACTGTGTTAAGTTTAATTGTCGTGCACTGTGGATGTCAGTTAATAGTGTCACTTTATAAATTTATGAAAATTTGGCAATCAACTTGTAGCTTTAATTACTAAATCAAGTCTGGGCTGCAGAAAATATCTTATACTGCAATTACAAGGTATTTGTTTACATAAATATCATTTGGGAATCTAAATCCTGTTGTGCTATTATTGTGCCAGCACCATCTTGTGGTTTATGGGGGCAAAGCATCAGATATTATATTCTTTTCCATCTTTATTCATCTGGAATCTTTTCCCACATTTGAAATTGGATAGCTAAATGATCTTTTTCTTAATATTATTTTGTTTTAATATATTCAATTAAAAGATCATACATTAGAATGTTTTCTCTTTCTTTTTAATAGATGTTAATCTTGTTTATCTCCTATGAGATGTTTATCTCTCAAAAGGGGGAAGAGAAAGGAAGGACTGCTGA
Source organism: Psammodynastes pulverulentus (assembly GCA_025802295.1). Classification (NCBI taxonomy): domain Eukaryota; kingdom Metazoa; phylum Chordata; class Lepidosauria; order Squamata; family Psammodynastidae; genus Psammodynastes; species Psammodynastes pulverulentus. Next base: position 18,392,316 of record JAOYMU010000263.1, on the reverse strand, counting down.
TACTATGCGGCAAACACCATGGAGCAGGACAGTGGTGCACCAAGATCTCCAGCTCCGCAGTGGCACAATTTGTGAAAACTGGGCAGGTTCTGAACTCCAACAAGTGGCGGGGCAGGGCCACACCCATTTGTGAGAGGCTGGGGCTCAGCAGGGAATGAGAAGCCTGCCTGGTGCTTCTCCATCTGGCTGGATAAGGGCTCCGGCAACCAAGGCCGCACAGGAGACAAGTGTGGGCAGCATGGGGCTCTGAAACGTGGCACCAAAAGTATGTTAGCGGTTGGTGACTGGTTGGGTAGGAAAGGTCCAAGCAGATTGGGACCCAAAGGGAGAGGAGCATGGGATCTCTCAATGGGTCACGGGAGGCCTTGGGTTGTCGGAAGGACTAGCCCCCCCCATCGCCTTCCCCACCTTGACCTAAGATTATTTCGTCGGGAGCTAAAGACCTGGCTCTTCCGGCAGGCTGGCCTGGGGTGACCAAGGGGTTTTT
>JAOYMU010000263.1:18320166-18335473 GCA_025802295.1 Psammodynastes pulverulentus | reverse complement strand
TCCAAGCAGTCGCCATGTTTCCAGTGTCTTTCTTCCCCACTTGGAGCTGAACCCAGAAGGATATTCCTTTCAACAGTACCTTGGAAGAAATGAATTATTTGGACTTTTTTTCCAGTTACAGTTCAGATCTGAATGAAAGGCCTTGGGAGATAGGCATAGAGACGCTGTCAAGGGAACAATTAGATAAGAGATAGCACAGTGCACAACTGGATAACAGGCAGACTCAGAACAGAGCCTCCCTAGTTTCTCAGATGTAAAGAGTCAGGACGGAGGATTGAATTTTCAGACTTGCAAGATTCTGTCAAGGCAGCTTTACAACACAGTAGAACGGCCCACATATCTACAAGCTCTGACCAATAAGTGTATAACACAAAGTCCTCAGGCCCTGAACTAATTGCCCATTGGCTGCTGGATAGCTGTCTAAAGAGCTGATGTTAAATTATAATGGCCTTTATGGCTTGGTATCTGAAGGAACATTTCCTTGGAATTGATCTAACTGGATTCTTTGGAAAGAAGCTACTTATAAGTCTCACCCTTCCAAGATGTGTCGGAAGAGAGTGTGAAGTTAGAAGACTGCTTTTCTGCTTTGGAATAAACTTATAGAGATCAGGCTAGCCATCACCTTGTTAACGTTCAGGAAAATGTTTAAATATTGAGTTATTTCAGAGGACATTCTTTTAGCTTAAGCTCTGTACTGTACTGTAATATTTTATTTCTTTTCTTTCTATTTTATCATATGTTGTTAATCTTATTTTTCTTCTGTTTCTATATTTCTGGGTCTTATGATGTTCTTTTTTAGTCATACTGTGTTTTCATGTTTTTTTTTCCTAAGGAAGCTGTTAATAGTATTAGATTGGGGCAGGATATAATGCTAATAAATAAATATCAGCATGCTTCTACGTAAGCCTCATCAAAGATAGCAATTTGTGGATAACTTATTTATTTCTAATTCACCTTCACATCCCCAAAGTTATGGCCAAGGGGAATTTTATCCTGCTTCACTGGTGTGCCAATCATGACTTCACTTTGGACAGAAAGATCTGCCTATGGTAGCTTGCATCCTCATCACCATACTAGTACAACATGTTCTATACGAGGCTGCATTTAAATACTATGGTAAATCTTTAGTTGGTGCAAAATGCACGGCCTGGGTGCTAGGGCACATATTGCACATATTTTGTGGACCCTGCTTCCTATCTGCTTTCAAGTACCATTTAAAATGGTGGTTTTAAATTATAAAACCCTTTAAGGTTGGCATTGGGTTACTTTGGACCACTCATCTCTCCACTGGAATCAATCCAACCATTTTGATCATGCCAGGAGAAACAGCAAGCTGTCCTCCACTTTTCAGAAGTTAGAGGGCCAAGATTCAGAAGTGTAGTTTTTTTGTTGTTGAACTGGCCCTCTGGAATGATCTCCCACAAGTGTATTTGGTTGTAATTACGATTGCCTTCCAGAAGTTTCTCAAAATGTAACTATTCTAGAGGACATTTGGTGGCTGAGACCAGATGTTATCTGGAATGTAGGTGCGTTGTTTTTTAATTTTTTTTCTTTTGTTGTTTTTATATTGTGTCAAAATAGTACATATAGAATTGCAGCAAGTAAATGTGATACTTTAATAAACAACAGATGGTTTCAATACCTGCTTTACTAACCAAGTCTTCCTGTATTTAAGCAAATTATATTTCTTTCCTTTTTTTTCAAAACCCTAACCCTTACCCGCTAATGAATGTGAAAAATTATACTCAATGAGAGTAATTAATAGTTGTTTTCATGAATATTTCCATGGCTTTTTAAAACGTGGATAATCCTACTTACATACTGTATGTTCAGAGATACATTTATAAGGCTCCTTTGTGAAATATTTTTATCTTTGAAAAAACAAAAACAGAACCAACAGTTGAATTAACATTAAGAAGAATTTAGAAAATAAATATTTTCTGCTGACTGTTGCCCAATCGATTTAACTATTTTTTTCTTTCTATTCTTACCCAAGAGTTCAGTATCAGTATCATACAACTCAGCTCATTATATGCCTAATCAACTGTGTTAAATCAAAGCACTTCAAAACGTCCAATTATCCAAAGCAATATGACTAAATTCAGTGCTATAATCTACTTCATGATGCCTGGATTTTGGTTTCATTCTTGGAGAATTTAAAAACAAACAAACAAACCCATGTATGCTGTTCTGCAGTGTATTCTGCTGATTGATCTTTTTGCAGTAAAACTGCTGCCCCAGCATTACTGCAAGCTGCAGCCCTTCCATCGCTTAGATTTAATTGTGTTCTGCATTACAGAATAGATTTCCCAACTGTTTATTAAACGAAGTGGCAGCATTAAATGAAGCAACACGCTGACATAAAGTTAATCCTCTAATTTTCCTTTTCCTGTCCTCACCAACAAATATATATTTTATCACACAGGTTTGAGAGGCCTGCACTTCCTTTTTTCCCCCAGGTTAATGGAGATAAAAAAAACCCCTACTTTCCCTGATAATAGCGCTGTCTTATGAAACAGAACATATTCGTATTTTCATTCCCTGAAGCCTTGCACCCATTCTTCCTGTACAAAACAGTAAATGGCTCAGTGTGTCTTGGAGCTTCATAAATTAAACATTATTCAGCTATATTATGGTTTCAAAAAAAAATAAAAATCTAATGTATCTCTGGATCTAAGGCGGACGAGCATCTGTCCTTCAGGATTTATTTCTTTAAACTTACAAAAATATCTGGACCCAAGGGGGAATGTTTCCCCCAAGGAGAAGCCTCCTTCTCTTTAGAGACGAAGAGGCTTCATCCAGGAAGGGACTCTGCACATGTTTAGAGGCTGTATTCGGCTTCAAAAGGACCGGCCTCGTACATTTTACATCAAAAAAGCGATCCTGAACTAGATTCCGGACTTGAGCTACGGTTCAGAGAAAGAGAGACAAAGCTAGGAAGAGCCTAAAACTGGTTCCTAAAGGAAGAAAACCGACTTCTTACCGGCAGCAGCAGGTAAACTCGTCCCTGAATACGCCCTTCAAGGTCCTGAGGGCAAGGAGTGGAATTTCATCCGAAAACCTCAAGGTTTTCCTCACATCCTTAACGGTCTCTCCATCTCAAAGCCACCGCTCCTTCCCTTCTTCGTCGTCGTCGTCGTCCTCCTCCTCCTCCTCACCTGTATCCTAAGGCTAGTCCAGGAACGCTAAACACGTCCCAGAGCGCTGGAGGAGAGAGAAAGACGAGGAGACGCCTCCGTTTCCTTCGCTTTCCCCCCACTTATTTTTTTCCAGCGGGTTCCCGAACGCCGGCGCCTCCTCAGCACTCCTGAGCCCCGCAACAAAGATGGCGTCGCTGGCTTTTCTGGGACTCGAGGGGGCTTGGAGTAGAAGGCGAGCGTGCCCAAAGCAAAGATGGCGGCGATGGAATTCCTCAGCCGGTGCGCCGTCGGTCCTGGAGGTGACAAGCACGCAGATAGGAGCGCGCCTGCGCATAAAGCTGACGTTAGGAATCATTAGATCTCTTATGCGAGAGGAGGAGGAGGCCAATTTCGAAAGGCCGGCCTTCAACCGGCCGGTTGTAAGAGAAGTTTACGTAGAGAGCCTTGCTTTTTATTCGGTTTCATTTCTGCCTGTTTCCCTTCAACGAAATACTGTCTCATAGATATAGAAAAATTAAGAACCAATATCCTCCAGGATGTCTTCAGGGTTTTGGCTGCTATCCCAAAGTTAACCTACCGCAGCGCGTGTTTAGCCTCTATCTTAGTTGTCATTTCCTATTAAAAAGAAATAGCGTTTACCGGATCTAGACTGCAAAATCTGGACACCACAAGAAGGCAGGATCGAGTTAAGAGTTTTCTGAATGTCTTTTCTACCATCTAGCGGTCGTCAGAATAGTCGGAGCAAGGATCTGGTAGCCCTAACGGGTTTGCTGCGATCTTCTTATTCTGATTACACTTGTGCCATTTCTCCATAATAACTGATGGAAAATTAGCGGAGCACTTCTAGCATGTTAATTTTTAATATTGACTTTACAGGCTTAAAACTACACTGTAATTTTAAGATTTAAACTACAATCTTAACTTAAACTACAGTTCTCAACTAATTTGAGATCAATATCCATTGAACTACAATGGGGCTTTATTCTATGTAGACATGGTCGCTAATATTAAATGTAGTTGCATATAAGTTTCCTAATATGGAAACAGTTATTCTTTTTAATTTTAATTAATTTTGCCGACTTAGCGCCATCTTTTTGGACAGTTCTTGACAAACAGAATCCAATAAATAATTCAACCTAAATGAAACATCCCCTATCATCATTATAGTATAGGTATCCCTAGGCAGAATGACCATCAAGTCCTTGAAAAGATATTCAGATGTTGTAATGTGTCTGTATTTATAACAGTCAGAAATGTTCAAGTCACAATAATCCCTGTAATACTCTAAGGAAGCAAAAGTTGTACTTTGAAGAAGCAGGACAGGAAGAGTATTGAAGCTTTTGAACTTTGGTGCTGGAGAAGACTTCTGGTAATACCAAGGTTAGCCAAAAAACAAATGGATTGTCAAATAAATCAACCCAAAGTTCACTCTTGAAAAAGAAACTGCCAGGCTCAAATTTTCATACTCCAGTCCAGGGACACATTATTGCAAAGAACTGGAGAAGGCTTTAATAATGGAAATGGTGGAAGGAAAGAAGAGAAGAAAACAGCAGCAAAGTATATGGAGTTGCAAGGTACAGTGGCAAGGGTTACTTTATATGAAATGCAAAATTCTGGATGACTATACGATGATAATAAAAAATGCTTTCAACATCTCTACCATCTTGTGGTTACTAGGTTTTTGGAACCAGAACTCGGTAGTCCAAAACACAAACTCTACTATGTTTAGTAGAGACAAAACTGATTTAAAATATATAAAATTGAAATTGGCAATTTCTGCAAATATATTTTCAACTTAATGATATTTGTAGAAAAATAGAAATGCCGAGTGTATTAAATTTAAGAAAAATCATGTAGACAACAGTAACAAGGGTCATGTACAAGTTTCTGCATCAACAGAGGGATAATACAGGTAGACATCTATTTACAACAATTCATTTAATGACCATTGGAAGTTACAATGGCACTGAAAAAGTAACTTATGATCATTTTTCACACTTATGACCGTTGCAGCATCAAAATTCAGATTCTTGACAACTGACTCATATTTATGATGGTTGCAGTGTCCCAGATCATGTGATCACCTTTTGCAATCTTCTGCCAAGCAAAGTCAATGGGGGATGCATTTAACAACCCTGTTACTAACTTAACAACTGCAGTGATTCACTTAAGAACTGTGACAAAGTTGTAAAATGGGTCATAATTCATTTAATAAGGGTCTCACTCAGCAACAGAAATTTTGGGCTCAATTGTGGTTGTAAGTCAAGGTCTACCTGTATCAAAGTCAGATGCAGTGGTAGTACCACTTTATACTGCACTGATAAGACCACACTTGGAATACTGCATTCAGTGTTGCTAATGGTACAAAAAAAAATACTGGGACTCTTTCTAGAGTGTAGAGAAAAGTTACAAAGATGATAAAGGGTCTGGGAGCTAAGTCATATGATGAAAAGTTGTGGGAACTAATTATGTCTAGTCTAATGAAAAGAGGGACTAATTCTCCAATACTTGAGGGGCTGTCACAGAGAAGAGAGGGTCAACATTTTTCCCAAAGCACTTGAAGACAGGACAAGAAGTAATGGGTGGAAGGTTATTAAAAGGAGATCTAACCTAGAATTGAGAAATTTCCTGACAGTGAGGACAATTAATCAGTGGAATGGCTTTCCTCCAGAAGTTGCAGGTACTCCTTCATTGGAGATTTTCAAAAAAAGGTTGGCAACCGTTTGTTCAGAATGGTATAGGGTCTTCTGCTCGAGTAGGGGGTTGGACCAGAAGACTTCCAATGTCCCTTCCAAACCCTGTTATTCTATGTTCTATGAGTGTAGCAATGTGAAAGATGATATATGTGAATGTGCCCATCCCGAAGGTACCTTATGCACTACATTTTGGCCACTCCTTCAGTAAAATCAAGAATCCCTATAAGTAACAATTGATACATATATCAATGATGAAAGCCCAACTTAACTCAGACCTATGATCGGGCCTAAAATTTATTTTGATTAAGAAAATACAAGTTTCAACCAACAGGAATCTCCAATGAAGGATCTTAAGGTCTTCCATGAGAAAGAAAGAAATGCAAAAGAAAAACCTAAATTCAATGTGCTACATCTAATTGGCTCGAATTGTCTGGAAAGGAAATGTCAAACTCTTAAGTTAACCACAACTCTTTGCTCTCTGTCTCTTATATCAGTGTCTTCAAGACAGAATGGAGTTCTCCAAACCAGTAATAATGATGGCAATAATAATAAAGGCAATAATACAAAGGCAACAATACTGTAGTATTAGTAATAAAAATATATTGATTCTGAAATTCCAGTTGTTGAGAATTTATCTTAATCAATGTAATGACAAACATAGCTTTTTTTAAAGCATCTAAGCTCCATTCCTGAAGTGGCTGTCTTAACTGCTATGTCATGGAGCAAAACAGTCATGAATCATTCTTCTGAGGCAGCCTCACGAATAACAGCTTCTATTTTCTTCCAATCAAACTTGTATATACTCTTTAAGATAACTATCTCTTGCAAAACATACCTCAGGTTGAGATAACAATAAATCGAATTAGATTCCCCTGAATTCATGCCACCATCTCTTCATGCAATCCTTTTTAACATAAGGGTGACATGTTAGGTCTTATACAGCCAATATTTGATATTTATAGAGACCACTAATCAAATTCTTATCCAGGAGTCATGTTGCTCTACATTTCTATCTCTATGGTTTCTCTCTCTGCCTGCGTCTTCCTCCTCCTGACAGCTCCATCAGAAACCGCTAGCAAGAGCAAGGACTGGTGCAACGGAGAAACAAGGAGTGCATCGTCTAAAGCTGAGCTGAGCTGGCTGACATACCTGCAGAGGTAATTGGCAGAAGTCCTTCCAACTTAATCAGTTCATTATGCTTTTTTTTAAGCGATGGCAAAAGGTTGATTTCCTCTGTATAGGAAGAGCTACCCATCTTACCCAAACAGGACAGGGAAGTCTTCAGTCTAGCAGATGATGAAGCTATCGTGGTCAATATACTGGGGTTTTAGAAAATTATAAGGTTCTGTCATCCATGGCCATAGTTTCATATTTACATCATCCTAAGCATCCATTATCTTGTTTATCACCCTGGACTCAAGGGATACTTCTGCTAACCCATGGGGATATAATTATACAGTTCTTTGAAATAAGCAATGAAGTCTTTTAAGATTCTTGGCTCTTCCTCTCTCATCCATTTATTTAAAAAAAACCCTCATGCTTTTCAATATAGTTGTAGAAGTGACAAGGGCTACGTTTCCTGTTAATTCTAAATGTTCGTTTGGAGTTTAGGAGTTGTATCTCCTGGCAATTAGATCAAGAGGTTTAGCAGTCCAACAACATGAAGGAAAGTTAGTGCATGTATATTTTGGCTGTGCAGCAATATTTTTTGGTCTAATATACAGTATCTTTGTGTTTTGAGGCTAATTAAAATCTTTATGGGAAGCTGCTTTGGCAGTTAAAAAATACATTACAAGCTCATGAATATTTCTAGTTGATAAGAAACATATCCAATTATTTAAGAATAATCTCCTCAGATTTTAACTGTTGGTTTATAACACAACCTTTAATTTACTCAGAATTCCATTAAGTTAAATGGAACTTATTCCAGGGCTTGTAGCTATAGAAAGGCAGCTAGAGTTAGTCTTTACTGAAAAGCTCAAACATTGTACTCTCTGCAACATTCAAGGTGTATTACTGCATGCAGGGTTTTTTGTGGTGGTACCCTTATATTGAAACTAATCCATTGAAGGAATGTCTTGAAGCTAGTCCAATATTTGTCTTTGGCAGATTGTCTAACCCGAATAATATGATCCTGACTTAGCATCAGTAGATGATGATATAGGAAAGAAGGAGCAATGTCAGAAGACGTGGCTAACGAGACACGTTTTCCTCTGAAGACAGCAGCTTTAAGAGTATTTGATCTTCCACTCTCCTGGTATAATTCACTGATACAGGTAATGATTGCCTTTGTTGTTCTTTATAGCTCTGTTTGAAATGCCTCAGAGTGCTTTTTAATATGTTTATTTTATTAAAATATGTTTATATGCATAGAAGTATTATGTTACTAGTTTGTATTATTATTGCATGGAAAATATGTTCCAATGCTATCTTGCTAAGAACCACACCCTCCTTCTTGTGTATTCCCTTAGGTTTTTATTATTATAATAATTGCTGAATTTCATGGACCGATAAAATGAGTTTTTTCCTGGTTTCTTTCTATAGATTCAATGATGCTGATATCCTACAGATTTTCTGTTGATTATGCTTTAATTGATACTTTGATATGAAACTCTTGAAAGTTGACTTATTTATTGTGGTCTATGGAATTAGAAATACATACATTGCAGGGTTTTTTTTTTAGGGAGGGCTAGTTGTATCTAAAACAGATTAGGGTAATGATTAAGCAAAAAGAAGAAACAGAAAGAAAAAAATAGAGTTAAAGTTAATTATTTTCTGTAAGTTAGTGGTATACTTAAATGTAAATTTGCTTGTGCATTATGCTACAATGTGGAAGAGTGAAGGTTTTATATCATTTGACTGTAAAAAATTTAAATTGAGAAAAATTAAAATTAAAAAAGAATGTCTGCAATCTTAACTTAAACTTCAGGTATGTAAAATGCAGATTAGAAATATGATACAGAAAAGCTTTCTTTGCAAAACCTGCAAGTAATAACATTCGCAATACTATTTTGCAGTCCTAGACAAGCCATGCACAGCAATAAAATGCTATGTGGGATTATTATTTACATGCATAATTGCTACTCAGAAGATTGAAAATCCATATTATATCCAGCAGCCTAACTTGCTTTGCAGAAATGATTTTGATCCATAAGTACAGTATACAATGCATTTTTACTGCTATTTTACTAGCGATCAAACTAATTCTTTTGGGTGCTGCCAGGTAGGCTTTCCCCCTGGGATGAAGAAAAAGTTAAGGAGAAAGCATAGCAAAAGAGCTACACATCTTACATTGTTGGAACTGGTAAACAGAATAAATTGAAACCATTTCATAATTAAGAGTTTGGTGATCTGTTATAGCCTAATGAAGTTTCTAGTAGTTACATATCAATACTAATGGTACATACTATAACTGATAGATTGTGTACTTTGGAATCCCTACACAGTCTTAATTACGACATATACAGATCAGGATGGTCTTTCTCCAACCTGGGTTGCATGAAGCCGTTTAATACAGCATACTGATGATACTCAGGTATATATCTATCTATCATGGGTCACTCAAATGATGCCTGAAAGATTTTTTCCCAATGCCTGGAGGCTATACGGATCTGGATGAAGAAGAATTGGCTTTGGCCCAACTCTACAAGACTACATTGCTATGGGTTTTAGGGCTCTCCTGTATCTAGTAGCTTTCTATCATTGATTCTGGATGGGGTAACACTACCCCAGGCAGAGTTTATATATAATCTGGGAGACCTAATGGGCTCAGGGTTCTTTGCCTGAGAGCAAGTATTAGCTGTGAGAAAAATCTTTATATAATTACATCTTGTGTGTGTCAGTTGCACCAATTCCTAGATCCAAAGTCATTGCAGATGGGTCACTCATGCCTTAGTCACTTCCTGACTGGATTATTGAAATGTGCTGTATGTGTGGGCTGCCCTTGGAAACATTTAGAAACTTTAATTGGTCCAGAATGCAGTGGCATATGAGGTATTGGATATTCCACAATATATACATATAATACCTCTGCTATGTGAGCTGCAATGGATTCCTGAAGGCTTTGGGGTACTATTCATAATGTTAATGTTATCTTTGAAGCCGTACTTGGCACGGGACAAGGTTACTTATCGGACTGTCTTTGGCTGTTGATTTCTGCTCATCCCATCAGATTGGGCAGAGTCAGCATGCCCTGGTTCCCATGGGTGAAGCAGTATTATGTGGTGTTTAGTAGGAATTGTGCCCTCTCTTTCATGGCACCTGTCTTGTGAAACAGCCTTCCCCCTGAGATAATGGACATTCCTGAGGCTGTTGACCTTCCAGAAGGCCAAGAATGCCTGGTTATTCCCCTAGGAACTGGGGCTATAATATTAATGGAGCTCTGATATTGTTGTTATTTGCTATTGATTTTTTTTTAAGAACCTTGACCTTTTTTTTGTAATGTAATGGATTGTGTATTTGATTTGTTTTTATTTTTGATTGTCATCCTGAGTGCCTTTGGCAGATAGGCAGCTGTCCAGATAGGATGAATAAATAAATTCGATTCAATGATATATTGCCCATGTAGTTTTGATCCATTTATTCACTTTATACACCACTAAAAGTTTAACAGTGGGAACATTACCAGTTTCTACGGATTGACTGATTTCAAATCCTTCTATGTTGTTTCCAGTGTGCAACTTTGAACAACATATAGGAACAGGTACATTATATATGATTCATCCCAATACAGATACATCTCCCATTCTTGCCTTAGACCCCTAACACATATTTTAAAAGCTGTGTTGTAAAAATTTCCAGTATATTAGGAGTGGGAGTGCAGTTCTTATATCTAATGGGAGGACATTTCTTAAGAAAGAAGCTTCTGCAGAAAACCCTTGGCTCTTCTCATTGCATCTCATGTAGTCTGGGAACTCTCAGTAAGTAATCACTATAGGCAGAGGTGGTATTCAGCCAGTTCTGACAGGTTCTGGAGAACCGGTAGCGGAAATTTTGAGTACGGTAGTTCAGAGAACCGGTAAATACCACTTCTGATTGGCCCTGAGCCATACCACGCCCACCAAGCCACGCCCACAGAACTGGTAGCAAAAAAAATTGAATACCACCGCTGACTACAGGAGTGAGGGTTTCCGAATGTTGGATATCATACCCCATCTTGATTTTTTTAGGGATTCTCATCCCTGTCAGTTAAGCCAACCCTGCCATTTAACAAAAACTCTCAATTCATAATTAAAACAGCAAAAATATTCATTTCTGCCTTTAATTAAAAATAATGGAAATGTTTTTTTCTTATACCAGCAAATTAATGAGAATGCAATATAATATAAAAAGAGCAGAAGTAAAATGTATTTACATTCCCACCCATATTCCCATAGGCCACCTTTCCCTTGCCATATTTCCGCTGCATAAGCACAAGTGCACATTGAATGTGTTGCCTGTTTTCTTCTTGTCCATCTCTCCATAACATTTATAGTCACTTTCCTCCCTCTTTCCCATCAGCCAGCACACCATAACCTTCCCTTCAACACTTACCAATCTTCATAGTATTTCTTTTCTTCCCATTCTCCAGTGGGCTCCATCCATCCCAATCTTCCTATCACACACTGTTAATTTTCATTGAGCCTTCTTCTTTCCTTCCCATCAGCATATTTATGTATACAGATTTTTGCAGTCCATTAGATTCTTCATTGAAAATTTTTGTATTTTCGAATTTCACGTTTCTTTTCCTGCACAAACACATATTTTGAGGTCTCCAGTAAAAGGGCATGGCATCTGAAATTGTCTTTTTGGATTTACTGGATGTAATGCAAAAAATAAAACATTTACTTTACCAAAATAACTATAAACAAATGCACTCGTCTCAAATATAAGGTAAGCTGAATTAGTATACTCGCCATATAGTTAGGGAACTACGGTTCTAAAAATATCTACTCTTTTAAAATTATACTTAAATTTAAAATATGCTAAAGAATGTGAATTGAGGTTCATGTGTTGATAGAAGTGTTTACCTTACTGAATGCAGAATTCATATTTAATACATGAATGTAACATGCTTGTAAAAGTAAACTATTTGTATTTCTGCACAAATGTAATTTAACTTTTTTTTAACTATTTGTTTTAAGGTCAAAATCTCACCAGGGCTAAAGAAACTATTTGCGGTAACAGCAGTAAGTGCCATAACTGTGCTTTTTCTTGCCCATCACTTCAAAAGAAAACGCGGGAAGAAAACCAGAAAAATATCTCCATGGGAATCAGACCATCTGATGTTCGATTATGCAAAAACTTCTGGGTCAGAGAAAAGTAGGCGACATTTTCTCTATGGAAAGCTAATGTTCAAAGAGAGTTACTTGATACACACTTATTTGAGAGTAAGCTTTACTGAAGTGAGATTTCCTTTCAAAGACGCATCAGAGGTCTATGCTGCATAGCTTACAATTGCATGGCAACAAGTATAACTGAATAAGTAGAGCGTGGTCCCAAATGATCATACGTGACTGGAATGAAATGTAAATAATGCTGTTTTTTCAGTCTTGTACAATCTAGACCAGGGCTGTCAAACTCCTGGCCCGTGGGCTTGATACGTCATGCGCTGGCCATGCCTGGTTTAGCAAAGGGAGAAAAAATCCCGATACATCCTGTGATGCCGCCGTGACGACATGAGTTTGACACCCCTGATCTAGACCCTTGAGATTGACCAGACTAAGAAAGTAATACAATATAAATCAGGAATACTTTTATTGTAACAGCTATTGTAACAGAATTGTGAGGTGTGGAAGACCAGGTCCACATGTGAAAGTTCAATTTAATTGATTTATTGCTAAAAGCCAATGCGCAAGAATTTTCTCAACTAATGGTCAGTTTGGTTACTCTAACTCTAACTAATGGTTAGAGTTAGCAAAGGGTCAATGGCAGTCAAGGAAGGATGGTCTTAATTCATTTGTGACTATGCAGTGATTCTAGGCTGATCCCTCTTCTCACCCATCCCCCTGGCTCTGCCAGTCCTCCTGTAAAAATCTTGCAAGTCCGAATAAGTTTTCCTTTTCTCAGTCTAATTTCATGTGAACTATGGAGTATCTTAACTGAGATGTTTTCTCAAATTACTTTGCCTGCTTATTTGACTATTGCCATGGCAACAGTTTCCTTCTATTTTTCTCTTTGCCCTCCACATAATCACATTTTCAATTGGATTTGCCTCCATATAATTCTAGCTCCACTATAATATTTCTAATAAACTAAATACCATGCACCAAATAGTGGATTTACTTCACAGCCTCAAATCATGTTGTCCATAAAATGTGCACAATTCCCTGCAGAAAATTATAGACAAAAACATGACGATCAATGCTCACAAATATAATAGCAATAGCACTTAAACTTATATACCACTTTACAGTGCTTTAGAGCCCTCTCTAAGCAGTTTATAGAGTCATCATATTGCCCCCAACAATCTGGGTCCTCATTTTACCAACCTCGGAAGGGTGGAAGGATAATATCTCATTATCCATTATGTAGCATTAATAGTATATACATGTATTTCTAGAATAATAATTATTTCTAAAGTCTTTTTCCATAGTTAATGGAAAAGAAGATGCACATAAGCTAACACTATTATTCATCCTCCTCAGATTCTAGTTGTTCCAGTAGCAAACAAAATCTAACACTTTCACTGAATTCCATCAAAGAAAAAGGTTTTCAATCTTACATCCATGCTAGTGGTGATCTCTTCAATAAATATTCCGGTTCCATGCAGAGTTTGGCCTCAGTAAGTGTGATTTATTGAGATCTATTATATGTATTTTAGGAATGTAAAACAGATGGTTGTTTTCTTTGCTTAAGGAACTCTTTATAAAAAGCAACTACTGTATTCATATAGTTCTCTCTTTTTTGGAAAGTATTTCACTAAAAATAGTATATGAATATTTCCAAAGTAATTATTGCTTATTTTCCTAGAATAGGGAAATCATTTATTATAGACCAACAATTATTTCTGATTTCCTTGTTTTTATACTTATTTGTCATCAAACCAAAGAGTAAAATATAACTACTAGAAATATATTCTTCTATTTCCCTTAGCTTACATGCACATGTTTGTTTCTTTTTAAATTAGGCCCACAGTGCCATCTCTTGTCCTAGTTGTGTTTGTGTGAATTCTAATTCTTGGGATAAAGCAGATGAAGATAATATGAAGCTAGTCAATATTCCAGTAACTACTCCAGAAAATTTATACTTGATGGGTAAATATATAATATTTATGGCATTATTATTAGAAGTACGGTATAACCACGTAGATTTTGTCCATGGTGATCTATCTCTAACCTGGTCTTTATGGTCTTTTAATAGTGTACCCACTGCCACTGTAACTGAGTCCATTCACCTGGCTGCTGGTTGTTCTCTTTTCTTTTTTTTCACCTTTCCTAGCATTAAGAGATTTCTCCAGAGAACTAGGTATTCACATACCGTGTTGCAAGTAGGATAATGTGAACCTGGTCATTTGTGGCTCAATTGAGAATGCTAGCTTGATTAGTTCAGCGATCTATTTATTTATTTAATTGGTTGTCTCAGGAATCTTCTCCAACACCAAAATTTAAAAGCGTGGTGATAGCATTCTTCAAATCCCTGAAATAGTTTAGGATGGATTATTGCACAAAGCAGAAGGTTCCCACTCAATCTTATGCTTCTAAGAATATGAGGTATTTATTCTTAAACACTTCAGTGTGATGGAACCTAAATCCATCTAATTAACCCTTTTGACTATACTTGCTGGGATATTAAGAGCTGTATTACCAATACACTTTCAGGAAAATAAATCAGGGAGGAGAAGACAGCTAATTGAATCTCTTGTGGGATTTTGACACACTCTCTCAGGGTTTCCTATCTGGTATGTTTGGTACAGTATGCTTATAGAAGATTGATTCACACTTGCAGGTAAAACAAAGAAAATGTGTGATATAAGGAAACAATTTTTTTCAGGGATGGAGCTATTTGAAGAAGCACTACAACGATGGGAACAGGCATTGACTTTTCGTAACAGGCAAGTTGAGGATGAAGCCAGCTGTGGTGGCATCAAGCTTGGAGCAGGTGATGCTATTGCAGAAGAACATATAGAGGTAAGAAGATGTCAGTACACACAGCATTTGCTGCTTATGAGGTAACTTTATGCTTTATATGAGTTGAAGAGGGGATACAAATATTAAAAATGTATATTCCATTTTCCACTGAGGACATTGAGAAAGGCAGATTGTATCGGCAATTTAAATGAATGCTCTCCCCAGGAATATGTTGCTTATATTGTTATTCTTCCTCAATAACAAATTGTACTATTTGTTATAATTTTAGCATCAAAAATATTTTAAAAATTTGATGTGTCAAATCTTGTGTTGATATGATGATTGCCATAATGGTTTGAGGTATTAAAAATAAGTACACATAAACTCAGAGGAAAAAGATTAAACATTTCATTTCATGTGTGTG
>JAOYMU010000263.1:18300581-18318503 GCA_025802295.1 Psammodynastes pulverulentus | reverse complement strand
ACTCCCAGAAATCCCCAGCCAGCATGGCTAGCTGGGGAATTCTGGGAGTTGAAGTTCACAAGTCTTAAAGTTGACAGTTTTGGACATCCCTGCTGTATTTGAATGTACTTCCTTGGATAAGGTACCTTTAAATTTAGTTTTCCAGCACCTTGTAGAATAATTTAGGAAGGAGCTTGGGGTGTGATCTAATGCTATCAGTCATACTGTAACATGTTGAAATTGATGCACATATCCCATGATCAACGTCAGTTCCCTTACTATTTTCAAAGATTTGAATATGTCTGAGCCATAATTAGAATATTACAAATTATTGTTTAAAAAATATCTTTTTTTATGAAGAAATAACATATTTTTTTACACGTTTATCATGGCTATATAATATTGGTGGTCCCAGGCATGAAAAATTCAACTTTCTATTTTTATAAGTGGTTCTTATATCTGATGTGTTGCCAGTGCTAAATATCTATTTTAACTTACTTTTGGATCCATATCTCTATCTTCACTATCACTGTATGATTAATATGATTTTCAAAGCAATTTAATATGGAAAATCTGCTGCTTCATTAGATAATATGTTTTCAGTAAACTTTTTTTCCCTATCAGTTTATTTTTTTCCTCCATCAAGTGAAATTTTAGGCTTGAATTACCAGGCAAACTCTGATAGAATTATCTCTTTCGCTTCAAATTTTGAATACACAATTTATACTAAATAAGAATCACAAACAATATCAAGTTCATCAATCTATTATGTTCCATATTTCATGAACTATAGTTTCTTTAACTGAAAAGTTGAAGAACACAAGGTAAGATCTAGCAACAACTTTTTTGGCATTGCAAAATAGTAGAATCCTGCCAAAAACAGCATAACTCAGGCACAATAATGGAAAGAAAATTTGGCAGGAAAAACTTAGTAATGTTTTAGGAGGAATTGGGTCAGTAAGGCTAAAAAAATTAAGACTTTCTGTTTTGTTAGTCTCGTCTGTCTGAAGATGGAGCCAAATTGAACATGACACTTAATGGGGAATGGAATAGTTCTATATGTATTGAGTTAGAACAATATTTTTCAAACTTGGCAACTTTAAGATGTGTGAATATCAGCTCCCAGCATGCTAGCTTCAGAATTCTGGGAGTTGAAGTCCATGTAACTTAAAGTTGCCAAGTTTGAAAAATATACAAGCAATAGGTTTCTTGGCAAAAATAAAAGAGAAAGAAGAAAAAAAAGTTTATCCTAATTTTGAAGATGAAAATATTAACCTATTATCAACATAGAAGAAAAGATGCAAAGCTTTTGTTTGTGGGCTTCCAATGTTAAATGCTGAGCTTGTCAATTTTCTTGGCCTAAGCAAATAGGGAGTTAAAGAAGAGATGGTATAGATAAAAATAATAATGAGTTCTGTTAAAACTGTGCTATCAATCTATATATTATTTAAAAAATATATAATCTGGTTGAGATGGTGGGAGAAAAAAGGTGAGGAAAAGAAATCCCTCCTTGTTGAGGTTTCGTGGTCTGAGTGATAGCTGACCATTAGGTCCTCGTAAAAAAAATGTATTGCTGCTTGAGAAAAAAAAATGAAAATCCACTCACTGGAATTTTTAAAATCTCAATATCCCTAGGCTGTGTTAGTGCCTCAACTTGAATTGGAAAGGATAAGTATCATCTTCTGTAAATTCTTTTGATTCACATTCTACAGTCAAACATCTGTTTATCCATCTTTAAGGCTTCATACAATGAACCCCCTGGAATGCTGACTCATCTCATTTTGGTTTTGATGCACCCACTTATAGTGAAATTGGCAACTGTCCCCCTGATTTCTCCACTTCATTATCAGATCCCGTTCTTCCAATCTATTTACATGGTCAAGGTGTACAGCATAGATGTTTGCAGCTTTATAATTTTCTGGATAATAGCAATGTAGGTTCCAATGAGTAGGAATAAATTGCAGTTTAATCTGACGGTGGATTTTTGTGGGACTCTTCCCCCAATGTTTAATATTGCAACATACTTTTGTTATTCACAAGCTGTGAGAAGTAGGTTACTTAGATCTGAATTAACAGCTGAGTTTTATTTGGATTCCCTGATTCAGAGTTTAGCTGCTCCAAAGTCATATATGTCATTCATTGGTGTTAGTCACAGCTTCAAGATAGGTATATGAGTTAAGATTTGAAAGATGACTCTACTACCCCTCCCACTCTTCACAATCAGAGTTCTCATGTCATATGCGGGTTTCCTGGAATATTCCTAGAAATTATTGCTAGAAAATATTCATTACGAACTCCACATTGATCAAATGTAAACTGGTTTTCTTTTCCCATGCAAATGGTAGGAAGGCCAAATTAGTTTGTCAGTTATTTGGAACAATAACAGGAATTAAAGAGGAATTAAAATACACTCTAGTCCCAAGATTTTTTTACCCCTTTCTACTTCATTTTTTCTTTTTCAAAGAAGCTTTTAAATTTATGATTTGTTTATCTATTAAGATTCTTGTTTCAGTAATTTTTAACTCTGCAAAATGTTGAAATTGAACCAAGGTACCTCAAATGGGCTAGTTTACAGAATGTGTCCAGTATCTGGGATCTATGACCCTGGTGGAATAACAATTTTGCAAATTTTTAAAAACATTTTATGACATAATACAAAATGTCATAAAATATTTCCTGTGGTCGATTCCTGATATTTGATTGTGCAGTACAGGTCAATGTGGCCTACTTTCAAGGCAGATACACCTCTGAATATCTCCCTGAAGTTTTAAAAACTTTTGCAGTATTGTAATTGTTGAAGACCTCAATGAATGTGGTAGGGAAATGTCTCTAAAATGATGACCCAATGGTTCACAGGTTTCTAGTAATCGTATAAAAAAACTTGTCTAAAGAAGGCAATTATACTGAAAATAAGGAACTACAAATGTTGGCCCTGATAGTTATACCTTTATTTAACTGTATTTTAAATGTATAAGCCCATAATTTCTGTTGCAATTGCAGATAGAAACAATTATTTTAATTTTTCTGAAATATTTCTTATTATTCTGTAATATTCTGAAATAGCCTATTGTCTGTGCTTCTCTTTAAATAATGTTCTACTTCTGATAGCTTCTGAAAATCTAAAATATTCTTTTATTTGCAAAAAAAAGTCATGAAAGTTTTCATTCTGTTCTGTTATACCTGCTTAAGAGCCTTTTTTTCCCTGATGTTTTTTTTATTTCCTTGTTTTCCCTACTAAACAGATCTTTGGTTTGTAGACTATCTCATGATGATCAGTTTATATTCTGGCTTCTGTTGTAATTTTTAGTGATCCCCCTTCCTCACGTATACTGGAGAGATCTGACCCTCCTAATGTTCCCTTTCAGTCAAACGTTTTAAGTTTTCTAACTCCCGGTATCTGGGGGGGGCACAGAAGGTGGTACCAATAAAATGTTAGGCAGTTAAGTTAGGCGATTGGATTCCCCTTAACAGTTGCCTGAAGGGACAGCTGCCCAATGGGGACGATGACTGTGAGGGGAATTAGCAAACACATGGGAAGGGGGGAAAACATAGCTCTTTGCTTTGAGTTATCTAGCAAAACACCTAAGTTCAAATTAACCCTGTAGCATATCAAGTTGTAATGCTGGTATTAATAAAGCCAGTATTAATAAAGGGGTTGAAGTTTCAATACCTAAAGGAAGGGTGTAACTGAAAGGAAT
This sequence comes from Psammodynastes pulverulentus, assembly GCA_025802295.1. Classification (NCBI taxonomy): domain Eukaryota; kingdom Metazoa; phylum Chordata; class Lepidosauria; order Squamata; family Psammodynastidae; genus Psammodynastes; species Psammodynastes pulverulentus. Next base: position 18,314,826 of record JAOYMU010000263.1, on the reverse strand, counting down.
TGACAAACGGGAAGGAAAACAACAGGGCAAAATAATAGACCATGGTTCAATTAGCTGAAGGATATTTTGGATACATTTTCTGTAATTTAAAAAAAATGTCCCAAATAGGAGCTAATCAGTGTGTTGCTTGAATTTGTGTCTTCCAAAAGAACTCTTCCAGGCTCTTTTTTGAACAGTATCTTAGAAGAAATATCAGGAAAATGTTGATATGAATACATTATATGTTCCTTCCTGTCTCTTAAACAGGCCTTAGATTAAGCATCTTAGTGAGTTCAAAATAATTACAAACTCTTTCCTTTTTAGCAGTGAACCCCAGTATGTTTATGAATTTTATACTGTATATGGCTTTTATTTTTCCTGCTGTCCCGCATATGTAAGGAATGTAAATAAAAGTCTCTCTGAGTTCACTGATGTTTAATAAGAGTTTAGAAGCCAAATACTGTTGTCATTGCTAAGTCTTGGTTGCTTCATTTTGTTTTGCCAAAATTTTAAAGCATTCTAAAACAGTTGTGAGTTCTGACATCTCTGTGTGTGAACTAAGCTTTATTTGCTGTGCTGTGTGGATTTTAATTTTTGATCAGCTGAAACTGGTAAAGAACATGCTTGTTTTGAGTATGTTGGATGCTTGGGTTGAGTATGATCCCTCAAAGTTTTGAGGCAATATCTAGAGAGCACAATGGATGTTTCTAGGTTTCTTATGAAGCCATTTGTCATTCTGTTCTGGGAACATGATGCTGGACTCATCACAATTTGTTCTTCTGCTCTAGAAATAGAGCAAACTCTTACACCACTTCATTCTTCCTTGAGCCTTGGCCCTTCTCTTTAATTCAGGAGGTGGCAGGCAATGAGTGATGTGAACTGTCCAGATAAAGAGCTAGACTTGGCCTAGCATACTGGCCAAAGCGATGCCATACTACAGGAAAGGCTTACTGCTGGGAATTGTGATCAAGTTGGCTGTTTTAAGTGTAATAAAGGCTGACAGGGAAGAGAATACTGTCCTGTTAAGCGTCCTGTTAAGTGTCCTGTTAAGCATGTTTTTCAGAAGTGCTTTTGGAAACAGGCAGTGGTACTCTTGAGTAGAATGCATGTACCGTAACAAAAATTTTCCTTAGATATGTATGAGGATTTAATGCACTGGGATTATATAGTAAATAATTTAGCAAAGAGGAAGAAGGTCAGGGCAGCTGGGAATGAGAGCAGTGTGTCTTTGAGTCTGGGGATTTGGAGCTTACTGATTTTTAAGCCTCTTCTATGAATTGGACATTTAAGCTCTTCCAGACAGACAGCACGTGAGCATTAGCAGCCAAAAATCACTATGCCATTATTCTACTGTTTTCATATCAGAAAAATTCTGTTATGAATATAAGATGGTAGGGGGGGAAAATAACTCGAGGTTTCAGATAATATTGTATTTTGTAAACTTGATAAACTATGTTTCAGACAGGATAGTTGAATAATGAAAGTTAAGTGGAGCTGGTCCTACTTTTGGACACAGTGTATGAATGCATTTTAACAGTATCTCTAGAACTTTTTTTAAATTATTGTTCTGATTTTGCCACAAATAATTATATAGTGGTAAAAATGATGAAAATGTATATTGAAATGTTTGAAGTAGAAACAGAAACTTGGGATGATAGTGGTCAGATCCAGGATGTCAAAAAGAAAAAAGATTGGAATTAATACTAGAAATAACTTGCAGGACAAACAGTGGCTAGACAGCCAGAGAAGGCCATTTTTAAATAGGTAGTAGATCTGATAATAAGCAGTAGGATTTTAAAATTTGTTGTTTTGTTTACCCATTCCATCTTTCATTTACAAGCTGATCAAATTTGGCAGGATCCTGGGTCACGTATATTTGCCTTCATTTGTAATCAAATTTTCCTTTAGTTCTGTGGATAATTGTATGAAAACATAGGTGAAGTAAAGAAGATCTGTGTAAATATTAGAAAAATTAAATATTAGTATTGAAAGAAGGAAATGTTTGAGAAAGGAGGAATTCTGTAAGAAACACATTTAAGAAAGTTATCAACTTCTTTAGTTTTGTAAGGAAAAAAACAGAACTACCCAGGTAGAATTATTTTCATCTCTCCCACACAGTTATATTACAATAAAAGTGATTTTCTTTATATTTTATATTTGTTAACATGATGATCAGAGAAGTAGCATGTAAATTAAATAGTAGTAATTACCTAAAATGAGTAGATCCTTATGTCTTTTCTTCTAAATGCTGAACTTTTTATATATAAAATGCTTTATGTATTTATTTAGTCAGCCATGTGTTGTTTCTCTCTGCTAATGTAAGTAATCTGATTTTAGGTTACTTTCCAATTTTCAACTTTATAGCTTGTTTTGGAAGGAGAATAAGCTTTAGAAAATCCAAGGACTCTTAAAGGCAAGAGGATACATTTGAGAACCGTGTCTTCTGAAATAAATAGGGTGATAGCATATGAGGTAACTAACACAGACTCAGGACTTTGTAAGAAATCTGGGACTGACTGCCTATAAAGGCAGGGTGGATCAAGCAGCTGTGCATTCCTAGAGTTTTCGTTTGCCAGTGTCTCTATCTAAATCTCTCTTAAACATTTGTACATTATAAATGTAAGCATATGGATGTCTAGGAAAAATTAACCAAGCGCTCTCTGAATAACACTTGATGATTTGTCTTTGAATTAAAAAAAAAGTTATTGTAACAAGGAATTACTGTTCTAGTGGTTTTGAAATATTCAGCATCTCCTGAAGCTTGCTTTTTTATTTGAATGATCAAATAATTTAGTCATGTCGTAAGTTTTCCCCAAGTAGGACCTATAACCATATGTTACATTAGTAACAAATGGAGGAAGTCACTAATTTGCTGCTGTTATTTAATAAAACCAAAAAAATGGTAGCTAGAAAGAGTGCATCCTACAATCTCCTTCATATAGTTGACTTTTACTTACCTTGTTTAACAAGTTGGGAAGTCTGCCAGAAATTAATGCAGCTGGCTTATTGTTTATGAATAGAGGCTAGTAGGCTTCGTGATGGGTAGAACTTCCAAAGTTTTATGCATTTGCTTACAATGGTTTGGAATTTGTAAATGGGATTCTCAAATTGAAGCTCTCTATAAATCTTAACTATAAAATGATATGTCCCCAAACACACTCCCCATATTTTTGGGCATTGTTGTAACTCACTTTTTGGAAATGGACAGTGGAAACTAAAGCAAGGTATCTCTGACATAGACATGACCTGAACATAGTAGACACAAAACTTAGTTGACAAATTCTCATATCCAGATGAGTATAAATGCACTGTAACAACCAGACACATAGAGATAAACCACATTTACATATCATTAAAAAACACAATTGAAATGCTAAAGAAGAAACAAAAAGACTAGATAACATCATCTCCAGCAAACAATACTCAGATATGCAGGAATTAACACTAGACAAGCAATCAAGCAAATAGAAAACAATATCCTAATCTAACCGAAAGTAACCTAAATTACCAAGGAGAAAACTACATCTCTATCAACACTGACTGAGCAACCCACTGTAAATGAACAGGGAACAAACCCCACATTCACTTGCACTGATAATGTTACCTAGTCAAGTAATGAAATGTCCAAGCAAATAATCAAGTTCAGAGATCACCAAGTCCTCCAAGATCTCATATATTAGTCATGGAAGACCTGAAGATCTGTTCTTATTCAGGTCTTCCGTGACTAATATATGAGATTTCACAGATTCTTCGAGTAAAATATGTGAAAAATGTGATGGCATTGATATATGTAGTTACAACCCAGGAATTTGTTTTGAAGGACTCAATCACAGACGTGCACTTCTAATATACTATGAAAATAATTTTCAGAAAATATCCAAGATACCACCTCAACTTGTTAAATGTGCTATATGTGTACAGTCTAAATAATTGAAATCTACATAGTTTTCTGTTGTCTTCCTAAAAACCATTTCAGTGCTCTTTAAAGGCTAATTAGAAAAATATAATTTTTCTAAAGTCTCTTATTTGTCATGTACAAAATGACAGATTATGTATTATTTTTGTCCTTTGTTTTATGTACCAATTGTAGTACCACGATGCTTCCATAGACTTCGTTTTGGCAACTTTGACTAAAGAACTGAACACTAAAGATAATTGTTGCAATTTACAACACTGAACATCTGTCTTCAGTCTAATGGTTTTTTAGAGAAGAGAAAAACAAAAGTGATTCTATAACTTACTGTTGTAGGTCACAGCTATATGACAGAAATTCAATAGGTTTCAAAGAGGTTTGGTATACTATAGTTTCAAACATTTAATTCCCCAAAGTGTTATGAATGTCTGTGTTAGTAAGGTTTTTTTTCTGTTTTCAAGACATGGGTAAAAGTTTAAATGTTCCTATTTATATATAACTTCTCCTACTGTCCAAATGCATAATAAGAAAACAGCATTTTACTTTTGGAAGATTATTGTAAAAATTAAGTAAAAATAAAATAACTTTTTTTTAATAATATGGTTTTACTTTGCATGCTTTGGGTCCAAACAGCTGAGAACCTGGTAAAATATTTTATTTATTTTTAAAACTACAAAAGAATAAGGTTCCTAAAATAGTATATGAAACAGAACAAATACTGTTGCATATAACATGCTACTTTAGGAGTTAATTTAAAAGCTCTCTGGTGTGATTAGTGTCTATCTAATATAAATGTATCAGTTAAGATTTAAGCTGAGTAATACTGAAGTTTTTCTTTAACAAATTTCCCTCTAAAGGCTAGGATTTGACATTGTTGTAACACTTAATACAATTCAGGAGGTTTGGGCTAAAAGTGATATGTGATGCCAGCCGTTTTATTTCTGTAGCATAATTTATGGATTACCATTGTATCCGAGCCCATCAATATTCAAAACAGCCATCTTGGAAAAAGCAGACAATAAATTAAGATAAAAATAAAATAAAATTAGTCATAGTTGCTGGGATTTAAAGAAGACTCAAAATTTAATCAACATGCTGCTTTTTTTAAAGGTAATCAAATGGATAATACTATGAAAGACATTACAGATGAATTCAGTCTCCGAGATACAATAAGCATTGGATCAACAGATTCATTTGTTTCAGCTGCTGAGGTATACGAGCAACATTTGCTGTCTTATTGTGTTAATTATCATGCACCTGAAATCTTGAACTCAATTAATTAATGGTTTCTACTGGTCTTTAATTAAGTTTCCTAGAACAAAATGTCTTGACAAATGTATACAGATTCAGAGATATGTAAAGACTAATTGTAATTGTATGATATTTAAACATTACAAATACGCATAACATTTTTTCCCCATTCAATTGTGTCACAGATTGCCTGGGCAAATACCTGCAGTTGTCTTGGCAAGGGTTTTTTTTCCAGACCTTATTTGACATTGCCTCCTTCCTAAGGCTGAGACTGGCTATGAAAGTGACTGGCTCAAGGTCATCCAGCTGGTTTTGTGCCTAAGGTGGGACTAGAACTCATGGTCTCATCATGCCTTCTACCCTGATGCCTTAAGCACTACTCAAACTGGTTCATAATAATTATGAATTCATAACATACAACATAACATAAAACATAACAATTAAGAACACATACAATTAAATATTCACAGATGCACCGCTAAAATGCTTCTTCACATGCTTTCCATGTGGAAAAGCATATGTCTGTGGCAGATTATGAAAGTTTCCATAAATTCATGGGAAAGATGCCTAATGAATTCCAGTGGTCATTTTTTTCAATAAAAACATTGCAAGAAAAATGATGGTTTTGAAGTTCTCAGATGGTTATGCTGTTGGAATTGTAATGTTTATTTCCCTGAAAGACATATTTAATCTGGGGCAGCTGGAAATTAGATTTCATCTTGTCATTTATTTTGCAATATAACAATTTCAACGTATAGATTTACTTACTAGATTATTGAGAAAGGGGTGATTTTAAAGGACAGTATTAATTACAGTATTAATTGCACATCTTAGGCTGATTATAAATTGTTCTATAAACATTGGTTAAAATCCTGTTTGTAGGTGTCAGATACATATTATTGTACTTTTAATGTCAAAAAATTAATATTCTGCCCTTAAAAGTGACTTGCAAATATTACCTACTAGAGAATAATGCAGTCTAACTTAGGTAAGCAGGTCTTCATATTGAGCAGATACAATATTATTGAAAGCTCTCCATTGGCTGTCAGTTAGCTACTAAACTGGGTCCAGGAAGTTATTCTTCATTTATAAATCTGTATAGCCCTAAACCAGGTTATCTGGGAAACTGCTTTCTTCTATAGGACCAACTATTTATTATATCCTTCAAATGTTGTTGTTAGTATAGTTTGATAATATGCCTATAATGGTGATGTGGCAGAAGGCATTCACTCTGGAGTCCTTTCTATGCGGAATGGGAGATTTGCAGAATGCCATTATGAAGGGATTCTCTCAAATCAAGCAATTATTCATCTAGCTATTTTTGACTATCAAATTGCTAAGTTTAATAATGGTTGTAATGTTTTATGGTTTGGACTTGTATAGCTGGATTTTATTACGTTTTATTGCATTACATTCTTGTCCTGGAATTTACTTTGGGAATTCATTTATTAAAAGACTTTGATACTTTTCTTTAGAACAAAAGAATCCCCCTTCCAGTAATTAATGAGACAAAATTATATTTTTTTTACTTTCCTGTTTCTTTGCCCCATCCCTTCTTACAGACCACTTCAGTCACTTATATTACTTTGGACTTTTGAAATATATATATATTTATAAATTAATATTTAATTCTTTTCTGCATTTATCGTGGATAGATATCCCTATTTTGGGGAAAAAGCTATTTCTTTTGCTGTCCAAGAATGTAATTTCCTATGGATACTTATTTCCCTATTCTTAATTTCTCTTTGCTTTGCTGCTTTTACAAAGTTGCATGTCTATGAGCCATGTGTTACCCTAACTTTTCTTTTACATATTTGATTTTCATAATGATCTGCAATGTAACATGATATTAAAAAGCAGATTTCAAAAGACTACAAAGGTGTTATGCTTGCGAAAGTAACTTGGTAATAAAACTACTTTCTTTTAGCTTACAGAACACAAAGAGAGCCGAAACTATTATCACCTGGATTCACTTTGCCACTGCCCATTATATGAAGAAGCTTTGCGCATGGCAGAAGAAGGCAAGATTTATTCACGTGTCTTAAGGTGAAAATGTCTTTACATTTCTAAAAATCCTTATGGCAGAATTTCTAAAATGTTATCAGAACTTATATTGATATATTGAAATATGCCTAAATTAAAGTGCCGGTCTGTGATTATCTTTGAAATCTTCTTTATTTTGTGCGTAGGACTGAAATGTTGGAATGTTTGGGAGACAGTGACTTCCTTGCTAAGCTCCACTGTATTCGGCAAGCTTTTCAGGTATGAGACACATTTTAACTCATCTTTGTGCTACTTATGGCGTATCTCTATTAAATTATTACATAGAGGTGATTTGTATTCAGGACTAAACAAGTTACATAATCAGCATTATGTAGCATTTGATTTACAACTGGTTGCTTAATAACTATTCAAAGTTTCCCACAGACCCTTAAAATTGAACTTACCATCTGGATTCAGAGTTCTGAGATTTGATCCCTCTGTGGTTATATGACTGCACTTGGGATGCTTGGTAACTGGTCTGCATTTATGACCGTTTATAACACCACATGATTATGTGACCATGATTTACAATGTTCTTGCTGAAAACCAGCTTTTACTTCTGTTTCTGGCAAAAAGAGTTTAAAATGTTTACAAAGAAACTAACTAGGGTGTTTAGAAAGCTGGCTTAGTTCAGTAATCAGATGCTATTTATAGTCAGTTAATGTTTAAATTTAGCCATTTCCAAGAAAGTTTAAAATATGGCACATTTGGGAAAAGCTCTACCATTCGTTCCATTTCACAAGCACATATTTCCAGTCCTTAAAGTCGAAGTCTCTAAGAATTTCATTATTGATTGACAATTTTTTTCTGCCATGGTTCATATAATAATTTAGGTACATGCTTATTCATGATTCTTGGCAAAATTATAGTTGGCTGGGGTCATACACTATGTTAAAACATAATCTGTGCACTATATATCACAGTGGTTTTGTTCACACAACAAGCTAAGCTAAAACCAAGCAAATTACACGATGGCTTAGGGCATTGTATGAACACAGCCATAGATTCCATCCCCCTTCTTGATAAAGCAAGTTTACTCAAGAAGAAGATATTTAGTGAAATTTATCTCTTTGAGTAATAGGGCCCAAAATGTAGATGGATTTGTGCATTTGATTTCAATTTTGAGTTCTAACATCTTTCACTCATTAGTGGTTTCTTTTTTAAAAAAAAACAGGTCATTCTTTCAGACTCTGCAAATCGAATATTTCTTGCTGAAAGTGGCAGAAGAATTTTATGTGCTTTAATTTTGAGAGCAAGAAAGGTAAACCTTTGTTGTTTTATTAACTGTATTGTAACAGGCTTGACCATTTAGCATCCTTATATCATGAGTTAAGAAACAAGTATTCCTATTTTGGAAAAGTAGTATTCTCTTTTTAAGATGATACATTTGGTCTACATACGGCAGTGATTGTTCATAAGACTGTGTATGGCTATACGTTTTATATTTCGCCAAATGTATTGTTTTACATGTCATTTTCTAAAACATGTATACAAAGTCAGATATCAGAATATAGTATGCCTTGTAGTGGAGATATTCTTTTTATTTCTAGATTATCCTTTGACTTACAAATAAACAGTGATATCAATTTTAAGATGAAAGAATCCATATAACATGAAGTTATTTCTTCAGAGTTTTATGTTTTCCTTTACAGAACCCAAAGAAATTTGAGGAAGTATTTGATGAAATGATCTCTTTTTTAGAACAAGCAGATCAATGGATTCATACTGAAATGGAGTTGGCTGCTTATGGGGTATGCTTTCAATTAAGTGTTTTAACTTTTTTTTTCTTTTTTGGCCCTAGATAGCTATAATTTCCTTACTGAACTTTAGTTTGTTTGTATTTCAGGAACTCTGTTATTTTTATCTAGTTTATTTATTATTTTAAGTTTGAATAAACGATTTGTTTAAAATATCGCTAGGATTTTTATTGTAATTTATAGCATAGACTTGTTAATGGTTTTTCTTTTTTATAAATGTGCTCAGTACCTTTTTAAAAATTTGATCCTTATGTAGGTGAAACACTTAAACTTTTATGATGTTGTTTTGGACTTCATATTAATGGATTCTTTTGAAGACTTAGAGAATCCACCCATGTCTATACAGAATATAGTTAATAACCACTGGTTGAACTCCTCCTTCAAAGAAACTGTAAGTCCATATTTGTTTCATTTCATGCTTCAGTAGTACCGTTTTATTTGGTAGGAGATATCAACTACAGATATTGACATCAGGCTGGGACCCAGTTTGTGGAGAAAAGTATTTTTCAACTTTTTAAAGTATAGATAAGAAGCAGTCTCTGTAGAGTTTAGAAAGCACTTTAAGCAGAATGGATAGGATGATGGTACTCCATTCAGAAAGAAAATGAGATATGATTCTCTTGGATCCCCCGAGAAAAGGGTTGGGGTATATTGGTTCCAAGTAAGATGAGTCACACTTTGAATGAATGTTTGTTATAGTGCTTTCCTTTTCTTATGTAATGTTTTCAAAATTGCTATGGTTATGTTTTCTTAGTTGATTTAAGCCTCTGATTTTTTTCATAATTTAGGCCATATTTTATAGTAATATCCAAGTATGAAGGAGTATAACATTCAATAATTTAATATGCTACACTTAAAGAAATGCCATTAGACATCTTACATAATGGTCTAAATACCGGTTTCTCTTCTACTTTTAGTTATGCTCCAGGTCAGTTAATATGTCCCTTGTCATGATTTAAGTGTGTTAGGATGTATATAAAACCAACAACAGAAATGTGCATAATCAACCTTTCCCTATATTCCATTCAGCACCAGATCAGGTTAAAGGGTTGGGTTAGGGATAGAGTTAGGCAGGTTAAGCACTCACCCAATCACCTGTGGCTGATTGAGAGAATTTTAAATTTGGATGCTGATAGCAATATTTTAACTAGATATAGATCAGCTAAGGATGCTATGTAGTGGTATTTGAGAATGGCCTTGGGAGACAGAGCAAAGAGACACAGCCAAGGGAATAGTTAAAAAAAAGCTGAGCCTGCAGCAGGAATGTGGACAGGGCAAGAGACTCAGAAAAAACCTTTCCTAGTTTTTTGACCTTTAAAGGAAATGGGGAAGAGATAACTTTCAGACCTACAAGATTTGGTTAATGCAGCATTTACAATAAAGAAGAAATTAGCTCATCTGCTCCTGTTTTCTGTCTGGTCTAACTTATAAGGCTGGCATGTTACTACCTTCATGGCAACCATGGTCCTCTCTACATATATATATCAAGATGTCATAAGAACAAATCACACTTTAAATTTTACTTTTTCAAATGGACAGGAAGACAGCATGATATTAGTTAGTTAGTTTACTTTAGCCCTTGGGCCATATCAAAGTGCAGAGTTCCAGACACAAATTATTATCTGATAAAAACAATTTAAAATGGAATTGGATAAAATACAGTTTAAAATGAAATTGGAATAAAATATGATTTAAAATGAAATTGGAATAAAATACAACCATGATGAATATGTTACATTTGACATAATTATTATTATTTTATCAAAACAGTTTGTTTGAGTTTTAAGATAAATAGTCTACTAAGGGATGTAAGTATTTTTAGGGTAGTTTCAATTTTTGATATGTAGCTCAAGAGGGAAACAGATAGAATATATTGAAAGAAAATTCCTTTTGGATTTCATTAAGCTAGGTCCTATTCAGTGGGAGTGATGAAATGAAAAATATTTTTTATTCTTTAGCCATCTTCAGTTCTCTTAACATTGTTACTGTTTTGGGTTTTAGCTCAAACAGAAGAACTGCTAGAATTTGTGTAGCATAGTGTGTGACATATTTTCAAGACATATTTGAGAACATAATTGCTTACAGGCCCTATCGCTTAGATTCCACAATACATACAGTACATTACAATTTGGAATGTCCAGATAGTTGCATGTTGCAGTTTTAAGGGACCCAAGAATAAGGACAAGTTGTCTGGTACTTTGTTATTGTGCACTTTGCCTTCCCCAGCTTACTACAGCTAGGCAAGAATGGCAAATTATGATTAGTGAGTCTGTGAGATCATAGACTCCTCTTTAAGAGACAGAGTATTGCAATCCTATTAAGGAATATAGTAGTGCTATTTTTTTAGCAGAGCCATCATCAGATGTAGATGATCATATTATAATAATTATAGACCATTGGTTAACATTTCTTTTCTTGGCAAAGAGCTTGAATATTTTGTAATCCCTTAGGATTCTTATCCTTTATGCTATTTATTATTTTCACAAAGGTAATTAGTTGAAATTACTGGGAGATTTACAGATTAGTATTATAAGTAGTCCTCAACTTATGACCACAATTGAGCCCAAAATTTCTGTTGCTAAACAAGACATTTGTTAAGTGAACTTTGCCCCATTTTACGACCCTTCTTGCCACAGTTGTTAAGTGAAGCACTGCAACTGTTAAGTTAGTAACGTGGTTGTTAACCTGGTTTCCCGACTGATTTTGCTTGTCAAAAGGTCACAAAAGATGACCTGTATTGACTACCTGTATTGATGTATGTGCGGTATATTTCACAATCATAGGTTGAAGGCATTTCATAGTCCCTTTTTTTTCACTAGGGGTACAGCTTTCTGCTTTTTAGTCTACTGGTTGGTATCCCACATGGATAGGGATTGCTTGGCTTCAGTGATCCATCCTTTAATACATCTCACTTCACTTTTCACAATGCATTGTACACGAGGCTGCCTTTGGAGATTGTCCACAAACTGCAGATGTACAAGTTGTGGCATCAGGAACTGTGACTGGAACTTGATGTTCCAGTCACAAGTGAATCATCATTGGCATTTGGCCATTTCTGGATCCAATTCTAAATTCTTTTTTTAAATCCGTTGCAGCATCTTCATACATATACCTGAACTCTAACAGCCAGGGCTTTTTTTGAGCCGGAGCTCAGCGGAACGGCGTTCCGGCACCTTTTCGGAGCTGTCGTCACGTGCTCCGTCTAAACCAATCGCGCGCTATCACTTCCGGGTTTTTTTAGCGCGCGACGGGGGGAGCGTTTCGGCACCTTTCGGCGCCGAAGAAAAGCCCTGCTAACAGCAGAGGTCCAAAAGCTATATAATATGCTAACAAATGGAGATTAATTTCAAAAATATGACATATGTTAGATTGGGTTAGAATTTGAACTTCTCTATTTTGTTTCCATTTTTTAATCTAGAGTATATTTCTTTGCCTCTCAGATGCCTCTTTTTCTGTCTTGGAAGCAAGTCTGACCTGCCATTGTTATCTGTTCATTCCTTTCTGTGACAATCTAGCATCCAGGGTGCTGGATCAGTACAGAATCCAGCTTACTTATTGTTATTTCCTTTTTGTCTTTTTTTTTCCCAGAGATATACAGCATATGCACCTTTTCTTTCTCCTCATTTTGACTTCTACTCTTCAGTTCTTTCTGTGTTTTTTGTACTGAATCTAATTTCTCTGCAGTTCACCATATTATTGCTCCAGTTCCAGGAAGAGGAATAATAAATATGCCATATATTTTCTTCCTTGACTGTTTCATTTGACCAGACTGGCTAAGATCTAGTAAAAAAATGGGAGACAATGGCTATTTGGAATTCTCTGAGAGGAAGTCATACATCTTATAGAGTGCAAGCTTTCATTTTGTTTTGAATAGTTTTACTTTCTTTTATTATATATTTTGTTTATGTCTGAACTGGTTTTGGCAGAGTCTCGTTTTGCTTCCTAGTACTTAGAATGTTGTAGTACATTCCATTAATATTCTGCTACATCCTACGGGAAGTAAAAGTCTAGATTTGCCATCTGTATATTGTATGATTCCAGTCCTTATTAGGACAAAACTGCTTAGCTTTATCAAAAACTATTTAAGTTATGCCTTTTCTTAGAATAGATTTTTTTTTACAATGCAGTCAAAAGAATTTGGTTATATTTTTTAATGATTGCAGATAGTTCTTGTTCTGAAACATAGTGTCATATGAATATGCAACTTTCTTTAACCACTGAGATTAATGAAATATTTTTAAAAAGTTTTAAAATTCATGTATTTCAAAAGATATTTCCCAAAAATGTTTTTTTCTAAATAAGAAGTAGCATAGCATGATTGGGTATCTGCAGTTGGAACAGCTAAGATTGCTCTAAATAAGCATTTCTCATGCTATCAATATTGTTGAGTTAATGCTGATTAAAAGAATGAGCTTAACAAGAAACAAATTATGTACAAACTGCAATATTTTATTTAAATTAAAAGAAATTAAAGAACAAAATTCCTAATCTTTTATATATAGAAAGACAGATGTATTTGGGCATGTTCTTCACAGTACATAATTCAAAAACTATTATTCCTGTTTGGCACTCTGAAACTTTCTTTGAAATTGGAAAACTAACATTAGAATAGTTGCACTTTGCCGGTTGGACCATACTTCTTTTAACCAGCTTCCTGTTTTTTAAAATGCTTAGATCTAGATGCTGCAAAATACTGCACTAGGAGTTAGCAAGCAATGGATATTTCCACAACCAAAATTATTGTGGTACCAGAGAGATAATAAAGAACTATTGCATTGATATTATCTTGCTTAATTTCTCCTATTGACACAGGAAAATAATATTTCTTTGCAAAAACCTGCCTATTTGGGAGCTCTTTTGAATATATCAGGGTTTTGTTTTCCCACAATCCCCAAACAGAAATTATTTGACACATTGCAAATACAGTAATATAAGCCTGAGACCACTGTTTGGGGGTCCTTACTTCTGTTTGTTCTATTTTGTTTTGTTCTTTATTGTACAAAAGCGTTGTAAGCTTAAAGCTTAAAATACTTTGTTATAGAGGTGGACTTTTTCCCATATTTGACTTGAATACCTTTACCTTTCTTGCTTTTATTTTATCTTGCTTTTTATTAAATAATGTGCAATATTACTTCATTTAGAATGTACAACATAAAATAATAAGGTTTAAAGAGACCTTGGAGGTCTTCTAGTCCAATTTCCTGCCCATGGCAGGAGATCCTATACCAGGGATGTCCAAACTTGTCAACTTTAATAATTGTGGACTTCAACTCCCATAGCTGGCTGGGGAATTCTGGGAGTT
>JAOYMU010000263.1:18254389-18272618 GCA_025802295.1 Psammodynastes pulverulentus | reverse complement strand
CGATCTGCCTAATTACAGGCAGCTGGCTGTTAGCAGAAGTCTTGCAATTATTACAATTAGTGCAATCATCCCTCTGCACCACCAAGGCTCAATAGGTGGTTCTGTTTTTGAAGCAGTTTTTTTAGGAACACAAAAGAGCTTTAGGGGGAAAGGGACATTTCTATTGGATTGATATCCTTTCTGATATCCAATCCAACAGACTGGATTGTCTGAGTCAAATCATGTATAGTGCAAATTTCTACATGGGAAGAGCAGCTTCCTTTGATGTCTGGCTATCCAAAGGCTATCCGTTACTGGAATTTCTACGCAGCCACAGACTTTCTCCATTCATTCTTTAAAAATTGAACATGGTATGGAAAGCAAATTATTCACAGGCATTGGCAATTACCCTATTCAAATGTTCATGGCAATCTTTGTTTTTAACAACAGGAGGGTGATGAGTCATTGCTAGTGACCGTAGTTCCTGTAAAAGCTAGCAAATCACCTGGAAGGATGAAAATAAGTTTTGAGGACCGAGAGAGAGAAAGAGAAGAACAAGAAAGAAGGAAGTGTGAAGAAGAAAAGCGACTGAGATATGAGCAGGAAAAGGAAACTCTAAAGGAAGCCAAATATTTTTCACCAGACATGGTAAGCTAATTGGCATGTAAAACTATTGCATGATCTCAAAAGCATATTTATTTAGAAATAGCCCTCCTCTGTGAATGAAGGGAAAGTTTCTTCTAGGGAAGTAAGAGCTTAACTATGGAGAAAATTGTTTTAGGCCGCATGTCTCAAATCTGAGAAATGAACCTTCTTCTGTATAGGATGAAGAGGAAAGCTTTGATAATGAAAACGAAGAAGCTCCCTCTCCTGGTAAAGTTAAATTAACATTTGAAGAACTGGAAAGACAAAGACAAGAGAAAGAGAAAAAGCAAGCAGAAGAGGAGGCAAGGCTTCGTTTGGAAGAGGAAAAACGTGCCTATGAGGAAGCAAGGCAACAAATGGTAAGCCTGTTTGTTCAAACATATAAAGCCAGGAGATTTTTGTAACATGGGATATTGCAGGATGATTTTTATTAGCATATAATGGAGGATTTATCCCATTTAAGAAAAGATCAAAGATTTACAGGGTCTTGAAGCTCCTTGTTTCCCATTTCTCATGCATCCCCTCCTCTTTCACTCTTCCACAGCATACGGGGAGCAAAATGTAATTGAAGGGCATGTGGTTTTTTTTTTAATTCCTGGTGGCTAAATAGAATTTTTACAGAGGACAGTCCTGCTACTTGAAAATTTGCCGATTTCTGCCATTCTCCGTATGCATCTTGTAGTCTCTGAACAGAAGTATTCTGGGATCTGTTTCTTTGGGTGGAATTCCTTTGGCTGGATCAAAATTTCCATAAGCAAAAGACATTTTCTTGATGGAGAAATCAAAATCCAACCTTTTTTTTAAATACCGTACTGAGGTTTATAGATGTAACTATCATAATATTAGTAATTTGCTTAATACAGTTTAGCGGAATGCTATTCTTTAACTTTGGGGCAAAGTAAATATTATACATTTTTTCTTTAACACGGGTATTTATCATTATGATTCTGTTTAATAATGCATATTATTAAATATCACTATTAATAGCAGACTTAATAAACTGGAATTGAACTGAATTTAGCCATTATTTTTAGAGTTAATTGTTAAAAAAAACCTTGATTTTCCTTATTAATAGGATCCAGTTTGTGCAAGTTGGAAGGAAAGTTTTCAATTCCATCTCCTTGGGTATGGGTTCCCCACAGGGTTGTGTCCTAAATCCGTTATTGTTCACCTTGATGACCCATGTCTGCTGTGCCACATCTGCTATGAATCATATTGTAAAGTATGCAGATGACATGGCTGTGGTGGGTCTTATCTGGGATGACAGTGAAGACTCTTAAAAGGAGAAGATGAAGGCTTTTGTGGACTGGTGCAATAAAAATAAACTGGTTTTGAATGTTAATAAAAACAAAGATCATTGTTGATTTCATAAAGAGCTGGCATATTCATACTTCAGTTTGTAATTAAGACTGCATCTGTGGAGGTGGTCAATAGCATTAAGTATCTGGGGGTGCAGATAATGAACAATCTAACTTGGTCTCTTCATACGTTATCTTTAGTGAAGCATTTGCATTTCCAGAGTTGGATGAGGAGAGCAAATCTTTCTCCTTTTGTCCTGGCCACTTTGTACAAAGGCACTACTGAGATCATTTTAAGAAACTGCATCATTTGATTTGGTGGCAGCAGTGCCTCAGATAGGAAGTCCATACAGAGAGGGGCAAGGACAGCTGAGATTATAGGAAGATCACTTCCCATTATTCAGGATACTGCTTATAAGCGCTATGTGCTTAGAGCTCAAAGCATTGTTAGAGACCCCACACACTCACTTCACGGACTGTTTCTGTTGCTCCTCACAGGGAGGTTTCAATGTATCTATAGCAGGACTACTAGATTCTGTACAGCTTTGATCCTTATACCATCCGTCTTATAAATTCAACTCCCCCCCATGTGTGTGTATATGCATAATAATGGTTATCTTTTGAGAGCTGAATGTAATGAAATTTCAATCTATGCTTAGTGTACATTTCAAGTGACAATAAAGTTTTTACTATTATATTCTACACTTACATCACAGTAATTAGACATTTTGTAAATTAATGGCATGTGTGAATATTCTTTCAAAAGCTTCTTTAAAATATATTCTTTCCCCAAAGAGAAATGAAGAAAATGAAGAAGAAGCTGAAAATTCTGTCAAGGAGTTCCGTCCTGGAAAACTGAGACTAACATTTGAGGAAATAGAAAAACAAAGGCAAGAGGAGGAAAAAAGAAGAGCAGAAGAAGAGGCCCGGAGGCGTATAGAAGAGGAGAAAAAAGCATTTGCTGAGGCGAGAAAAAGCATGGTACGTATCCTTTTAGCTATTTAAGCTAGTTAGCTGTTCATTTTTGCTAGATTCATTTATCAACCATTAGTGGCATTACACAAATGATTTAACATCAACTTGTAACACTGAAAAAAACAAAAACCACCCCAAACTTAAGCTTAAAGAGCTAGAGCTAGACTTGTCTGTGAATCAAGGATCCTGTGGAATTTACCATGGGGAGTTAAATAATTTGTACTGACATATTTCACATACAACCCTCTCCACACAGTTTTCTTGTGCTGTTTTCAGTATTCTCAAATCTTTTAGGATAGGAGTGTCAAACTCATATTATCAAGGTGGCGTCACGTGATGTATAGGGACTTTTCCCCTCTTCGCTAAACCAGATGTGGACATGGCCAGCACGATGCATCCAGCCGGTGGGCCGAGAGTTTGACAGCCCTGTTTTAGGGCAACCTGTAGTCATCATAACTAGTACTAATTGATATTTATTTCAATCTGCTGAAGCATCAAAACTGGCCAGACTGAAAAAAACAACAACTAAACACAAAAAATTAATTTAATTGAAATGCTCTCATAGATTTACCTAAGTTATTTCTGGGTCATCATTTGAGCTAGAAACATTCTCAATGTCATATATAGTTTTTTTTAAAAATCATAATATAGTAAAATAAATAGGAGAAAGTTAATTTAGAATACCAAAAAAGCAAGTTATAACGTCAAAAATTAGTGCCAATTTTAAAATCTCAGTTCAGACTGAGGAAACAATGTTTATATGTTTACTAGTTTGAATAAAGCGGATCATGTAAATGTCTTTACAGTGGTATTTATTTATAAAATTTATTTATTTTGTATCCAATCGCTCCTGGTGGCTTATTTCAGATTATGATAATCCAAACTCTCAAAATTTGACCAAAGTATTAATAAAGATAAATGTTTTAGTCCATATAACTATTATGTAATCTATAATTTTAATATTTATACTGAACCATTGTTAATGAACCAGATTATTTTTAATAGGGGCCAGACGATGAACTTTCACTAATGTCAAAAACTGCATCTCAAGAATCTCTGACGCCTGGAAAACTGGAAATTAATTTTGAAGAATTACTGAGACAAAAAATGGAAGAAGAAAAAAGACGCACAGAAGAAGAACGCCGACAAAAACTGGAACAAGAGAAGCAAGAATATGAACTGCTCAAACAAGAAATGGGACAGGTCTGTGTTTTAGGTTGCAAGATATTTCCCTCAATAGCAAACTTGACTAACAACGTTTTAATTTAGAAAATACACAACTTGTATGATTAAATTATAATTAAGGAATACTTAATTAAAAGTTAAGTAAAAGTAAAAATTAAGGAATGTTCTCTGAGCTTGGTTTTTTGCTTGCAGATATTTCATTACTTGATTAGGTAACATTATCAGTGCTATTGAATCTGGGGTTTGTTCCCTGTAGTGCCTTACCAGTGTGAATGGGGATGTGGTTTTCTTGTTAGTTCCTTGATTAGTGGTGTTTTCTGCTTGTTTTGTCCTGTGTTAATCTCTGCTTATCTGGATATAGGCCTCTGGAGATGTTTTCTGATGTTATTTCTTTCTCAGCTTTTTTATTGTTTCTTTGGAATGGTGCATAAATGTGGTTTATCTCTATATGTCTGTTATTTTTAACTGGATTTTGTTCAGGTATTCTTTGTTCAACTGATAATTTCAAATATTTTATTCTAATAGGAAGAAGAGGAATGTGAAATCTTTGAGCTAAGCAGGGAATATGAGGAACTGATAAAGTTAAAAAGAAGTGGCTCAATTCAACCAAAGAACCTTAAGAAAAAATTTGAAAAAATTGGACAATTATCTGAGGAAGAAACCCAAAAAAAAATTGAAGAAGAGAGAGCAAGGAGGAGAGCTATAGACGAAGAAATAAAAGAAAGAGAAGCAGAGAAATTTCAAGAGGTATGCTACTTTTTAAGTATATAGAGAAATAATTTGTGACTATCTGGATACTGGAGGCTTCCCAATATAATTTTAAGACCTTTTAAAGTTTAGTCATTATCATGTGTCAGCTTAGGAGAAAACAGATGTGGCTGTAACAAATATGAGCATTCAAAGGAAAATGATAGCAATGTTTTCAAGAAAACAGGATTCTGGATCTGCATGCAATCTCTGATAATCTTATAAATCTGGTTTATTTATTTATATCCCTCCTTTATTGTTTTTATAAATAAATAAGTGAATATACCCAATGCTCCTCTCTCTCAAATTTTCCCCACAACCCTGTGAAGTGAGTTGGGCTGAAGAAGTGTGACCCAAAGTCACACAGCTGGTTTTTATGCCTAAGGCAGGACTAGAACTTAAGGGTCTCCTTTTTTTTATCTCTGAGTCTTAATCACTAGACAAAACTGGCTCTCTCAACTTAATCCTGCTTTATTTATTAAATACTCCCATCTTGCCAGTTAAGTGAAAGGTGTGATACCAATTGTATTCTCTATATTGTAACTGATAACATGTTACCTACAATATAGAAAATACAAATTCAAATGTACAAATACTAACATAAATGCCTGTGGGTAAAAAAATAACCCAGGTACCAGATAGGAAGGATACACATTTAACAAACAGTTTAACAAATACAACTATCTTGATACTCATCATTAATTGGTTCCAGGAGGCACAATGAATACCAAAAACAATGAGTAGCAAACCATTTCCCCCCATAAAAAATAATGTAATAATGTAATGTAATGAATCACAAGGCAGCTGACATCTGCAAGTTTGTGTGTTGAATACCAAACGATGAATACAAAATTTTCACATCAAAATGTATTGAATACCTAATTTGATGAGTTTCAAAGCAATTGAGTAGACTATCTGTACATTTATTATAGAAATTTTCAAGATGAAATTAATCGTGTAATATATTAATACGAGAAAAAATGTTTGAGCCAGTCAATTAACTTTATGAAATTAGAACCATTTGATGTTTAAGATGACTAAATATGTGTATTTGAACTCTGCAAATTAGTTATTCCCAAAATATGAATTGTGTAGGCTTAAGAGAAAGCTTGTACTGTTTACAAATCTTCAGTTCATTCTTTCAAGATGGTCCACTGTTCAATCCAAATTTCTGAACTTTTTTTTCTGTTCCTTGAATTCTTCCAATAATTACCTTTTCAGCTACAGAATAAACCAGTGTTAATGTCTATATGGACATTCATTTTGTATGAGATTTTGCACACTATGTACACCCACATGCATGTATTGTTTTCACCTTTCTGCTCTGTACTTGTTTAATGAGGGACTGAGTTTAATCTAATCCACTGACTCTTCTTAAACCTTTATTTTCTGAAACTAATGAATGTTTTTTTGTTCAGAAGTTTTGGCAGATTCAGTAATTTGTGTTGTTGGGCTTCGAAGATTGAAGGTAATTTCTTCCTAATAAGTTTATTTTGTTTTCCAGGAGGAAGAAGTTGATGTGAAGCCTGCTGCAAAATGTGAAGCTCCATTCACACACAAAGTTGACATGAAAGCTCGATTTGAACAAATGGCAAAAGCAAGAGAAGAGGAAGAACAGAGGAGAATTGAAGAACAAAAGCTGCTACGTATGCAATTTGAACAGAAAGAAATAGATGCAGCATTACAAAAGGTATTAGCATCTACTGGATCTCCATAACATACAAGTTTTTTATTGTAAGCTAATAGGAATCCTTATTTGCAATGGATATGTTCATATGGACAAGGATTTTATTGCATATTTATTCTGCTTTTGACGTATCTTTCTGTAGTGGCCACATTAGAGCATTCACTGATCAAACAACCTTCCTTGCCTTGAATAAATGACATCCACGTGTGAAAAAAGCAGCCTAATGAAACTGCTATTCTGCTATGCTATAATCCAGTTTTAATTCTTTCCTTATTCTTAAAAAGATGCTCAGGTTTCTCCCTGGCATATTTTATTCTCATTAGCCTGGAAGATAACTGCCTGTTTGTGTCAGTATTAGGTAGATATTATTCATATATGTATCATTTTGCTGTAAATACTACATTGATTCCCAGCACTTGCTGATCCTTTTTAATTTAGGGGAACAGCTGAAAATGATCTAATTAACTCTGGTAACCCAAGCCTTTTGAAATCCAATTATCAATATTAGTTTCTATTTCTTCACAACTTGTGTTAAAATATTCACGTCTGTTTAAATGCAGAAAAAAGAGGAAGATGAAGACGAGGAAGGGAGTATTGTTAATGGCTCAGTTTATGAAGATGAAGAACAGCAAGCCCGTTCTGGTGCTCCATGGTTCAAAAAGCCTCTTAAAAATGTATCTGTTGTGGACAGTGAACCAGTACGGTTTACTGTTAAAATAACTGGTGAACCCAAGCCAGAAGTTACATGGTGGTTTGAAGGGGAAATGTTGCAAGACTGTGAAGATTACCAATACATTGAAAGAGGAGAAACATACTGCCTTTACTTACCAGAGACCTTCCCGGAAGATGAAGGAGAATATATGTGTAAAGCGGTAAATAGTAGAGGAACAGCCGCTAGCACCTGTATTCTCACTATTGAAAGTAAGAGATAGCATTTCACAGGTTATCAAGTCTTCAGTTCTTGTTCTCTGTTGATTCTCTTAACTTCTCTTTCTTCTCTTCTCTCCCTTAGCTGATGACTATTAAATATCCTACCATTTCTGGAGTCTTCCTTCCCTTCATTCACTGCATCTATCTTTTTCTCCTGTGGTGGGGCCAAGAAGTTGTCTATCATTCCTCAAATAGAATACTTTTCAGACTGAAATTCGGGCAATAAAAGTTTGGTTCATTTAACATATAGCGGTGCAATCTACAAATGGTGGCTGCTTATTTATGCTAATACTGGACCATGTGATGATGTTCTATAAGGCAAATCAAACTGCATGAAATGGTTTGCCATGTGGTTCTAGAACCTTTCATTATGCCAACATAAAATATGTGGTCAACCAAAGCACTCTTGAATGCACTAAATGGGAAGAATAATTGACCAGAAAAATCTCAATTCTATTGTTTGCAACTTTAATTTTATGCCAAAACAACATGGCAAGTTTGTAATTTTTAATCTTTTAGCCAAGACCAATTCATTCTACACAAATGTTTCGATCAGGGCAACATGTCCTTTGTTACACTATTAGCTAAAAGGTAACAGTGCTTAACTTATACTTTGCTTAACATTTTTCTTTTAAAACGTTTGAACAAAATAAAACCAAGATTATTAATAGCCTGAAACCAAATTTATATTATTAAATTATGCATTCAGCTGTAAATTAAGTTCTTTAAAATGAAGCATTTGCTTTTTATATGGTATTAGATGGTAGATTTCAGCTCAGTATTCCAGACAAGATACTGGGCAAATCTGCATCATATTCAATTTGTTAGCGTGGCTTTTCAATTTGCATCTCATTTTTATAGAACTTAATTAATTAATGAATCATCTCACTACTATTTCCAAACTAAATAACATATATTATTAATACAGTTATATATCTGGAACAGATGAATAATAGATTTGGGGGGTGGGTGGGTTGCTAAATGAAAAGTAGTTAACTAAATTCCATCACATATTAAAATATGCACTGGAACTTCACGTACATTTGCAAATTTTCCAGTTGGTTTGGGCTTGTATTTTAGTTGCCAGAGCAAGTCAGAATAATTTTTATGCAGGAGATTTTTTCTTAAGTATGTACCAAATTACTTATTCTGTATTCAATGGAAGGATAATAAATATGTTCTGTTCCTAAAGTTGAATGTTTTCTTCTTTATCACTCATCTTTTATAGGTTTTTGGATGTACAAATATTTTATAATCCATTCAAAAATTAAATAATGCAAAAGACAAATTTTCATCCATTAGTTTACATTTATTGAGAATTCATACAAAACAGTACAATTAATGTATTTTCATGAGTACATACATTGTCAATAGGCAAGCTCAACACAACATACTGGAAAGCATTGGATTTACCTCACGTCCAAGCTGCATCTGCCTAAGATACTTCCCATCACAGTAGCCTTTAAAAGACAGTCTTCTTTTTTAACACGGGTAGTTTCTGCAGAGAACACTATTCTCAGGACGAAAATGCTTTTCATGCATATTAAGATAAAGTTGCATAAATGTAAGAGTTTGATAGGGTACTACAAATAGAAAAATGGATCTATTGTACATATTCTGTAGGACCCACTGTTTTACTTTATAAAAACCCTAATACACACAGCAAAATGTAAAATTCTACCCTCAAACTTATGAAATGTATCCCAATTGACAATATTTTTAGAAGAAAGGATTAGTGAATGATACAGCCTACCTATCAAGATCACCGAGGTGCAATTTACAAAACTCTAGTTAAAGATTGCTTTTTAACTAGCAAATATCCTATACAGAACACATACCAACAGATAATCTAAAGACATTAGCTGAAATTAAGATATTCCTGTTTTAAAACATTCATTACTTTCATTTAATCCTGGGATTCAATTAGAATTTAGATTTTTTTCCCTGCTATAACACACAAACTGCACAAGGAAAAACTATCTATGCATTCGGCTCAAAGGTTCCATATTGAGAGTAGAACACTTCAATCCAACCTTATCTTTCTGAAAGAAATCGGACAAACCAAAAATAATAGCTATAGTACAAGAAGATGCCTATAGGTCCACCGAAACAAAAAATATTAACACAGATCTTCACCTCCTACGTCAACAACTTTTTTTCCGTTACATCTCCTGACTTTGACTTAAATTTCAATTTATGCGGTTTGTTAAAAATGAATAGGAAAAAACAAGTTTTATTTTATAATGGTGAAACAAAATTCAACCAAGATGAAGCTCTTCAGCATGTAGCTAGCTTTCATATAAAAATTAATCTGACATATCAAAGTATATCCCCCCCTAAAATAAAATAAAGTGGCTTGAGGGAATTCAAGTACAACTACTAATTTAGTTGCAAATGCAAGACATATTCGTGCTTGACTATTTAGCAAAGTGTAAACTGATAAATAATTTTTATAATCACCACATAACAAGTTATGGAACATTTATGGTCAAGCAAATAGCACTTTAAAGAATGAGAAGCGATAAAAACAGGCAAATTATACCCTACACCATTAAGTATGGGATACATTTAAAATCGGTATTGTTTTTGCCAATTTTACCTTCTACATGGAGCCCTTCTATGGTCCATGCTCATCGGCTCACCAGGGCCATACACTCAAAGGAATCCTCTTTATTGGAAGTAACTATCTCAGGACCTGATTTTATGAGCTATGATTTGGTGCTTGCAGCATCTTCAGCACTGTGTGTGAAAATGAAGGCAGGTTTTTTGAATATTTTCCTTTCATGCACAGAAAAGCAGGACTTTCGATAAAATCAAAACATTTTATTAAGTGACAAACAAAAACTGATGGTACTGCCTTAAAATTGTCTATTTAAACTGAAAATTAAGCTACCTAGGTAAGTCATATACAAAACATTTTAAAACTAGCAAAAATATACAGCAATTCAGCTGAAATAGCAAAGTAGGAAGGAAATTGCTATAAAAAGAAACGATCTGCCAAACTTGTTAACATATCACTGGCACAATATTTTTTAGAACTATTTTGCAAAAGTAAAATCTCACTTCTTTTCCTTCTGCATGAAATAATCAAGCTACATTAATTTATGGTTTATGGTGTATCATTTTAAGATTGAGAGAAACATACAGTATATTTGAATACGTAGTATTTGGGTATAACATCCACATTATAGAAGCATTTGTGAAGGCTGTTGAAGTTCTGACCAATATTTCCTGTATCTTGAAAAAATATTTTATATTCATTTGTAACAACTATTGAGGGAAAATAGTAAAAGTGACTTACTCAAAAATTATTGCAGCAATCCACTTATCTTTAAAAAAAAATAAAGATACACATTTACCCAGAAATGTAAATAATTGTTTCAGAATTCTCATTGGAATGAAACCATGAATAGCAGAATACATTTGGGAAAAAGATATTGGCAGATTGCTTTTGAATACACAAGCACAAAAAAAATTCTCACAGGGACAACATTGATATACTGAAATATGTATTTATACACTTCCTTAGGTTGTGCTTACCTGTGCTTTTTGCAGCAGAACCTAAGGTGGAAGATCTGGGAAGGCACTGTGAAGTATAAATAATTGCACTGTTTGCAATTAATAAAGATTTTATACTTTAAATGAATCAAAATCAACAGCCTCCATTTGGTGAATGATAATCAGGTGAATGTTTGTTCTGTTTAGTTAATAACTACACCATTTTCCAATAAGCTACAGACTTAACATGCAAAATATTTAAGAGACTTCATAGCCTATTTCTCTATATATTTATTAACTTCTAGTAGTCTTTTCAAAATGTAAATCCTAAACTAAACTGGGATAAAAAAAATCCCTCCTGATTCTACAGTAGAAGAAATGCATTTCTAATTATTTTTGCAATAATACTACTTCATTTTAGACCATTCAGTTCTTCTCTTGCAGCCACTCTAAGTGAACACTCCAAAAACAACAAAATGATTTTCTAAAGATAAGGCTAATAAAGATTTAGAAAAATAGCATATAGCTGCATCACTAAATATATGCAGACAACTGAAGACAAAAACAACTTCCTCCTGACAAGCATTTTTAAATGTTAACAATTTATAAGTTGATATCTGAATATATCTCATTTCTGAAACCCTAATGAACAATGTTAGTTCATTGATGAATTCTTTAGCTAAAGCTAAATATCTCAAAATACTTACCCATACACACACATATTTATCTGCTTAAACAACCAATTGTAATTTTCTAAAATATCAGCACTGTATTTTATTCCAACATAATATTCACACAGGTATGGCATTTGCATTATGTGGAACACTGACAAAAAGATACTGTTGCAGTTCATCATTTTGTCACTCTGATGTACTTACAGTGCAATGCTCCTTGAAGGAACAATCAAGGATGATACACAGCACAGTCCTCCTCACCCCTACAGAGCTAGTTCTATACTGGCTGGATCAAACCTGCACTTCAACAGACAATGGCAAGACAAACTGTATTGCATGTAATCTAATATATGCAAAAAAGCAAACAGTGGATTTTAACAGAACACCAATTTTCAATTAGAATTATTAAAAGTAAAACGTATGACAGAGACTTTTCAAACATAACTTAAAAACTAGTCTTTCAACATTTAAAAACAGACCTTATCTGAAAAAACCTTTTTTTTCATTAAGCATTCCAAGACTCAAACAGCATGTTTCTACAACAAATGCAGTTTTATAACTAAAAAGCATAATCATCCTTACTACACTGAATTCTATAACAAAGTGCTGCAAACCAACCGCTTAGCACATTTTGTTTTTCTAGATAGCTGACTTTAATAATGTGTCTGAAAAATATACTAAAGAATTAAATCATACATAAAACAAATGTTAACTATAGCAGCTATACGGGTCTGGGACAGTGGTCATGAATAAAAAAGAAATTTCAACTGTTAATGCAGAAGTATGTCAAGAAATACCTTCACATACATGCAATTTTTACACAAGTAGAAAGAGAGGAAGATATCAGAATGCTAAATAGTAATATACAATCACAAAAGAGATCCCTCTAAACCTATTCTGGGGAAATACCAACATCACGCCTGAACTTAAAAGAGAGGGGAAAAGTCTTACTTGTGTACATGTACAGAATTACTAAAAAAAAATCGTTGAATTCTCTTGAGTACCCACATATCCAACTTACCAACACAGGAGGTTTCATATTATTTATTGCAAAGCACAAAACAAGCATTTAAAAGTGATCAAGTATACATTGAAAAAGTACATTTATATCACAAAGCATTGACCACATAATAGTTGCAAATACATTTGCTGGAATGTGTACATCTACACTAATGTACTAAAAACAAACCAATTTCCATTTCTACACAGAAATATTACCTCCTATCAGTTGTGATAGATATTTTGTACATTTCAAAAAAACACTATTTTTAAACCAAACAAAATTATGATCTTCATCAAGGCGTCTGCATCCATACATTTAACAAAGGTTTTTTTCCCCCACATAATGAAGCAAATACTGTATTGTCCACTTCTTATTATTGGCCCTGTGCGAAGAAATACATAAGAAATACACAAAAAGTTAAAGAAAATATTTTTTAAAAAATTGCGCTAACTCAGGAGTGAAGCCTTTAAGAAAGAAAATTTGGTTAATGCAATGGTGGTGGCTTCCTGCATGGCTTTCAAAAACCCTGAGGAGAAATTTTTAGATCACAAACACTGAATGTATGCAAAGACAAACATAGATCTCCAGTTAAAAAAGCATTAATTCATTTGCAGTTACGTTTTATAGGAAAAATGCATACTTCAGAAAGGTATTTATGTGGGAGACATGCAAAAACAAACAAAATTCCACCCCACAAAAATTGAAAGAAGTATCTCACTAAAATATTAGCTAAATAGTTAAAGACTGTTTTACCTGTGGTGCTGGAGGATGTTGTGGCATTCCTTGTGGACTTGTCTGGGCATAATAAGCTGCCTGCTGTCGGTAGTACTCAGCCCATGCTGCACTGTAATCTGGCTGACCTGTCGGTGGGGCTCCAGTTGGAGCTGGAACAGCTTGACCTAGAACAAATGTAGATTACACAACTCTGGTGCCATAAAAGGGGCAGAAGGAAGCTCAAAATAATCTCATTTCTAACGAACATTACCTTGCTTCTTGTAATATTCCTCCCAAGCCTTTGAATAATCTTGTGGCTGCCCTTGTTGACCTGCAAAACCCCCCACATTTTAATGTAAACACAGCTCCCATGTATACCACAATTACAGTCAAGAATACAATGGAAGAGTTCTTTGCTGTTTTGTTTTGATGTATAGCGAAAATCAGAAAATATTAAAATCTAATATTTTAGTTTTTGTTCTAGAGTTTTTAATAATTTAAAATTTATTGAGTTCAATTTTTATACAGTTGTCTGTTGTATACTATATATCTGTTTGCTCAACATAGGTATATGATAGGCCAATAATTCATCCAAACCTGCTTGCATAATCCAACCTACTTTTGCTAGTTTGAAAATGCTTCGAAATGTATTCCATATTCTACATGAGTGTATAGAAAAACTATTCTTATTATATGGTTTATAATATATTGGGGACAGATGGATGCCCTAAGTGAACTTGCCCTGAAATCTGTACACAAGAGTATATGCTCTCTTCCTACTATATATGAAAACATCTTCCAATATTAAAAAAGAAATATTATTTTTTTAATCAAAATACGCTTAATACTTAGGCTGACTTTTGTTTTTGAGGACTAGCATGTAGTAAAAAATGCAGACTAGCAAAAATTGTTCAGCAAATATAAAGCTGCTTTTGAATCAACTTATTACTGATTAATCTTATTTTTAATTAAATATTTTAAATTGTTTTCCAACTATATTTAATATAAACAATAAAAAAATGGATAAAGAAAAACTGTTAAGATACATATGGGCCAGTCATTTTGTATTTAAGAAACTAAATCGAGAGTGAAGAACAAGTTTAAAATAATACCAATATCTCAATTCTCATTCACATGTCAAATTGCTATCCATTTATTTTCAGAAATTTTGTGAAGGATATTAATTAACATGTTAAGATAATGTCCAAAAGCTCATATAGGTACCTTAATATGAATACATTTAGTTCTATGGCTTCAGTTTCTCAATTATTAGTTCATTCTGGTTCTTTGGACTATATATAAATTGACATCTAAAACCAATTTAGGCAGCATGCTTAATATTAGAAGGGCATGATATCTGACAACAATGAATTTTCCTACCCTATCTACTTAAATTTAGCTTGAATTGTTCTATATGTGATGTAAATGTGTGGAATACAATGCTTCAAAACTAAGACAATTCATATTGTGAAGACAGTTGCAGTGAGAAAAATGAAGGGCACAAAAAGAAAAACGGATATTATAATATTTTCTAATCCTGTTAATTCCAATTCTGAAACTATCAAAAATAGTTACAAGCAACATTTTATTGGGATAGACACATTAATTATAACTAGATTACATCTGTACACTTAACAGGAGGCTGTAGGAGGGGATGTTACCTCTATGACAATTGTCTATAACATCATATAATGTTGTCAAAATAGTTTGCCAACTATTAATCTCATTGGAGAAAGGATAAAAATACTAAACTAAAAAAAGAAACTTTTATTTATAAAAATAAAAATTATAACATGCTAATTTGAATCTTAAATAATAAGTATTTAAGATTCACTGTTACAAAATTAGAAGGAATTTATACAATTAAGTGCTTCAAAAAAATCTAACCAATGCCAAATTTTAGCAAAACTCAATATGGTAAATGGAAATGTATACAGCATTTAGTACAGAATATAGAAAATGGATCAAATTCTCATATGATTTACATCCTTAATTATCAAAATCAGGAGTGGTTATATTTTCTTATTCTGCTGTGAAAGTCATTTACACTTAAAATCTCTTGCATGTATTAAAAAGGAAATTAGATCGACAAAACTTTGGCAATTAATATCCTGATAGTGAATATTAAGAATATTAAGATGTTAACATCTAATTTTAACATCTAATTCTGGCAAACGCCAGACTAGAACCAATTACTGAGAGAATCTGCTGTTCCAAATTAGGCTTTTCATTGATGGCACTGAATGCAAATAGAAATACACATATGTGGCTTCCAACAAAATAAAATTAGAACTGTAACTAGCTATCAAAAGGGAACACGCATATTTCATATCCACTACTTCCATATTAAATATAGTTTCACAACAGAACATGAAACTATAATAGCCACATTCGTGATTCAGATTCAATTTCATTGTTTAATGCAAAATATAAAGAAAATGGTAAATATTATTGATACAAACAATGAAATATTCTAGGACAAGCATTTTATGAATATATTTTACTAACACGCGCTTTTATGAACACTAACACCAGAATAGGGTTTACAGTATCAGAAAATTGGGGGTTTTTTTCTTTGCTAGAAGCACTTTAAAGGGCAGATATATTGTTTAAATGAATGGGATTGGATCCATTTTAACTGTTCACTGAATTATTTAATTTTGCCACAAAAATCCTATCTTAAAGCATCTGATATGAGAAACAGGAAACAGATCACAATGGAATCGCCCTATGGCAAAGTATCAATACAATCTAACCCTAATCAAGCATAGATAGGCCTCATCTTTGATGCTCTCCTATCAAGTCTATTCTACTGAGTTCATGGGACTCCTTATTTGCAGAGACTTTGCCCTTGTGGATCCAAGGAGGCAAATTCTTGTTTGTGTCCTCATACAATGTCCTTTTTACGATGCTCAAACATGTTCTGATCCTCTCAATCACTTCCAAATATGAGGACCACACTGATAAATTTTAGATTAATTACCTTTTCAGGGATGCTAACCGCACACTCACATAACAGGTGGCCAAATATATTCACTATGTCATTCAACTGCGCAAAACTTTAAATTAGATGTTATACTATCCTATCGTTTTTTCTTTCCCAATAACAATTTTTTTTGTTAATCTGTTTCTCATTTTTACTACAAAGACTAGTCAAAGACTATGATAAATGTATTTGATTTTTTTCGACCATAATCGAACAGTAAAAATTAAAGTTTTGATAAGTCATTTTTGACTTTTTTCTTATGTGTTCCCATATTAGCTGTTGAAAACATTCTCAGACGTGAGGCAATGGACTGGATTCATTTAGTGGCTTTTAGTCTCAAGTATTGATGTTTCCACTAAAAAATGCTTTGGCAGTTTTGGAAATGTGCCCAGTTTAAGTCTATCAAATAAAGCTTATTAAACTTAACTTTTCCCATATAAATGATAATGCTTGCAAGACTACTCCTAGTTGTTGTTTTTTGCTGTAGAAATCAAACTACAAAAATTAGATTGCAGAATATAAAAGATGCTTACAACACAAAACTTATCTGCATTAGTACTTTGTATATGAATCAGTAAAGATTCTGAGAAGTACATTTTAAAAATCAAAAGTAAATAAAACATACCCATTTTTTTATAGTATTCTTCCCAAGCCTTGGTATAATCTACCTGCCCTGCTGGTGCTGGATTTGGTTGATCTCCTGATTGAACAAAAATTAGTGTGAGTAAAATAAAAAACTAAAAAGATTCAGTTCCAATCATTTACATTTTATTCTAATTAAGAGTAAACATCTTACATACAACGTTAACATTTTTGTTTTCAAATACTGTGTAAGTCTCAGTTCAGAAATGCTTTATTTGCACCTATCATGCGCAGAACTTAGCTGCAGGTGCCCCATCTTTTAACCATCAAGGGAGATCGATCAGACCTTCTAAATGATTCAGCTGTTCTAGTTATATTTAATTGGAACCAGTCACTATGCACAAATCAATCTGTCTCCATGACTAGTCTATACCCCTTAGGGGTCCACATACACAAAATCCTGGTAATGGCAACATTTCCTGTTGCAGGTTCCACACTGAACCATCATTATA
The DNA here is from genome assembly GCA_025802295.1 of Psammodynastes pulverulentus. Classification (NCBI taxonomy): domain Eukaryota; kingdom Metazoa; phylum Chordata; class Lepidosauria; order Squamata; family Psammodynastidae; genus Psammodynastes; species Psammodynastes pulverulentus. The sequence goes on along the minus strand of JAOYMU010000263.1, from coordinate 18,255,203 downwards.
CCACAAAAGAATACTTGGAATACTAAGAACGCTATTTTTGATCGATTCATGTGTAAATAATTTGATTGGAAACATAATATAAACCTTTAAGTCATTATGTTGACCTGAATTAATTTTAGATTCAAATTTAGTTTTGGGGTTTTCACCTGGTGGTCTACGATCAGAGTATGTTCTATTGGACTATTTTTCACAATTCCTGCTGATTATTGTCATCTTTCTATTATATACTTTCAAATTAAAACTGGAATCCTACATTTCTTTACAAAAGCAAGCTTGTATGGTATTAACTTCACAAGCCTATTACTCCCATATCTTTTACACAGTGCAGGATTTTATATCTTGATTTAACATCAACTCAATTTCCATGAAGTTGAGTAATCCATTTGCTTGCAAAGCATAAACTGAAAGCCAAGATAATGTATACAAACTCCAAACTGTAGTAGTGAAAAGGCAAGTCTAGTATTGCTTCGGGCTCATTCCCATACTACCCCCAAAATTTGGCATATTGTATGAATTCAGTTTTTTCCCCTGAGGAATAACTTTAGAAAAAAATATATTAAATTCTGGACACATTTTATGAGATGGAAGATATAGTGGGAGTTGTATTTAATTGGCTCAACATAATTGCTTGAAATACAAGAAAACTAGTAAGAAAGAGATATGGAGATTACTGGAAAGATTAGGAGTTGCCCAAATCCCAGCCCAACTTTGGTTAAAATTCTCATTAATCTAATGCCTTATCCAGCGCTTTTTTCCGGCACAAAAAGGTGCCGGAACGCTCCCCCGCGCTCCCCCCGTCGCGCGCTAAAAAAAC
>JAOYMU010000263.1:18241819-18252890 GCA_025802295.1 Psammodynastes pulverulentus | reverse complement strand
CGCGTCACGTGACGCGGACCTCGAAAAAGGTGCCGGAACGCAGTACCGCTGCGTTCCGGCAGAAAAAAAGCCCTGGCCTTATCTTAAATTAGCTGACCCAAACATTTTTAGATTTGTCTTACTAACTGAAACCAGCTTACAACATACAAAGCTTCAAATATTTAAATGGTGAAATTATAATAAAAAAACTTTTTCAAAATATTCTAAGATTTGAATAAGATACTTCAACTGTTAAAAAAGCTATTTTGGTATTTGTTTATATTGAAACAAGCATGGTACCTTGTCCGTTAGTCTGAGTGGCAGGTGGTGCACTAGGTGGAGCTGCAGGGGGTGGCTGTGCTTGCTGTTGATAGTAGTGGGCATAATAGGCTGCCCATGCTGCTGAATTAGGATCTGCTGGCTTACCTGAAAATTACCCATGACATTTAGCTCAACATCTCAAGAGATCACTAAGATCAGTTGCCATTTACATTCTTCTTATGAAATGAAAGATAGATCTATAGAATGAACTCTCCAAAAGTAAAATAGTTTATCTGCTCACACAGAACATTAATTGTTCACGACAGTACATAAGTAATGAAACAAACCACTTCCAGTTTTTCTGTCTGTCTGTCTTCAAATGTAAGCAATACAAAGTGGGGACTGTACCTAGGATTGCTCTTCAGTCAAAGTAGCATTATTTTGGTTTGTTCGATGTGAATGTTACTTTTGGAACTGAGATGTTATTTAAGATTTGGACTGCATCTTATGCAAGCTTGTGAAAATGCAATAAATCCTGTGGTACCTTCTTTTGAATAATAAATACATTTATCATTGGTTCAGAAAGCAATTCCACTAGTTGTATTATCAAGTATGAAGTCATTTTTTTAAAGTCATATTTTTTAAAATCAAAAGTATTGGTTCTAAGTTTAACTCCATATTTAATTCAGGGTAAATTTTGGCTATCTGAAATATTCAACGTACAGGCAATTGGTTTATTATAATGGCAATCCAGATATCATGGCATTGGGAAGGGTGCTTTATGGCCCATGATGAACTTCTGGCAGTTGCAAAATGTTGCACCGCCATTCCTGCGGTCACATGATCACAAACTGGGTGCTTGGCAACTGTTCAGTTTAGACCAACTCTAGTAGGTACCGTGATCCTGTTTACCATTTGCAATCTTCTCTGCCAGATTTTAACTCTGTTCCTGCACCTGTTAAAGGAGTTCCCTTCCATACAGAGGGGAGCTGAAATTGTTTGGTAGGCAGCTGTTTTTAGTCAACTCCCAGAAATAAGAGGGAACTAAAATCCAAGCACAGTGGAGGGGCAGCACAGTAAAGTAAGGAGTATGGGGTGTCTCAAGCAGGTGGGGGAGGCCCATGGCGGTTTGATGCAGGCCATGTGTGGCTCTCTGTTCAAGAGCTTGGATTTTGAGCCCCTAAGAACTCTCAAGGTCTCCTCTGCCCCTGAGGCACCCAAGCTCCTTACCTGGGACTCTCCATTTAACAACCTGCAAGATCGCTTAACAACCACAACTAGGAGTGCTGAGATTGCAGTAGTTGAGAGAGACAGTCAAATTGGCGTCTTGCTTAATGACTTTACCGAACAACTGAGATTCCCTTCCCAATTGTGGTTGTTAGACAAGGATTATGCGTAAACATAACTTACAGAATGGGTTTTCACAACCATCTGTGTTTAAATGTATCTTAATGTTTTCGAAGGACCCTATCCACAAATAATTTTAACATTTCAATTTTAATTTGCTATTAGACTAATTTAGTGAATGATTTAGTTTCATCACATTTTCTTTAGTAAAATATATTAATGTGTATCCCATTGCACACTAGGACCATTTATACATTTGCTTATACTTACCAGGGTCTGGAGGATTTGGTGGTTGCCAATGTGGATATGCATTACCCCATCCTTGTGGAGCATATGGTGCTGGAGGTCCACTAAAATGAAAATGTAATGTATAATTAGATCAAGTAGTAAAATAATTTATAATAGCTATTTTTTTATTAGTGGTGACTTAAAGTCTGCTGTAAAAGCTAGATTGCAATCTAAGAATGTTCTGATTACCTCCATAAAGAAGAGAACTACAAAAATCCCATATGTATGCTTCAGAATTAATGATTTACAGCACACCTAGTATGAATCATAATATATACTTTTAATTTAGAATAGATGTTCAGTTAAATGATACCCTTTCTCTTAGAGAAACCTCTAAAATAAAGGCTTCTAAGAATTTGGTTATACAACAAACACATTTTAAAACTGCATTGAATCTATAGATGAAATCTAGATCCCAATCCAATCAATCTTGCTCTGCAAACATATCTACAAGTGTACAATACTTACTGAGGTGCAGGACCAGGAGGGCCAGGGGTATAAGGAGCTGGATTGTAAGGTCCCATTGGAGCCCCAGGAGGTGGCCCAGGGGGTCCATGTGGCCCAGGAACAACACCATGAGGCCCATGAGGTACAGGGGGCCCCAAAGGATTTACTGGACCCTGTTAAGGTAAGTTATAATAGTTAAATTATTCTACATCAATAGCAAGTATAAGATTACACTGTACAGATAGTCCCCAATTTAAGAACACTGGACTTAAGGGCAAGACCTATATACAAACAGATTATTACTAAAATTGGCGGAAGGGTTATCTTTCCTCAAGCTGATAAACCAATGAAGATATATATTTTTAATATGCAGCCTGTTTTCAACAGTTCCTAAAAATACTCCGTGGCTTGATAAGGAAAACTTTGCTTGTGGAAAGTCGATAGGAAAGGTCACAAATTATAGTCATATATATGTGGAATGCTGCAACCATCATAAGTGCAAGCTTGACACATTGGGACAGCCAGAATTTCAAGGACTGGTCCGAACTACCATTCATTCAGTACCATCATAACTTTAGTCGCTGAACAAATGGTCATAACCTGAAGACTACCTCTAACCTAACTGTTATCCCCTTAGCTTTCAAACCTTCATATCAGAACAGATGAGGGCAGAGAAATAAGGGATCAAAGTGAAGTTTATTCAAATTACAGATAGTCCTTGGTTAATGTCCGCTAGTTCAAAGTTATGACTGTGCTGAATGAGTGAACAGTACTTACAACCAGTCCTTCAATCTCCCAGACTCTTGCATATATTCCCATGTAGCAATTGCCACCTCAAGCTCTGCCACTCTTGCATCATGCCAGCCCAACCACCCATGAACCCACTCGCTTCCTTTCAACTTAGCAGCAGCCACTTACTTACTGCGTGTTTGAAAGCTGCCTGGGACTTGCAACTTCTTGCCAGCTTCCCCCAATTTTGGTTGTTGGAAGCCAGCAGGAAGTCGTGTAGACATGCTCGCTTAATGTCCCACCGTCCTTGCTTAACAATAATAGGGAATGCTGGGCTTGCCATTACTAGCATCACACTTTGTCTCATCTATTGATGGAAATTCTCGATCCCAATTACCATTGTAATTTGAGGATAATCTATACAGACATGTCACAAAATGCAGACACTTTCCATAATGATTAATTTTCTGTATTTTATATTACATTACTTAATTATTAATTATATACTTTTTAATGAATGTGTTAAATTCTCATCATTCAGTAAACTGTGCAGAGCAAGCAATCCTCCATTTAAATCTCATTAAGAATAGGCAACAAATTTGACATTTGTAATTTTAAAGGGGACTGTTCAAAGCTACCAATAAGCAATATCGTAAGGATTCTGAAGAAAGAGAAAATTTTAAAAGCTAATCCTATTCTGTACCTAACCAGCTATTTGTACAACAAAAACATTAACAAAGAGCTGTTTCCAGAACTCACTCCAATCTTTTCTTCTATAAGCTGCCGAGCATAATCAATCTGTTGTGGCGTCCCTCGAATAGTAAATAATTTCATGTTGGGATCCGCATTTGGTGGAGGATTTCTCTGAAGTTCGATTCTTGCACCAGACTGCTGACTAATGCTCTTGATAGTTTCACCACCTGAATTGATAAAGAAATGGTATTACACTGTAATCTATATAAATTAATAACTTTAATTTGAAAAAAAAACAAAACAGCAATAAAAATAATCTTTACTTGTTCCTGAAGTGAGAACAGAACTATCATGGAGACATTATATTACTACTAATATAGCATGTAAACATTATTTTTTAACCCATTTTTTTGGTTGTAATTGTAATTAATTTTATTTCTTGGAAATTAGGAACCATGTAATTTTGTGTTGTCATCTATACAGCAGTCTTCAACTACACAAGCTATTCCACAGTTCCAATTCATAGTTGAGATTCTGGAAATCCCTGAATAACTTTAATTGCTTTAAGAAATCAGAGAAGCCCAGAGATACATTTGCAACATATGAATCTGAAAATAGAACAGGATGTTACTGAGTGTCCTCAATTTGGGAGGTTTTAATGCTGAACCGAAAAGTTCCACTTTCATCTTCTGTATGAGGCATTCAATAAACTAATATAACGAGTATACAAAGTAGCAGGAATGAAGAGAAAAATACATGGAATATATTTTCAAATATTGCTTCAACTCAAATAATCACATGAGGTTTTTATTTGTGAATGAATTAACCAATTCAACCAGCTCCCTCATCTAAGATCATTCCGCAGGGAGCTAAAGACCTGGCTCTTTCGGCAGGCCGGCCTGGGGTGACCAAGGAGTTTTAATTGGGGTTTTTAAATCTGGTTTTAGAATAATTTTAGTTCACATCTGTGCTATTGAACCAGTTAGAGATTAAAAAAAAATACTTGCAAAAGATTGAAAAAAGAAGTGTGAATACTATAAGAGTCACATAAAATAGCCAAGATTTCAAGAGCATATATGCAAGAACCTCAGTCAAGTTACTAGGGATTGAGGAATATGTGTTTCTAATCCCATCCCATCCAAAGGTTTTGCATTTTAATTCCCATCAGCATCCACCAACATGGATCATGGAAAAGAATTGTGAGTGTGATAATCCCAAATATCTGCAGGGAGTGAGATTATGGATTTCTAATAGAACAGTCCCACAAATGACATATGACATGGAGACATTTTTTTAGTATAAACTGTGCTTAAAATCCATGATCATTATAACAGATTCAACTTTATAGGCCCGTTTGTCAAGAGTTTGGGGTATTCTGCTCCTGAACATCAAAGGGTTTATGGCTGGCAAAGGCTGTAGTTGACTTCAAACTCTATCATAACACCACCGGCACCAGAATGCGAGTAGGCGATGTTTCTGCATCTTTTTACTGCCCTCTGGTCGTCATCCAGAGATTTGCAACCCAGATAGGGTAGACCAGTCTAAATTAAGAATAGTAGTTTATAGATTTAAAAGCATTTGTTAGTTGGTTGGATCATTATTTCCAAGATCAAGGTCCTGGAGTCCTCCCTAGGGTTGTCATGCCGCATTTAAGCATCATTGTACAAGGTGCAGGCTGTTTGTCGTTGTTTAATTTCAAGGCCTAACGATAAAACCCTGCTTCAGTCCATACCCTTTGGGAACCGAGATGCGGCTCTCACTCAGAGATCCTAGGCAGCTGAGTAACGTTAAAAGGACTCCCTCCTTCCCTAGCCAGGCTCGCTGCGAAATGTTATTAGCATTAGGTAATGATCTGTAAATGTGTCAGAACTATGCCACCTAGTGACATCAACACCAGTTTCCTTTGGTGAAGTCACATTGATTGCACAACAGCAAGCCACAATACAATTAATGCTAATTTGGTTTCTTGGCGGATAACTGCTGCACAGCACTTTAAGCATCTCAGGAAGACTCCTGGAAGAGTTTCATGTTCTAGCTTTTTGATGGTTGTTATTTTTATTCTCCCTTTTCTTCAGGCAAAATAGAACTTGGATTTGAGAGGGAGACACTTCAACTTCTGAAATAGCTGCTTCGATATCTTGATATTTTTTTGTTCAGCCTATCTGTGAATTTTCTCTCAAAAATGTTCAAGTCAAGGTCTCCCCTATAATCTATATTATATTATATTCTCCATATGCACATGCAATTTTACTTTAATTAAGCCTACACAAGTGTTCTTTATATTGTATTCTTTATGATTTATACTGTTTTGCTGCGGAACATTCTATTACAATTAAGGCAGTCAATAAAAGTATCTGCACTAATGTTACAATAAAAAAAGCTTATGCATAGTACATACAATATATATGCTTTTTGTTTTGTTTATCTTAGTCCCCTGCACTAATAATGTTTGCTACTAATATGTATTAAAGCATATTAATGTTAATATGTATGAACATATATTGTTTCAAACTGGGATGTTCAGGCAAAAAAGATCAACTAGTTCCTGTAAACTTTTGAAATGAAGGTAAGTCCATTTTTGAAACTTTTATCATTTAGCTTTGGGGAAAAAGGACCATCTGGGCTACATTCCTAATTTTAGAGCTATATTTTAGAGAAAAGAAAGAACATTAATTGAATTCACTAAAAATTACATAATCAGTCAGTCAGCTTTTCAACAGTGTCTCATCCATCCAGAAAGGAAATGAGTAGTTTAGTGAAAAATCATATTACGTTAGTGATATAATAAACATGAAAAAAGAGGAGAGGGAGAGAAAAACCTATATTTAAAGAACTGAAAAGTTTACAGATTTATAAAAAGAATAGGAAAGGGATCTGAATCAGGTACATAATAAGCAAGTTCTTTATACTTCCCTTGGATATGCATTCATTGCATTTATGCTCTGCTTTTTGTATAAGTTACAAAGACAATACTGTATATATCTCTTTTAATTTTCTCCCTTTAGTTGGGCTGAGAGTACATAGCTATTTAAGTCACCCAGTAATCCAGTTCAAGTCACCTAAAATTAATGGACTAATCTATCATTATGGACAAGAAGTGGCAGAAGATAAGCAACCTTATAAGCAACTGCGTCTTCTTTGCTGATGACGTAAAACTATTCAATACCACCGACAATGCAACCATCCTTCAAAGTGACCTTGATTATATGTCTGAATAGTCAAACAATTGGCAACTCCAAATCTCGACCAACAAATGCTCTGTCTTACACATTGGTAAAAAAAAATCACTACACCAAATATAAGCTAGGCGGATATGACCCTTGATGACCCTCACTTTGTCAAGGACCCTTGGAGTATTCATATCAAATGACCTAAGCTCCAGAGGCCATTGCAACAGCATTGCCAAAAAGGCTTTAAGAGTTGTAAATCTAATCTTATGTAGCTTCTCCTCTGGTAATACTGAATTACTAACCAGGGCATACAAAATCTTTGTTAGACCAATACTTGAATACACTTCAGCTGTCTGGAATCTGTACTGTTTACAAGACATTAATACAATTGAGTGTGTCCAGAATATTTCACAAGAACAATACTACTCTCCTCTGCTTGCAACAGAATACCTTACACCACCAGGCTTGAGATTTTAGGCTTGGACAACCTAGAACTGTGCCACCTACGGTCAGAGTTAAGCATAGAACATAAAATTATCTGCTACAATGTTCTACCAGTCAATGACTACTTCAGTTTCAACCATAACAATACAAGAGTACACAACAGATACAAACTTAATGTAAACCACTCCAAACTTGATTGCAGAAAGTACGACTTTTGTAAGAGAGTGGTCAATGCCTGGAACGCACTACCTGACTCTGTTGTTACATCCTCAAACCCCCACTCCTTTACCTTCAAACTAACCACTATTGACCTCACCCCATTCCTAAGAGGTCTGTAAGGGGCGTGCATAAGCGTACAATCATCCTACCATCCCTGTCCTATTGTCCTCAATTATTCGTATCTATTTCCTGTATTTATACTTATATTACATATATTTGTGTGTTATGTTTATTCTTATATCTATTATCTTATAAGTGATTGACAAATCAAATAGACAAGACAAGACAAGACAAGACAAGACAAGACAAGACAAGACAAGACAAGACAATTTTGGTTTCTAAATCCAAGCAGAATGTTTTGGGGAAAGCAGAAATACAGTACATTCCTGGAAAAATGAAGCTAAATTAGTTTCTGAGAAAAGCACAACCTCCTCTCCGTATTTCTTGATCCAAAGTTCCAAAATGGAGGAAAAACATAAGCCAGAGATAATTTGGCAAGGAAGATATAAAAAAGAAAAGCTACCCTAACTCTTTCTACTGCTCCTTCATTCTAAGTGTAAATTTTGAAGCATCACTTTTTTAAAATAAAGACAGTATTTAACAGTATTTAACATTAACATTCTGACTTTTAAAGACTGCCTAGCATAACTTTGGAGAAGATGGGTGAGATCTGCATACTGTATTGAACACCATAAAATGATATCTTAGAAAGTAAACATTTTCATCTAGTCAATGTTAGTAGCCCTACTTTGTTAGTTTAGAGTCCTAAAATAGCATAACAGATTGCAACATTTAAGATTGGGAAGGACACTATTCTTGGTGCTTGTCCTAAATAGAAACTTCCCAACAGACTTTGTTTCCTTTCCCACCAGCTTTCTGCTTGTAAAGAAAGTGTATGGGTTTTTTTCTTTAAAACATGAAGAAATACTATAAAACATGGCATGTATCTCTCCAGCCTTCATCTATATTTCACTTCTTTGGAACTCAATCTCATTTTCACTTCATCTTGACCCATATAATTGTTGTTTCGATTTATTCCAAAAAGTTTCACTTTACATGTCAGCATTGCTTCTGGACTTTTGTCTCAGCAGATGACTAACCCTGTCTGAATTTTGGAGTTAAGTAGGGTGGGGAATCGGGGATGGGTTAGTGTTTGGATGGGAGAATAAAAACTAATCCTATGCATTTGTTAAGAAGACTTTATGGACATGCTATTTTAGCTACCAAAAGCTGACCTTGACTTTATCATTCTGTATGATTATGTCAGCAGAATTTCTAATTAAAATTTAAAAATAACTGCTGGATACTTTAGTTAACTCAGAAGATAACCAAGTATTTGTAAAGGAGTACAGGTGTACAAAATGTGTAGGATTTTCACACGAACCTACTAATAAAACACTTGCAATTTATTACACATTTCTCCAAATCTATTTGCGAGGTCTCAAGAGTTGCCTGGCAACACATAACTTTAATTGAAGTAGCCACCCTTGGAGAAAACTTAAAAATCAATTGATGGCATGTTCTCAAGTAAAGTCAGAAAGATTAGATTTGCTTTACACCATTTCCAATATGGCTTAATCATTTCTAATTTAACTGGGGAAGAAGTTTAACATTTGAATTTATCCACAATTTTCACTGATGCTGAAAAATATTTCCCTGTTTCAATTACAGGTAGTCCTTGACTTAGGAATGCAATGGAGCCTGCCCATCATGGTCCTAAGGCATGAGAACCTTAAAAGGGTCATTAAGTGAATACCATAGTTGTAAAACAACTGACACAGGTGTTAAACGAATGCTGCAGTCATTAAGCAAACCCATTGCTCACTATGGGCTGATTTTGCCCAAAACCAGAAGTAAATGCTGGGTAAAAACATCATACAATGTAATGCGAATGCAAACAGCTGTAAATGCAGCCTGGCATGTGGTCATGTGACTGCAGGGGCCAACAGCCATGTGACTGCAGGGGCCAGCAGCCATTGGAACTTTGAAACCAGGTACTCCTGGGGAGGGCCATCATATGTTTGAACAGTCACTAATCAACTAATTATAACTCAAGGAGTTCTTATACAGCCCACTTATAACATATGGTTGAAGATATAGGGATATATATGGAGGAGCAGAAGTGGTGCAGTGGCTAGAGTGCAGTACTGCAGGCTACTTCAGCTGACTGCTAGCTGCAGTTCAGCAGTTCAAATCTCACCACGCTCTTGACTCAGCCTTCCATCCTTCCGAGGTGGATAAAATGAAAACCCAGATTGTTGGGGGCAATATGCTGACTCTGTAAACCGCTTAGAGAGGGCTGCAAAGCACTATGAAGCAGTATATAAGTCTAAGTACTAGTGCTATTGCTATATTCAGTTCTGAGATGTTATAAGATGTATATCACATGATCCAACCCACAATAAGTAGTTATATCTTCAAAATAATAACTAGCTTTAGTTAGATGGAGAAATACTTTGCATCTTTTGCTTTTATGGTGGTGTCATTTATATATATTTCAACCTGGATTTATGTTTCTGTGTGTAACAATTCTTGATATAAAAAAAAACCTTTTGTTTCCCCCACCCCAGAGTTTTATTAGGTAGATTTGCAGCCTTACAAATTCAATAAATAAATTTTATATATTTTTGTTGTGGTGGTCTTTGTCCAGAAAAGAAAGAAAAATTGTAATTTTTTATAGCAAAGTAGAAAGTAGCTCCTCGCCTTTCTTTTACTCTCCCCTCAGAGTGGAGAGGTTACAACCTACTACTTGATAAGATAGAAAAATGTGGGTTAGACAACATCACCACCAGATGGATTCGTAACCGGCTGACCAACCACACTCAACATATAGTCCTCAATGTAACTGCATCTCCATGGAGGGAAGTATGTAGTAGGGTACCTGTTTTAGATCCAGTACTCTTCAACAGCTTCATCAATGATGTGGATAAGAGGGGTAGATGGGGAAATCATCAAATTTGCAGATGACACCAAGCTGTCAGGAATAGCCAACACTCCAGAAGATAGGCTTAAAGTACAGAAGGATCTTGACGAACTTGAACATTGGACGCTATATCTAACAAAATGAAATTTAATGGTGAAAAAAGTAAGGTTCTACATTTAGGCAAGAAAAACCAAATGTACAGCCAGAAAAGAAGAGAAAAATCAAGTGAGTGTGCTTGATTAGCAGGAACTTTGGAATGGGAGAATGATTAATTGTGGACAGTTGGAAAAAGACAAGGAAATAGATATATACATTACTTCTGCTGCTATTCTATTATTAATTATTTCTGTCCCTCTGGAATTCATTCTATTGTACTCTTTTTCATTTATTCTACATTCTACAGGTACTCTCTGGTACCTGACTCAGTAGCAGTAATTGTGAGAGGGATCTTGGAGTCCTAGTGGACAACCACTTAAATATGAGCCAGTAGTGTATTGCAGCTGCCAAAAAAGCCAACACAGTTCTAGGCTGCATAAACAGAGGGATAGAATCAAGATCACATGAAGTGTTA
>JAOYMU010000263.1:18227534-18238912 GCA_025802295.1 Psammodynastes pulverulentus | reverse complement strand
CAAAACTATGTGGGCTGCTGGATTTTGCACCAACTGGAGCTTCCAGATGCTCTTCAAGGGCAGCCCCATGTAGAGCAAGTTGCAATAGTCAAGACGGGAAGTGACTAGGGCATGAGTGACTGTGAGTAGGGACTGTTGGTCCAGGAAAGCTTAACTGGTGCACAATCCGGAGTTGCGCAAAGGCTCTCTTGGCCACGACCGCCACCTGCTCTTTGAGGAGTTCTGACTCCAGGAAAACCCCTAGATTACGCACAGGGTCTGTTTGGGGTAGTGTCACCCCATCCAAGACCAAAGGTGGCAATTCTCCCTGAGCCAACAAACCCCAAACCCAGAACCACTCGATCTTGCAAGGGTTTAGTTTCAACCCGTTGCTCCCCATCCAGTCCCTAACAGCCTTCAAGCACTGTGAGAGGGAGGACACAGCAACACTCAACTCACCATGGGCCGAGACATACAGCTGAGTATCAGCAGCATATTGGTGATACTTCAGTCCATGGTGATGATCTCACTCAGCGGCTTCATACAAATATTGAACAGGAGTGGAGAGTACCGAGCCCTGCGGAACTCCATAAAGCAGTGGGCAAGGGCTGGATCTCTCCCCTCCTATCAACACTGACTGAGAAAGGCCGCAAAGGAAGGAAGTGAACCAATCCCATCTCCCGAAGCCGCCCCAGGAGAATCCCATGGTCGATGGTATGGAAAGCCGCCAAGAGGTCAAGTAGAGCAAGGATGGATGCACTACCCCCATCTCGCTCCCGCCAGTGCAACCAATGCTGTTTCTGTCCCAAATCCAGGCCTGAATCCTGACTGATAGGGATCAAGATAATCTGTTTCATCCAGAAACCTCTGGAGCTGCTGCGCAACCACTTTCTCAACAACCTTCCCCCAAAAAGGAAGATTGAAGACACGTCAGAAATTATCCACCCGGAGTCCAGCGGTGGAGTCCAGCGATGGCTTTTTAAGAAGAGGGAGGACCACAGCTTCCTTAAAGTGCTGGGGAACCATCCCTTCCTGTAGGGAAGCATTAATCACCACCAGAGTCCACCCGCCTGTCACCTCCAGGGAAGTTTTCAAAAGCCAGGAGAGACAAGGGTCTAAAATAAATGAAATCATTCTAAGCCATTATTGCTTGTAAGATTTCTATTTCCCTCCTAAGAGCAAGGGATATGGGGAGATTAAGTGAAAACACCAATGAATTGGCAGTATCACATTATTTCAGTAATAAAATTTGACGTATATGCAAAAACATTTGGGAATGCCACAAATAACTGTAGTACCTGCAGGCATAACACAACGACTCCTAATGTAAAGATCATGGCACAGCACATAATTTTAGCATCACTTTCAACTGAAAATTATGTCTATCAATTTCCAAGTAGCTTTATGTCTATGGAGATTCTCAGTCATCCAGGTCATGGTTATCCCAAAGGTGCTTTTTTTCAAGAGGCAATTGGACTTTCAAAGACTCTTTGCTTCTCATCCAAGAACTGATGATGCTTCATGGATAAGAAACGAAATGTCTTCAAGGAAAAACAAAGTAAATCAGTTGCCTCTTGAAAAAGCACCTTTGGAATATCTAAGTATCTTCTTTAAGAAATTGGTTTGGTTTAAAAAATCTTACATAGTTAATAATCAATGCTATGCTTTTAAAGCAGGGGTGTCAAACTCAAGGCCCGGGGTCTGGATCTGGCCTGTGGGGTGCTTAGATCTGGCCGAGGCGGACCTGGAAACAACAAAGGGCCAGCCCATGGTGCTTCTTTCAGCAAAAATGGAGCTCAAGGTGAGCACGTGCCCACCCGTGCCATTTTCACTGGCAGAGGGCTATCAAAACAAAGTAAAAACAAAACAAAAGGAGAAATGTTTCCCCTTTTTCATTTGAGTATGCAAGAAAGGACAGAAAAGGAGAAAGGGAAAGAGGAAAGACAAAGAAAAATAAGGAAGGAAAAATAAGGAAAGGGGGAAGGAAGAAGAGAATGAAGAGGAAGGCAAAAAAAGAAAAGGAAGAAAGATAATAATGAGAATGAGGGTGGGTCTCAGGAAAGTCCTGCCTTAGAACTTGGCCACTCAGGTACCCCTGCCACGAGTCCCGTGTCACACCCACAATGGCCACATCCCACCCTCCGAAGTCAAACACAACCCTGATGCGGCCCTCAACGAAATCAAGTTTGACATCCCTGTTTTAAAGCATTACTGCAGAATAAAACTCACTATTAGAGGGACAGAACCATTGAAATACAAATTTATAAGCTGCAGGCATCTCATTTAGTTTTAACAGAAAAATGTTCATGCATGTTTTCCTCATAAAGGTTATGAAAAAAAAAACATCAGTATTCTATAAGAATAATTAAAAACTTGGCTAAACTATTAACCAACCTGAACGCTTCGAAGAAGATCTGTAATGATTTCAGCTGCATGCTGACATCTGTCTGGTGGTCCTGTGATCTGTGCTATTCTATCAGGTGTTGTTCCATCATCTACAAGAGCAATAAGTATAGTTTACAAGTATTTAAGTATTATAGATAAAAACACGCAATCTGTGTATTTTCCCATGGAGAAACTCTTACCTGGTTTAAACTGAATCCTTACACCAGCATCATTCTGTATCTTTTTTATCATTTCGCCATTTCTTCCAATCACAATACCAACTGCAAACCGTGGTATTGGTACCTTAAGAAACACAATACATTTTAACAAATGTTGAATAAGAATTTTAAAGCAAATCAATACAATATGTAACTTTAGGAAAACACCATTATATCCAACAGTAATCAATTGAACAAGAACACTCAAAGGAGAAATCAGATAGTCTGCAGTATTTTTAAGCATTTTAAAGCCAATTTTATGATCAGAACTCAATAGGGAGTAAAGCATCGTAATCAAGATGATTTAGATTAGTGAAAGGAATAGAAAATTTATGTTTGTCCATAGATAAGAATGAACACAGGCCTAAAGTACAAATTTGCCAAAAACATTCATCATACTCACATCTAATCCTTCATTGCCTCCTATTCTTGATCCATATTCATTTCGTACCTCTCTGAAGCCACCTTGATCACGAATTAGATCTAAAACCATTTCCTTTGCTTGCTGAAAGAAAAATGAGTACACATAAGATGCAATGATCTTACAATCATTTCTCTTGGAGAAATACAATTTAACGTTTAAAATCTGTTCTTACTTGGACTTTGTAAGGATCTCCTGTGATCCTAAGAGGCTTATCTGCTCCAGTGTTCTGTGGTCCATCTTGAATCATCACCATTTTAACACCTGCACGCTCCTATTTAATAAAATTAATGCATTCAGATCATAAAAATATTAAATTTTCACACGTAAGTTTAGAAAATAAAATCTGTCGGCTTACTTGAAGCTGCTTTATTGTTTCTCCACCCTTTCCAATAACTAATCCTGCTTTGCTAGCTGGAATCATGATTTCCTGGACAGCATTTCCTGGGCCATCGCCATGATGGAATCCTGGTGTGGGCCTTCCCTTTTCAACTATCTGGTCGAGCAATCTCTTTGCAGATCTTGCAAAGAAATTAAATAAAAAGCATTTGCAATTAAAAATGTACGAAAAATAACCATCAGCAATTGACAGAATATTTAGGGTGGTTGCTAACTAAAAATCATGAAATAATCTATTTTATAAACTTTTAAATGTGTTATTTGCAGCAATATTAAATGGGAAAAGTGGAGAAAATGAGAGTGCATGTGATTTCTTCATACTGCTAACAGCCACACTGAACCAATAGTACATGTCACCTGCTAGAAATATGAATTTTAAATCTGGGTTATCTTTCATGATCTGTTGTAATTTCAAATGGTTGCTAAGAAACTGGTTCTAAGTTGAGGACTACCGGTAAATTAGCCTCAGTAGAGCTATTGAATCTTCCAAACAACCTGGAAGAGTAGTATTTTCCAGTGACTAGGTAATCATTCAACTGAAAAATCAGAAACTTTTGCACTGCAGATTGTTCATATTTCAGAGTCAGAGCTAAATATATTTTGTGTGCAATAGCATACAGCCTGGGGCACTTTTATTAAGCAAAGGTAGAATAGTGCACATATCTGGAAAGAGAACTCTTAACAAAAATTATTTCAACATGATCTGAAACCATTTGTGAAGAAACTTACTGTACTGATTCAGGTGTTCCAGTCAACATGCAAGATCTTTCAGGAAGCCCACCACTATCTACAAATGTAAATAGCATAGAATGAACACTAGTAAGCAGATATTAGTAATTTGCTTTTAAGATTTTTAGCAACCGATGACTCAACTAATTCATGATTGTTTCACAATTTTACTGACATAAACTGACAATTTAAGATAATAAAATTAATTTGTCTGCTTGCAACAGTAAGTTACGTTTCAACTGTTAACCTAGTAAAATAGAGAAAATGAAATAATTACCAGGTGCAATTTGTATTTTACATCCAGATTCTTGCTGTATGCGAGATATTTGTTCTCCCCCTCTGCCAATTACTTGAGAAATGGACAAACAAATCAGTTAATGCATTAATACTATGCACTCCAACAGATTTAAATATACTGTAGTAAAAATATATACTCACTGAATCCAACCATTCCATCTGGAACTTTGTATTCTTCTGTCATTACAGACCTGGAGAAAGAAACACACCACAAGCTAGTATTTGTACCTAGTTAGAACTATATATATATATATATGCTATATATATGCTAATTTTACTTCTACTCAGTTAAGGTCCTTTGGTTTCCATATTTGTTTAAATCACTATGCCTAAAAAATAACATAGCCCATTAATATTTTAACATAGGCAGTCAAACTTTAGCCAATTACTTAAAATGTCAAAATTCTAATAATGCTGAAGCCATTTATAATGTATGAATCTAGTAACATTGCAATTTATATGCATTTCAAAGATACATATTATTTCATTTTTTTAGTAAAGTTAAGTCACACACAAAGCAAAATATATAACAAGAACATAATACAAAAATAAAATGCTAGGAAATTTCACCAAAACTATTTCATAACATTTTGAACTTTTTTTTTTCAAACGGACACACTTAATTCTAAGTTATATATGGCAACATTTTATACTAATAGGTCAAAGTACAATTACAATTAAAATTTTTTTAGGAGACATAGCGGAATCTAATGCAGCCCATCTTACTTTTCATTTACTTTTTTGATATACACAACATACATATTTAACAACAAAGAAAAAATACTTTGCCTGCATCAAGCTGAATAGGCATCTTTCAAAAAAGTGGGAGAAACAACCCGACTTGTGCAACATGAACTCAAACTAATGGAGAAAACTAGATCTATCTTGCTGAGTGTAATGGAAATGTGCGTTAAAAGAAATGCAATTAATTTTCACCTAAGTCGCATAATAAAAAAACAAGACTTTTTCACTACATAGCTAACATGTGACTTAAAAATCTAATTTTTTATCCCTACTCAACTAATTACCTCATCTGCTTCAATGTCACCTATGGTTGAACATTGCCTGGCAAACAGTAAAAATTCCCCAATCAATTGAAGCTATAATTATTTCAATTACTGATTGAAATAACTGTATGAACATTATTTTCAACCAAGTTTTTTGGTCTGCTCACAGGGGACAATTTCCAAAGCACATTTCTGATATTCATAACAATAATTTCTAAATTTCTAAAATAAATCAATAAAAGTTGTTACCTTGTATAAGGATCAAATTAAAGACAAATAAAATCTTACCTCTGTTGCTGATGCATGGGTGGTAACTGATTTCCAAAAGCTAAAATGAAATATTACATACTTTGACAATTTCACCAAATCATCTACAATGGTATATAACGCACAACTGCAGAAACATGCAGGACTGGCTTCACTTCAATATATTTGCATTTGACTAACATTACATATTTTGCCAAAACATCATTAACCCGGAAATATATCACTAATGAGGTAGCTCAAAATTAATACGAATTTTAAAAAAACAGAGAGGAAGTATTTGACTTGGTCAATTCCACCTGATATGTTTAGTTTAGCTATTTCCTTCTCTTTAGTTTACTTCTATATCAACTGACAAGCTATGATTTGCAAGTCTTGGCAAGCAAAAATCATGTATTATTTGGCAAGTAAAGGCAAATGGAAGCTTATGTAAATTGGAAATAAAAATGTGAAAGGGAAGAAAAAACACACACATAATGCCAAGGCAAAGTCTTCTTTAAATCAAGTTTGATATCCAGCACCTAGAAGTTGTTTTCAGCTAGTTTCTATTGTGTTTATAGTCTACAATTTGATAGTATCTACAGGTCTTCCATTCAATTATTAAAAGGGCCCGATCCTGTTTAGTTCTAAGGCCAAACAAGATGTGTTAGATGCTGGGGTGGGCTAGGGCTTTTCCACTTAAAAAAGTTTTTCCCACGTTTTTTCTTTTTACTCTATATTTTCCTGCATCACACAATACTTTAATAAGCTTCTACTCCCCTGAACACTCAGTGAAGAACCACATAAACCAAAGCCCTACTTGTCATACATATGGTTTTCAAGCAGAAATGGACGCTGCATTTAGCTGAATACATTAAGGGCTTTCATTCATGTACAAATTAAAATGCAAATTCATAAAAAAGTGGTAGCTGTATTCAATACTACCATGTAATCAATCGAACTGTAAATTATCAACAATTAATAAAAAGGAAAAAGTTCTGTTTTTTCAAGAAAATATTGTTGGTTAGCGTTCAAGGTTAATTGAAACTATTTCAATTTCATTTCACTTTTAACTTTTTATATTTTTAAATTAAACCAAGTTTTATAAAAAAAAAAGCTAAATGATGCTTCATATACGAAGGGCTAACAATAGTAACTCTCTACAATATGGTTCAATGTAATTGTAACTGCTGACCAGATTTAACAAAAACAGCCACGGTCTTAAATTTTATTCCAGCTGCAATACTAAATCTAACTACCTAAATTACATTAGGTTAGGTAGTAAGTCAGTAGATCTTACTTCTGGATAGAAGGGATTAAAAAAAGATTTTAAAGTCCAAGTTCTAAATTTTCATTTCTACCTTAATCAAATTGAGAAAACTGAATATACCAAAGAGTTAAAGTAAATTTGTCAATTCTGAAATAAAATCAAAAGAATTCTAACCAAGTATTGATTTACTGATGGAATAGTATGATTTAACATGGTAAAAGGAACTGTTGGCAGCATCATGCACATTTCTATTGAGATAGCACAGTATACTACCAAAATATGGCTTGGAATCAATACATCAATAAAAAACAAATTAACATCATATACACACCAATAAGAACTTACAGGAGAGAAAGAGCTTATATTGCTAAACTTTATAATCTCACTATGTAAAAAACAAAAACAAACAAAATAATGAATATTATTTTTAATAGTCTACCTACAAGGTTCCATTATTTCTATTTAACTGGCATAAAAATTCAAGGAAATGTTTCTTTACCTTTTGTGACTATTTAAAACATTTTTAGCTGTAGAATACCTTGTTTTCTATTTGAAAAGGAAGCTTTTTTATATACCAGAACCTTGGAAGGTCATCTAAGAAATCAACTATAAATAAAAAAGTCATCTTCTATATATGTTTGTTAGATTTTGGCTTAAAGTGGTATGGAAACTCAATACCACTATTATAAATCTTGCTTTATGGCTTTAAAACAATGTGACTTTAGTCACTGTCTTTTAATTAAAACCCTATTAAAATTTAGCTTATTCTGGATTATCATCAGGAATTAAGATTGACTCAAAGATCCCTGCACCCCCCACAAACTGAAAATACTTATAAAGTTTATAAACAGCCACTTGGAAAGTTGCATCTATAGTCCCGCCATCAAACTCCACAAGACCATGCAAGCTTAGAGAATGGCAAAAGTGAGTGACGCAAGCTTAGCAAATGGCAAAAGTGAGTGACCCATGCTGAATTTAAAACATTTTATTTTCTTTCAATCCAACAACTTCACATACTCACTCCTGCCAGAATATAACTTTCAAAGTGGAACTGTGTTAAAAAAAATCTGAACTACTGAATTATGTAATATCCTTTTAAATCTATTTTCTCCTGTAGGTGAAATCTTGTGTACCATTTTAGAATATAGATCATCCCCAAGTAGATTAGTAAAGACTACTGACTAAAAAGGTGTCAGTTGAAGGTTTAACATTAACCTGTTATTTGGAAAAATGATAAACAACTTTTTATTGTTTGACTAACACAAAACCAAATTCAATTTTGGTATTTTTTTTTAATCAAACGGCACTGATTACTTGTTATTCATTAAGGTTATTTTCCTATTTATGTCTTACTACTTACTAGCAAAAATCAGTAATCTGTCTACAGTGCAGGACAACCACTCTACAGTTGATGAACTACAGCTCATAAAATTTTATGCTTTTAATAAAAAAATTTAGTTGGAAAAAATGGTATAGGTAGTCCTCGACTTATAACCATTCATTTAATGTGAATTCAAAATTACAACAGCACTGAAAAAAGTGACTTGTGACTTATGAGCAGTTCCCACTTATGACCATTGCACCATATCCAGTCACATGACCAAACTTTGGGTACTTGGCAACCGGCTATTTACAATGGTTGCAATGTCCCACGGTCCTGGAATTGTCATTTGCAATCTTCCTAGCGAGCTTCTTGATAAGCAAAGTCATTGGAAGAAGCCAGATTTGCTTAACCACATTATTCAGTTAACAACTGTAGTGATTCACTGTTACAAAAAGGTCATAAAATGGGACACAACTTAACAACTGCCTTGCTAAACAACAAAAATTTTGGGCCCAGTTGTGGTAGTAAATTGAGGATTATCTGTACCAGATTCCTGATTTTTTATCATCAGAGACTAATAGGAGCTCTGCTCCTATTCCTGCTGGTATCAACTAGCAGAATCCTGTGCATAGCAACATAATACAAAATTGCAAATGCTTGCTCTTACAGTTGGAGAGAATCAGAATAGATCAATATACACAATTTAAATAGCAGCATTGATTTGTGTAAAGTATATATTAAATAGCATGCTAACATTACAGCAAATCATAAATACTTACAATCATTGTTTGGGGGAGCAACTTTCTTAGGTTCTGGTTGATCTGCAAAATTAAGAATTTTTTAAATGTTTTGGGTCATAAATATAGATAACTTAAATAAATGGCTGTTCCAGAAGTTCAGAACGCAACTTGTCCAGTGCATTTTAGCATGTTTTTGAATTTTCAGGGAATAGATCATCTAAACAAAGAAAAATCTTATATGTTTAACATTTGGTTAGTGTAATTGGGGAAAAATGGAAAGTACTTTCATTTATCATGTATCATGTTCAATAAAAACACACAGGTTTAAAAACGGTTTCATGGATATCCAGGCACTAAAATGTAACAAACATTTAACTGTATTAGTAGTAATTTAACACTAAAGCTAATGATGCTTCTGTAACAAAAACTGAAACAACCACCATTGTGAGAAATAATCATTCTACAATTAAGTCTGACAACAACCACAATATTAAAACAGAAAATCAAAGTTTAAAATTTAACCAACACATAGCAATACAATCTCAAACTGGGGACTGTCATTCAAGCTTCCTTTTCAAATACTGAAAATTTCACAGCATAAAACTTCAAACAGGAGATTCAAAACCACTACTACCATAGCTACTATCCAAATTCGTTTAGTATGAGTGAAAGTCGTAGATAACCAAAATCTGATAAAAATTACTTTAAATGTTTCCTTCCCACCCCATATTAAGGAATACACGAACCACCATGATTAAGTGCAGTAAAAGTCAGACACATATTCCAAGAAATGTGTGTGTCATCCATTGCAAAAGATTCACTAGTTCATTTCACGTTTACATACTAAACACAGGTAATAAATAAAAATTCCTGCCTTTAAAAGGAGAGGGCATTCCCTCCCAGTGTGTTGTACTGCTCGGACTTGTCCAAGAGCCATCTACACATAAAATAAAAAGAATACATTACATACATCATTTGAAGCATCATTAGCTCAATCTTGAATATTAAAAGCCTCACCATTAATAAAAGGCACTTCATTAAAGTACACAAGTACTCCTTGTCAAGAGCCTTGGAAATGTTCTGCAAACAAAATTATATTCCTTCAAAGCCTACATCTTTTCCAAGATCAGAAATCTGTCTTCATGAATTTAAAAAATACTACACACTTTTAAAAGATAAACACAGTAAACTTGTTTAAGCCCATGAGCCTAAAAATTAAGCTTGCTATATATTTCGCTAACACATTGTAGAAGGAAAAAAAGGTCACACAGCATCATCTTATCTGGGTTCAAACAATTTAGAAGACATTTTCTCCAAAATCTAGCTGTAAATTTGTAATTTTGGTGAAGCTAACTTTTGTTTTAAAATGTTGCACCTGCACAATGCAAAATCTGAAAGAGTAATTCAAGAAGAGTTTTGAATTCACTATAGAATTGGTTAATGTTTTAATACAAAGATGAGTTTTCAAAGAATATTTACCTACCTTCCCAGATTCTTAAAATGTAAACATCATTGCTATCTACTTTTACGAGTACCCTAACTTTCATAAGTCAAATCTAAAGATCATGTATACGCTTAAGGTGGACTATTTCATTTTTTAAGCAGAAACTGCACAAGCTCTCACACACACTCTTCAATCCGTTTAGAATTTTGAGAAAGTATATATTAGCATCTTGCGGCATACCTCCATCTTCAAGAGGTCTTTTTTGTCCCCCATAACTGTAATCATTTGAATTCACAGATGTCCCTGATTCATTTCCAATTTTTGCTGCAATCTGGAAAAAAGATATTTATTTTTATCAACAGAATTACACTGTACTACCGAATTGTTAATAAAGAAGCATACTTCGCATCCATAATTTATTAAAGAAATCATTTCTGATAATTGTTTTATACACACTTCATCTATCACTTATTATATAACATTAATATTTTATACTTATTGCAAGCATTAATGTATATTATTTATCAAACTGCTTAACACACTAATTGCTATTAGCTAACTGCTGTCGGTTTTGTCTAAACCAGTGTTCCCTAACCCCCGGGCCACGGACCGGTACCGGTCCGTGGATCAAATGGTACCGGGCTGCCCGAGGAACGAGGTCGAGGCGATGCGGGCAGGGGGTGGGCAGGCAGGTGAGCCGGGGACCCTGCCGGGGGGAGGAGGAGGAGGAGGAAGTGGAGGAGGAAGAGCGGCGGCGGCGATCGTCCCTCTTCAGCGCGCGGACGTCATTGCAGGAAGGGCAAGCGAGGCAAGAAGAGGGAAAGATGCACACACACGCACCTTGCATACCTGGAGGGGGGGAGCCGGAGGGAGGGGGGTGCAAGAGGCATGCATGCACGCCCGGAGCTGGAGGGGAAGGGTC
>JAOYMU010000263.1:18193271-18204837 GCA_025802295.1 Psammodynastes pulverulentus | reverse complement strand
CACTCTCAAAATGCCGCCCCAAGATATGTGCCGCCCGGTGCGGACCGCACCCACCGCCCCCCCTAGGTACGCCACTGTCACCAGATCTGGCAGCATGAGCATACTCTAGCACTAGATGAGATAATGGTGACCTGGTTTTACAAGTTTGATTAATGAATAAAAATAAATGATAAAAAGACATTATTAAAATTAAAACTATTGAATGGAAAACTGCAATGATAAAAAATAACTAGCAGAAATATGCAAAACACAAAATTTGGGGGGAATTCTGTAAAATGTACAATTCTGGGAATGGCATGTTCCACATAACATTAGAATATTCAATGTTTCTTTTAGACCACACCAATCTAGCTATTGCTGGGAAGATCAATACTGGATTAAATCAAGAAAGGCTACATCAATATAATTCAGAAGGAAAAATAGAATATTCCAATGTTTCCCAAAACATTTTTGGAAGGCTTTAAGAGCTGTAGCCAAGACTTTTGGGAGCATTTTTTTGTTATGTATCACTGGTCTGCTGATTTTAAATTTAGTTATATCATTCTTTATTTCTGATTCAGAGAATTTCTCATTTTGGCCTTCAGTGTTTGCTTCTGAATATTTGTTAATACTGTCAAGTTATATTGTGCAATCATTCCATCTCTTCTTCCATAACAGATGTTTAAATAAAACCCAGAAAGGTCAACTTCACTTTTGCTTCTCTCCTCCATTTTATGCATCAGAAAAGGCAATTGCAAAATAACAATTTCACCTAAAAAGCCTTCTGTTTGAAGAAAGTGCAAAAGAGGCACCCACAGATTTACATAAGAAACAGTAAAACATTGTTAGGTTTAACACACAACTTACATATTTACATATGTAAATATTACATATTTCTTGAAAGTCACAGTGAAACCCAGGTAACCTGCACTTCTGTTTATACTATTATAAATCTGATTGTTTTTAAGAAGGTTAAGGCTTCCTGTTTCTCTTTGGTTTCTGTGAAATTTAATCCCTAAAGAACCCAGGAAGCAGTCATCCAAATAAATTCCTATAATTGATTTCGAAATAAAGCTGAAGTAGGTGTGCTTAAATTAAAGGTGGCTGCCTATGTTTACTTCTGGGTGTAATTCAAGGTATTGGTTATTACTTATAAAGTACTGCACATGTGTCGGGAATTTGAAGGGCTTACCCCATCTGCTTAGGCCCATCCCACTAAGTCAAGTAAGATGGGCTCTGGGTCATGTAGATGGGGAACTGTCATCCAGGAGAGACCCAGGAAGCATGCCTTCCCCAACAAACCCTAAAAATCTGGCTGTTCCCGGGGATGGAGGAATAATTATTGAGCCCAATTCTTGTTGTAAGCACTCACGATGTCTTCAGCAGCCACTGCGTTTTGGTTGGCCTTGACATTTTTTTAATACTGTACTTGTATTTTTTAATTATTATTTTTTTAAAATATTTTGTTAGCTTCCTAGAGTTTCAGTCTGAAGACAGGCGGCTACATTTAAGAAAAAAACAAAAACCGCACCTATGAATAAAATGTTAGGCTACAGGGTCTTCGCGACGACCCTCTACAACTCAGCGGGTGACACAAAAAGCGCCGAAGAGGAAAAGAGAAGCCCACGGGGGTCGGGCGAGAAATTGCTCCCGGACCCAAAGCCCCGTTCGCCCATTGGCTGCCGCCTGCTTGGCACACCTGCCGGGCGACGGCTAAAGCGGGAAGTGCGGCGCGAGCTCGGAGCCCGAGCGGCCACAATTCAGCCAAGTGGGAAAGAGCAGCCGCACCGCCGCCGCCACCAGCAGCAGCACACAGGTGTTTCTGGCCGCTGGTTTGCGGTGGGCGGGCTGGGAAGATGCCTCTGGGGCTTAGGGGAAAGAAGAAAGGCAAGTCCAGGGAGACCTCCACCTTGGTGGACGGCGAGGATCCCCCGGCTCGAGGGCGAGGCGACGACGAGGTCGGGGCCGGCGTTCGTGCCGGAGCTTTGGGCGCCTCAGCCTCGCGCGGTCCCGTCCGGTTGGTCTTCCACACGCAGTTGGCGCACGGCAGTCCCACCGGGCGCGTGGAAGGCTTTGGCAGCGTGAAGGAGCTTTACGCTAAAATCGCTGAGGCGTTCCGCATTGCCCCGGCCGAGGTACGTGGCCGCTGGTGGGGCGGGGTGTAAGGTGGAAGGTTTCTCTTCGCGTTTCGCCTTCGGGGCTCACCCAGGTCTTAAGTTTCCCTTCCTTTCTACTGCATAGTCAAGTTTACCTCAAGTTGAGTTTAATTCCTGGTAATTTGAGAACATCTCCATATAGATTTCTGTCTGGCATGTTTGTGTATATTTTCAGTCGATTAGGGTTTTTTTGGTTCCTTCTTTCTTAATATAACATCTAGCACTGAAGCTTTACTAGGAGAGGAGAACTGAGTTTTTACAGTTAGGCACAGAAGCCAGATGCATCACTTTGGACCAGTACCAAGAAGGTACTGGCAACCCATTTCCAAAAATATTTCCTGGCAAACTGCGTGGATCTCTCCATGTAGTTGTCTGGACTCAAGGTTGACTTGAAGGTATGCATATGGAGGCACACACATAAACGCACACCTGATATATTGAACTGAACTACTGAAGCCTCGTTATTATGATGCCTAAGCAGAAAATCTGAAGAATATTGTAATCTCAAAACTTCAATAAATACAAGTAGGTATTAAAACACATCATAATTACCAAATGAGAAGGTACTTCTCTCACACGTGTGAGTTGCATAAACAACTTCTTTTCTCTCCCTTCCATCTACCTTATCCCACCTTGTCTCAAATTAAGTAATATATTAATTCAACAACTCGGTGCATCTGTTTGAAGTGAGGTGTAGTTCACAAAAGTTATTCTTTCTTGAAAGTGTATTAGTTGGAAAAGTGCTATAACAGTCCTTTTGTAGTGTTTCCTGGAGTTAATCCATACAGTAATAAATACTTTGATTAATTTGTGCTCTATTAATGGTGCTGTTGAATCTGTTGTTTTTGATTTGATTCATCCTGCCTAAAGCTTTAATGTCATTTGTAGCTTTGTTGTAATAGAAAGATACTCAATTATATTATTCAAATATCTGCCTGAGTGATTTGCATTTTATTCTACAGAATTGTTTTCTGTAATGATTGCAAAACTTAGACACAAAATTGTTTCTTGATTTATTCAGATTACTACAATAGTTTTATATTTGTGGCCCAGAGCACTGTAAAAGAAGCAATTCTTAACACATGTAATTATATTCCTAGCTACAAGTATCATTTTACTCTAGGCATTCCACTTACAATAGTATCTTATTTATTCTCATGAAGAACAATAAAGCTTTGAAAGAGAGACGTTTCTTTATTGATAAAAAAGTTCAGAAGGTATTTCACACCAGTCAGTTTGGAACATGGCATTAGTTTCGTGCACACAAAAATGAAAAAAGCCCCTTTCTTAGTAAGCTAGAGTAAAGGGGATCAATAAGTTGATGCTTACTTAATATTTTTATGAGAACTAGATAAAACATTTTTTGAAAAAAGAAAGAAAAGAAAACAATACCAGGCTTTGTTGTTCAAGC
This sequence comes from Psammodynastes pulverulentus, assembly GCA_025802295.1. Classification (NCBI taxonomy): domain Eukaryota; kingdom Metazoa; phylum Chordata; class Lepidosauria; order Squamata; family Psammodynastidae; genus Psammodynastes; species Psammodynastes pulverulentus. Next base: position 18,201,291 of record JAOYMU010000263.1, on the reverse strand, counting down.
ATTCATTTGTGACAGATGAGAGAGATGAAGATAAAAATGTTTGGGCAGAAAACATTTGTTTTGAACAGAAATCTATCCCCCCATATTCAAAATGAGATGGATACAAGAATTTAGATGTGAATATCCAAAGGAATTCTTGTATGTGGTATCAGGTGCTCTCTGTCTTAATTGTTTTCTTGGAGTCATCACCCAACTGGATATCATCAATGCTAGAAGGGAGTGGGATTTGCTCTCTGTTTATGTACACCTGGCTTGGCCTGTCAGTATTGGTGGGAGAGTTCTTGTTCCTTGATTAGCTGTTCAGAGAGCTCAGAAAGCACCAAGGGCCCCCCACAGTTCAACCTTGACCTACAAATATTTTCTTCTACTTACTAGAGATTGGCCAAAAGTTTTGTACTTGGTCACATATTATTTATTTTGGAGTATAAGACTGGGCTAAATCATTTTTTTAATGTTTAATATACAAATGTGCAAACATTAACATTAGCCATTCAACTTGACTGGTAGGAGTTTTTACTCCTTAAGCAAATCAAGGCAAGAAACTTTCTGAATGGTATTAATGCTTGCACATTTGAAATTGTGGTGAATGGGTTTGGTTCTTGGATCAGCATAATGAGTAACAATGTTTGTAAAGCTTAACATAATTTGCAGACACAGAAAACCAGAATTTTCTTGGAGTGATTTGTTTTATAATGAACAATGGTAGATTTTACCTTGGTTGGGCCCTTCTGTGTTTATGAATCTTCTAGAGAATGTTAATACATAGTTAATCACTGGCTTTGTTGGCTGACCTAGAGATGACTAGAGGCTCTGCAGAAATGTTTTAAAATTGTTTGTTTCTATTTGTTTCTTTTTGCTTGTACATAACAAATGGATTACTGTTTAATTTCTATTATTTCTCCCTTACAAAAAAAAAGAATTAAGTGGCACACTACAAAGAAATTGATGACCAATGCAAAGATCACTACATATCTCATTGGGTCATCCACTGCTGCATAATTGCTTAAATACAAAGAGCAATAGACTCAGTTAATTGCGTTAGGTGAATGGGACACACCGAGTCTCAGTTCTTTCTAGAGTCAAATGGAAATAGCTGGATGGTAAACACAGACATTTGATTCCAGCAGAAAGGTAGTTGAGACAACTAAGTGTATGTCACATGTAATACATGTGTGACGGGATATGTTTTTTCAATCATATAGAAAGAGAAAAGGGGTCTGAATTTCAGCAAAACAGGCACATGACATTACTGAACATTAACATTGTGAGATTAACCTGAGCAAAAAAAAAAAAAAAATTAAAGAAGAGGAGGTTAGGTAAGTGCTACTATATGTCTTACGTATATATTTCCTTTTTAATATTTAATTTAGTTTCCTGAACCAGATTGGGATAGTTCCATGTTCGGATCTGTTCAGCTACAATTTCATATCTTGGATAATTGGCATGTTGATGTTATCAGTAAAACAAAACAAGCCACCTCTGTTTTTATGTACAAACAGTACAGTTCTCATTCAAAATACTTATTCTTACCGAAACAAGCGCCCCTTCATTGGAATCCTGAATTAAGCTAATAAGCCCATTTACTTTATTCACCATCTTGTTTTATGAATGCTGAAACATATGGCAAGGTCTAATTCCAACTTTTCCAAAGTAAATGATGTGAAGAAATGTTAAAGCTACATTTATAGTATTAAATATGTTAGTGCAAATGACAATTGTTACATGAATGTGAGACATATGTACTGTACTATTTTGTATTGTACACGTTTGAGAATTGTTAGACAGCAGAGTGATTAGACTGGATCCATATATTGTCACCATGGATTTGCTTGGTTTTGGAATATTGTAATGTGCGAGATCAACCGACTGTGACTTAATGAACAAACCATATATGAAGCAGATTGCTCTCGATGATTAACTCAAATACAGGATTCATATTTTAATGTAATGTTCTTATTTTTATTGGAAATAAATATTATAAATTAGAAAGATTTATGCAGTCACCTGTTTTAATTAACATGATCCTATTGGAGACTCAGGTTGATTTATGTACAAGAAGCAGGTTGATTTATGTACAATTTATTTCATTTATATATGATTTCATCATGACATATTTATAACTTTCCTTTTTTGAAATACAGTAGCTACATGCAACTTTTATTACTAAGGCAAAGTACAAATAACTCTGGTTTAATTCTTTACTACTATAAATGAGGATTCCTGCATATCCTACAGGGATCACTGCATTTACTAACATGTTACCAATTCTTTATTAAAGTAAGAGTGGATGTATTGTGGAAAACAATCTATCTAGTTACTCAGTCAGTTCCATTAGTTAATTAAACAGTGTTGCTTTCATTCCCTTAATACACCTGTCTTTCCTCTTGTCCTTTCTTGCTACACCATCTTGCTTCTTCAGCCTCCAGTAATTATTTTTCTGTGTTTGATATGAAGTAGTCAGGAATTTACCACAAACAACTGATGCATGTTCATTATATTCTGTGACTTATTCAATTAGCAATTCACTTCTGGGTTATTATGTTCAGATTACAAATGGAAAGGTTTTATTTTATTAATATTTCACTCAATAAAGACTAAGCTAAGACTCTATTTTGCATCACCAGAATCACTTAGGATGAAAAAAAAAATGAGACATGATTTATATGACAATAATATAGGGGGAATATAATTTGAATTAATTAGCCATTTAAAACAGTTCAGATATAAAATATATTGTCTGCTCAAGTTAGGGAGGAAGAAGTCAATCTTCTAGAAGCAGTACTTTAATTACTGAACATTGTGAGCCCAGTGTAAATGATTTGTCAATGGGCTAAACATTTTTATGAATGGGATATTCTATTTTAGGCTTTGGAACTTCCAGCTGAATTAAGATTGCTCTGTGTATAAATATTTGCAGTATATATCACATACTTCTATTTCAGAAATACAAAGTTTCTTATTCAAATATCTTTACTTTGTATGTTTTATTATATTATCTATAAAATAGTTTGCAGTCTCATCTTGGTCTCAAAATGTCAGTGTTGTTCTTAACACATCACTAAAAGCTATGATTTATCTTACCTATGCATTGTCCAACAAACTACAACAGTTGAGTTCGTATAAAGGCAAAGCAAAACACATAAAAACCACGCTGAACCACACTTGTCTGAAATGGTATAGGGCTTCTTCTTGAGCAGAGGGTTGGACTAAAACCTCCAAAGTCCCTTCCAACTTTGTTATTCTGTTGTTCCCTCACACTATAATTCAATGCAATTGTTATGACCCAGGATTGGCGTGCAAGCAATACGTGCTAGGTGAAAGCTTGTCAACCTTTATTCAACCACCATCCCCCCCAAATCCCCACAATCCAGCAATTCCCAGTCCATTCCCCAAAGTCCACCTAGAGTTCAAGACCAAGGCTCAAACCCATGCACCTGCACACACTTTGAACAACTTCCTGGCACTGGAAGTCCACTGACATCAAGGCAAAGGATCAAGCCTCAGACAACAACAGCAAGGATTCTGGAGCAAAGCTCTTCTAGGAACCATGTAAAGTGTTTCCGCAAAATACAACACTTGTTCCCAACAAATGTCCCTCCCCACAGCATCTCCTTAAATGTTACTCTCCAGGTGATCCTCATGAGGTCGGGCGAGTTGCCCTCCTCCCCAGTAGTTGGGTCATCCTGAGCTGATTCTGCCTCCTCTGTATTCTCTGCACTCGGGGGTTGGGCAGGAGAAGCATTTGCTTATCTCCAGAAACCCTGCCACTCCTCTGCTCTGCTACCTACCCTTTCCATCTCCTTCCCTCTTCCTCGATCAGCCTGTGCCCTCTCTTCCTCCCTGCCTACTCTTCTGAGGCCTGAGGGGCCTTGGGATTGCCTCGTCGTCATCCCCAGATTGTTCCACAGGGACTGTAGGGACTGCCCCCCCCTCCATTGGCCCTGACTCATCTCCTCCTCCTCAGATTCGAGCTCTGACGGCGCCATGACAGCAATATAGCAGCCAGCTAGGCTGAGAATGTACTGATCGCTATGTTTTAAAACATTGATTGATTGAAAGCTTGGCTCTCAGAACAATTTGTACTTAAATTACTTGGTTTGAGTGTGAAGAAAAATATTTTGCTTATTTATCATTATTGCCTTGTATAAAAATGGAACTCAGCAGGAAAATTATATAACCACTAATCAAAGTTCTTATTTGACTGAAACCTTTCCAGCAGGGAAGTATATAAAATTGACTCATGCGGAGGCTGAAGCCAGTTTATGTTGCTCGGTTGCAGTTTTAAATAGAGCTACATCGTCTCAGATTTCTAAATATCACATTTCTGTTCTGTTGCTGGTTTTATCTAGTCATAAGGGTCAAACTAGTTAGAAGATGATTACTTACACTGTCATGTTGACAAAGACAACATTCAGAGAAAGCTTTTTCTCCTTTAAAAAAAGGGTATCAGAAATATAATGATATTAATGATTGTAGGGCTTAGCAATAGTAACATTTGAGAAACTTGGAAAGTGTATATTGTATCCTTCCTATTAGTTTATCAGTGTAGCATTTGATGCTTCACCCTATCTTTCAGATTCACTGTTTATATTTATATTTATGTTTATAAGTTAGCATACTGGATATATCTGATATGTACTGTATGTATGATATGCAAGTTACATGAGAACATTGCTTTTTGTCTCTGCAAACAAGTGAAAAAGAAAAGTTGTGACCTTTCATTTGGGATGATAAAATATTTAAACATTATGTATTTAAAAATAAAATGTAAAGTTTTTTATTCTTTTTTAATTGGGCATATTAATCATAAGTGGACACTATCTCAGTTGCCTTTCAAAATATTTTCCCCTAAAATATGCAAAAGATAGCATTTTTAAAACAAAATATTCCAATTAAAATGAATAAGCCAAGCATTTTTCAAATTAACTCCTAAATTGAATTCCTTTGAAAGTTTTGATTTTTAAAACAGCAATTTTTAACCATTTTTTCTTACTTTTACCCTTCCATATTATGATGAATTTGAAATGTATTATTTAAAGCCATTTAGCCAGTACTACGTTCTGAAATCTGTATTACAAAACTCTAAAGCAGTGTAAAATAAAATATTAAAAATGGCTTCTTTTTAAAACTGACACCATGTTTTAATGCTACGATATTGTTATGTTTTTAAATTTGCATCCCCTAATATTCTTTCATAAAGAATCCAGACTGAAAGTTTGTAGCAAGCATTTTAAGTCAATTTATTACATGTTCAGTTGAAAAGGAAACTTACATATCAGTAAATAAATAACAAAAGAAGTCTTGTTAAAATGCTAATGATTACAACTTGATCAAACTTTGTCCTCTGTTGTTTCTGACTCTATAAAGGAATCCTAATGGGATATCTAGTTTCTTCTCTTTGTCAGAGAATAACCTGGACTTAGATATTCTTTTTCTTTTTAACTTTTCAAATCATTTATTTTATTTGAAATCTTGGTCAACTGTATTTCTTATAAACACTAGGATATTATTGTATGGTTTTGCCCATACCTTTGGCTCAGAACAATAAACACAAGAGAAAGTATGTTATAAAGAAGGAATGCAAGAACCTCTGGATAAACAATTACTCAGCACTGGATGAGGAAAAAGGGTGAGAAAGAAACTCAAGATAACCCCACTTTGAATCTGTTTGTTATAAGAGGGGTCAGAGAAGCGGGCAAAGGGAGCAGAGGAATAATCTGGAAAACTTTCAAGATTCTATTATACCCTAGACCAGGGGTTCCCAACCCCTGGTCCATGGACCAGTACCAGTCTGTGGCATTCTAGCAACTGGTCCACTCAAACAAGCAAACGCCCATTCACCAGATGCAGGCAGCATGCAAAACTGCACCGTCTGGTCCATAGAAAAACTTTTCTCCATGGAATTGGTCTCTAGTGCCCAAAAGGTTAGGGGCTGCTGCTCTAGAACAGGGCCGCATCAGAGTTATGTTTGACCTCAGGGGGCTGGATGGGGATGGCTGGAGTGGGTGCGGCCAGCTTGACATCACTCGTTTCAGGGTATTTCCAGTGGCCTGGGCGGGGCTGGGAGAATCCTCCTACAACCTGCAAGTGAAAATGGAGTCTGGGAGAGCAGCACGTGGTCCTCCTGAGCCCCATTTTCACTGGAAGAGGCACCGTGGGTTAGTCCTTCACTATTTCCAGGGCACCCTCCCAGGCCAGATCTAAGCACCCATGGGCCTTGAGTTTGACACCCCTGCTCTAGAGCAATAGAAGTCCTTTTGTGGTCTGCTTCCTTACATGCCTGATATTTACCCAGTGTAGTAATCTATAAATTATATTTTATAAATTATCCATTCACGTGATATACTAAATGAAAATAAGATTATGGCTTTGTGTCATGCTTGAGCCCATCCTAAATATTTTAATGGGTTTTCTCAATAATTAACATTATTAACAATTTTAATAATTGCTACTGTTAATATGATTAAAGGGGGTGTGATGGCTCAGTGATTAAAGACATTGAGCTTGTCAGCTGACAGCCAGGTTTGAGACTGGAGCGCCGTGCAACACGGTGAACTCTCATTACTTGCTCCAGCTCCTGCCCACCTAGAAGTTCTAAAGCCTGCAAATGTGAGTAGATAAATAGGTACCACTTCAGTGGGAAGATAACAGTGTTCCATGTGTATAGTCATTGGCATATAGTCATGCTCACCCAGTGGCATAGCGCAAGTTGTCAGCACCCGGGGCAAGGCAAGTAATTTGCACCCCCTAACCCGTGTGGGCCGTGACCCGGTGGCTTGGATCGGATTCGCACAGCCAGCACTGCAGAGAGAGTGAGTGAGCCAGGCAGGGGCAGAGAACTGCGAGTGCGAGCGTGCCCCCCCAGATGTTGCGCCCGGTGCGGCCGCCCTCCTGCACCCCCCACGCTACACCTCTGTGCTCACCACCTGATCATGGAAATGTCTTCAGACAACGCTGACTCCCTTGGCTAAGAAACGGAGATGAGTACTGTCCCCTAGAGTTGGACATGACAGGGGAAACCTTTACCTTTACTGTTAATAAGGTGATTATCATTGTTAAGAAGGTAAACTACCTTATACATACATCCTTTACTTTGATTTTTTAAAAAATGTATTAGATGTATACTTTGCTTGTCATTCATTGAGAATGAAAGCATATATTCCTCCTAGTTTCCCCAGCTAAAATAGCTGAGCTGAGAAGGCATGACTAGGAGTTTCCAAACTCAAGATTATACTTGATCTGGGACCTGTTTGTCATCCTATTTAATAAATAAATAGAAATTTCCCTGATTCTGATCCAGCACTTTAAAGACTATACCACTCAAACTTTCTAAATATGGATATAGATATAGGAATACACTTGCTCTTTAAGCAACTGTTGAACTTTAGTTCACAATATCTTATGCCATAACTAAATGCTATAATATTCTTGTGTTTGCTATAACTGTAGAGGTTTTTTTTTCAATATACTGTACTTTGCAAATTTGAAAATAAATTTGGGGTGCTTCTCCTCTTCTCAGAAATCATCTACCCAATAATATTCCTTAATGTGTATTTTATAGCCTGGTAAATTTAAACACTTCAGTGTTAAACTAAGAAAAAGGAAGAGGAAAGAAGCAATTAGTGCATATAATGCCACTGATAAAATAATGAAGATTTGAGGTTTATGGCAACAAATGAATCAATTTTTAACTCTTTGTGGCATGGGAGAAATAATGCAGTTTATCAAAATCCAAGTATGTAGCGTATGTACAATGAAGGTTATAGTTTATACAGTAGAACTGTGCATTGGCAGGCAGATGGCCTTTTTTCCTTTGAAATATGTACACACATTGATTCATATTGAAATAAATGTACAGTATGTCTCTCATTTTGAAAGGATAGAACTTTTTAAATAAGCAACTCAACACTATGATTTACTGCAGGAAGTACAAAGTTCCTGCTTGATCTTGAAGATGACCCCTACTATGTCAAAGATCTTGGAGTACTCATCACTAATGATCTAGGTGCTAACGCTCACT
>JAOYMU010000263.1:18079473-18090130 GCA_025802295.1 Psammodynastes pulverulentus | reverse complement strand
AGGACAGCTAGAGAAGACTTTGGCAACCAGTTGTATGTATCGGACAAGGGTCAGCAACCTGCAGCTCTGGACCCGCATGTGGCTCTTTTATTTCTCTGCTGCGGCTCGCTGTTGCTGGTCGGCTCCACAATGGATAGGGCTTTCGGTTAAGACAGGTAGAGGAAAAAGGACGCTGTGCTAGGAGGAGACTCTATGGTAGGGGAATCTGACTTCTGGTCAGCAGAGGAAAAAGGACGCTGTGCTAGGAGGAGACTCTATGGTAGGGGAACCGGACTTCCGGTTGGCTCCAGAATTGAATGGGAGGCTTCCAGTTAGGACCTTTGTGGCTCTTTGAGTGTTTAAGGTTGCCAACCCCTGGTATAGAAAAATGGTGAGAGGTCTTACTCTCCTCTCTCCGTGGTAGTGGGGCAGTCTTGAGTTTAGTGAGAGCCAAGGTCCAGCAAGCCGGACTTCTTGCTGGGATGAGCTGTAGCCATCCGCAGTCTTTCTTTCCACTCTTCCTCAATTCGGTTCTCAGACACCGATAGTCCTTGAGAAAGTCCCCTCTTGTTCATTTAATCAGAAGCCCTGGAAATGAAGCCTGACCTCTGGTATCAATTGAAACCATTTCAGAGTTGTCAAAGGAGCAGACGAGTCACATGCAGCTTCTCCATCGCCCTTGTGCTGATTGAATTGTTCCCTTTAAACCCTCCCCAGAAGGGAGGTCAACTCTGCAGCTCTTGTTTGTTTAAACTAACCCCCGAGGGGGTCATCTGTTGCTCCGGCTACGTTTTCCACCTTAGATCCCCAACCTGGTGCCTGTGGGCACCTGTACTGTGGTGGATGCTTCCCTTGGCATCGGCCTGGATCTCAAAAAAAGAGCATTAAATAGACAGCTTGACATTTAAGCATTGCTTCCAGCCACTTACTCATGTCTGAGCATTTAGCACTAAGACTTATATACCGCTTCACAGTGCTTTTACAGCCAAGGGGTTCTACAGAGTCAGCCTATTTGCCCCCAACAATCTGGGTTCTCAAAAGGATGGATGGATGAGTCAACCTTGAGTTGGTCAGAATCAAACTCCTGGCAGTGGGCAGTTTGCCTGCAATACTGCATTCTAACCATTGGGAAGGAAGGAAGGAAGGAAGAAGGAAGGAAGGAAGGAAGGAAGGAAGGAAGGAGAAAGGTATGAACTGTTTTTAACCCTCTTCCTGTTGCTTTTAGGTAGTGTTTGAACTGACTTTTAGGCAGACATATGTTGTTGAGAAATCACAATCAGGAGGCTGTGACTTCCATCCTAGGGAGCGGCAGATATTTCTCTCTCTCTGGACACAATGAGTATATATCTGCTGTAAACTCTGAATTGGCAACAGGAAGGGCATCCGGCCAGTAAACACTCAGCTCCATTCAGTTGCCCTGATGCCACCCCGATGCAGGGGTTTCAAACTCACGTCGTCATGGCATCATCATGTGACATATTGGGACTTCCCCCCCTTCGCTAATCTGGGTGGGGCAGGGCCAGCCCATGATGCATCTGGCCTGCGGGCCATGAGTTTGACATCCCAGGAATATGGGGTTATTAAAAGATAAAAAAAATTACATTGTTGAGAAATATCACAATTAATTCTATAGTAAAAGCTACTTAAAATTGATATTTCGATTATAAATTCTTTTTCTCCTTATTCTCCTTTTTATCAATATTTATTAATTTTTTGCAAGTCAAAATCAAATTAAAAGAAAAAAGTTAATAATGAACTTAAAATGTGAGTTCTTCAGCAAAAGCATATTTTTGTCTTCATTTCTTTCTAAAACTAATGCAAACTAAAATGTTTTTCAGCATTAATGACACTGCTTTTACCCATCTATTTACAGCATGCAAACTGACATTCCAGTTCTGAGTGGTATTTCACTCAGAAATAGAAAATATAAATAAATAAATTTCAGAAACATAGAGCTTATGTAGTTAAGTATAACAGTTTTTTTTTTCCCCCCTTTGGTTCAGGTCGCATGCAAACACTGCTTCTTGTCTAGAAATGAAATATATTTCTTAAGGTAATCTTATACAAATTATCTTCATTCATGACAGCCATAAAATTAGTTATGTAACCTATTAAATCCTTATGCGTTATTTTGTTGCTGAATTGGCATTTATATAATTTCTAATGGAACATTTATTACTATAATTCTTCATCTTTTAAAAGTGTTCTCACATTTGCACTGCTGGGTCACAGAGACATTATTCACAATCTAGTTTCTTCCATATAAGCCCAGAGGCATGATATTGCATGGCAACATGAGTTTTGATGTGAAGCAGTTCCAGGCCAACATTAATAAAAAAATCTAGTGTTCCTGGTAAATGTGTTTAGCTCTGAACTTCAATCCTTTAACTTTGTTTCCAGAAATTTATATTTTAGTAGGGTGAAGAGCTCCAAATCATATATGTTATACTGATGTATTCATAGATCTTTTTTCTACTGAACTAGCATACTCGGGAGATGGCGCTTTTTTTTTTTTTTAGGTTTCAGAATTTTCAGCCAGGAAGTTTGGAGTTAATGTGTGTTCCCCATTATAAATGATGACCTGGAAACAGTTTCAGTAGGATCTATTATAAATTCATTTTGGGAAAGAAGAGAAAATATAAAGGAAAAATTTCCATATGCAACTGTATTTTTTACCAAGCTATTAAAATGTGGCCTCCTTTTCCCATCTCGTGAATTGATTGATTGCATGAATTGATTGAAAAAAAAAGAGTGTAAGAGATTTACTAGCAAGCTGATCAGTAGAAAAATATGAAAATCTGGAGTAATAACACTAATATGAAGTAGAAAGCAGGAAGAAGTCAAACATTGATGAGTGGCACAAATATTATATATTTTATAAAAAGTGGATTTTACTTGTTATGGAAATCTAATTTTGATTCCTAGTTTTAAATCGTTTTAGGCAATCGTGGATAATCTGTTGCACCTAAACTTCCTCTTTTTTTGCAGCTTCTAGAGTACTTCTGAGAAGCATTGATGAAAATTAAGCCCCCCAAATAATGTAGACTTTGAAAAACTCAAAATTCATCATCAAAATAAAACAAAAACCCTAGCTATTAGTCATTAGCATTAGTACCCTCAAATCACTCAATTATGTGAAAAATGTTTGTGTCTGTATCTCCATCTTTTACCATAACTAGACAATGTATTTCATAATAACAAACATTTACGATTTCCTGAAACAGGGTTATTTACATACAGTATGTCATACAAAATGAATGAAGTGCAGCTATTTTGTATTCCCATACTATCTTCATCTTTTGGGTCTTCTGAAAAACTGCTTAAATGAACTAGGAAGATTAGGAGAAGTGTTTAAATATTCACGGAGATTGGAAAGAAATTATACAGTATAATATGTCTAATGGCAACACATCAAACCCATATGCTATATTTGTATATTTTTTCCATGCAGGTACTGAATTAGGAAGGATCTTCATATCTTCTTTCCTTTAATAGTGAGCAGAGATATATTTATCAAGCATGCATATTGCCAGCACAGAATGGATCAGCCATATCTGATCTGTCAATTTGTCTTAGGTTATAAGAAGGCAGCTATGCTACTTTCATTTTTTGAAAGGGGAGAAATGAAAAGATTACTTGCAACAGCTAATAGTGATTAAAGTCTTGAACTATGACTGGGGGTATAGAACTAATTGAGTGATTTTGGCCAGTCATTGATTTTCAGTCTTGCTTCAGAAATATATTGTTGTGGGGAAAACCTGGAAGGGGAGCTGCTGGAAGAAAGGCAGCAGACTATGAATTTAATCACTAAAGAAATACAGTAATATTGGAGCAGATGGTAACAGAGTATAGAAATTACTGCAGCATTCAATAATATAATTGCCTGCCTTTCTCCAGGTTAGAAGTCACTTCCAATCACATTGTTTCTCTCACACTCTCTCACAAACACAAAAATGGCACGAAAACCTCTTTACAGCTCAGTCTTGTGCGTATTTTCTCAGAAGAAAATCCCTTTTAACAACGAATTTCTTGTTTTGTTTGGGCAAAGATGTCACACTGTAAACAATGGCTATGCAGTTTTTAATTTTAAACTTTCGTACTCCGCCAAGGCAGACGATTTGCATATGTTGGATTAGATCCTGAAGATGATTCTATTTGACTATTTTATTCCACATGTTCAACATTTTACAGAGCAAGAAAATAGGACTGTGTCTCTGTCAGCAACCCACTCTTGCCAAAATGTGTTGCTGGCACTAGTTGCGCAGCCTCCATTCACTGGAGAAAAATCTCTCAAGGAGTCTGCTGATTGTATATAAATTATCTTCATCATTTTGAATCTGGATTATGCAGGATTGGAGGAATATCAGCAATTACTACAGTCTCGCCATTTCATGTGCCTCTCCTTATATGTGCATAAGTAATGTGAGGTGCTAAGTTGGAAGACGCGGGGACAAAATCCAAATTTTGTTCTTCTTTTACATGCAGCATTAATGTTGTTGAGTAGAATGCCTGAATAGTCCTGAAATTAATAATGTTTAGTATCCATTGAATGAAAAGGTGAAAATTTAGGAGTGAGTAATGTAGGGGGATTTTTAAAAAACAACAGCAAAACAACTACAGTATGTGTAAAATCAGTTAATTCTAAATTTCATGCCTGATATTCTATTTTGAAAAATAGTTCACACTATCAGCATAAATAAGGCCCAACTCTGATTTTTGGGATATGTTTCACATATCTGTCCACTAGCAAAGATATTACATGGGGGTTTTTTGGCCAAAATTTGTCTTGTAAAGGCACATAATACCTGCAACATTTTAACCTGTTCAAACTTTCCTTGTTAGGAAATCTGTTCTGCTCCATGTTATAACGTCAAAATGTATCTGACAAATGGAATGCAGGGGAGACAAGAAGGAAAAGAATAACTATGATAAGACCAACAGTTCATAGAAAGGGTAGGAGTTAAATAATTCTCCTAATCCACATATTTTATTTATGAGTTTTGCTGGCATGCAGTCACTGCAGCTACAAGAAACTGGCCATATTTATTAAAACCACTATGCTGTTTTTGAAACCTGTAATATTATTGCAAAGTTGATTTCCAGAGCAGTATAAACTGGAGAGTGAAATGCTGAAATATCTTAAAGACAAAAATACAAGAATAGTTCACATGTAACATAAAGCAGGTTATTCAATAGCAATAGCAATAGCAATAGCAATAGCAATAGCAATAGCACAGAGTTATATACCACTTTATAGTGCTTTTTACGGCCCTCTTTAAATGGTTTAGAGGATCAGCAAATTGCCCCCACAATCTGGCTCCTCATTTTACCCACCTCGGAAGAATGGAAGGCTGAGGCAACCTTGAGCCTGGTGAGATTCGATCTGCCAAATTGCAGGCAGTCGGCACTCAGCAGAAGTAGCCTGCAGTACTGCATTCTAACCACTGCGCCACCGTGTCTCAGATCATGCTGAAAGGCCCACCCACAGACACGTGGCTTCGATTAATCCATGAACTGGCAATAGTTAGCTTTCTGCATTCCAGATATCTGCTATATGCAGCATATTGTATGGAACCCATCTGCTACTCGAGGGAAGGCTGGCTAGCATGATATCAGAAAATGGTGGGTTACCCACATGTTAACCATGTTAATCTTGGGATCAAATGGGACGATAACACAATTGCCTTTTTTTCTGGCATTATGCTGCAGTGTCAGCATATGTTGGAAATGTCTCAAGATTGGTTTTCCACATCAGCATTGACATATCAGCATTCAACTGTGGAATTAGCTCTCTGGAGCAATTATTCAATAATAATAATAATAATAACAACAACAACAACAACAACAACAACAATAATGGTATTTTATCATTTTCTCTATTTCTAGATCAATGTAATATGAATTAACCAGAACGAACTGATTAAAAGTTCCTTCTAATTAGCAATTATTCTTCAGCTAGCAATTTTTTTAAACTATCTTCTGATATGGTAGGTAAGTAAAGATTGAATATCTGATACTCCAAGGAATAAGATATATAAGTAAAAGTCACCCAACTATAGTGACTTAAATAAATTGGGTCTGAGCTGATCCAAAGATTGTATACCACTAATTTGTTATTATAGGACAGAAATCAGAGCAAATCTTATACATAAACGGGAAACACAATAAATATCTAAATAAATGCAATAAATAGTTGCTCACTAATCTTTCCACCAGGACCATCTGCTGGTAGTTTCTAACATATACACATTCTATATTCATAGTTTTGCCTATACACATTTATTATATATGTATAACATTTTGCTCTATTAAATGGGATAGTGAAATATTTTATTCATTTATCAAAAATTATATATACACAAACAATTTTCAATGTATTAAAAATATACAGAACAAAAGGAGGTAGAAAACAGAGAAATGAAAAACGAAAAAAAATATAATAATGCCTTCTGTCCTTTTTATCAAGCTATTATCATCCTAAGCTTTTTCCCATCTTCTTCATCCATAAAAAAATTTCTTAAAATCCATAATGCTGTATATCAGGCACCAAACAATAAAGCATACATTACTTCTAGAAAATGAAAATGAACGTTGACAAAAAGGCTTGAAGAATTTACTAATATACACTATTGCTTCACCCATTTTATTCCAAAGTATTCCTTTAAATACAAATCCAAGATGAATTTGTGTTCTGAAATACAAAACATTTTTTTCAACCCAGTCTCAGTTTAAAACTCTCCTTCATTGTCAGTAACTTTCAAAATAGTCTTAATAAATGATATTGAAAACACACAGCTTCCTCAGTCATGTAGAATTCCAAAAAATGTCTTATTTCACACAAAGCTCTTTTTTTTAAAAAAAATGGCTGACATTTAACAAACACTTGTAGCAACCTGACTTTAATATGATAGAACTTGACATCCTCTAAGCCAATGGTTAGAAAACAAGATAAGAGTATAGAAAAAAAGCATTAATTTTATAGATTAGTAGTTAGACTTGCTCACAAGAAATCTCTCAAAGTTATAGGTCCCCTTTTTTCATGCAGCATAAATAAGTTAAATATACACAGCTGATCTCAATTGACTTTAACTCATCCTATCCTAAGATAAGGTCCCATTTCCGTATATATATTAAAAAATGTAATATGATCCCAACTTAATGAGAAACAAAAATATTACCCATACACAATGCCAAGACTTATTTTCATACAGTAATTGATATTTTGGGGCAATCCCACAACAACTGGATTACCACTTCAACACTATTGGTGTTGGCAAATTCGCCATCAGTCAATTGCAAAAGACAGTTTTACTTGGAACAACTTACATCCTGTGATGATATTTGTAACACCATCAAACATCCACACCTACCCATTCCAGGTCCTTGGGAAGGATTTGACAGGCTGACAAAAATGCCATATCCAATCTGAACATTTGCCTGACTGTATGACAAACCATAATAATGTCTATGCATACACTGATATTTTTTATTATTCTGAATTAATAATCCAAAGTTTTATTTTTCTTTCTTTTGCAGCATAATCTGAAGAAAGGCTAAAAAAAAAATAATCAAGCTCTAAGATGAACCAAGTTTGTTTTCTATTTTGCTAGGGAATGAAACAATTTGAGCAGGGAAAGAACTGCAAATTTAATTCTTATGCAAAGCCTATTTATTTGTTTGTTTTTATTCATATATAAAACTTAATGAACACCCATCAGACCACCCACAGAGCAACTCATCATACATGTAATATCAATATGTTTTTTTAAAAAAACAACAGCAGATGTCACTAATTATAGCAATTTCTCAATATATGCACCCTCATTTATAAGAAAACGAGAAGCTAAAATACAGGAATACTTAATTTTCTACTTGATTTCCCGTTTGATAATTAACATTTTGAAACAGACGTGCATCCTCTCGGTTCAAGACTTTGTGTTCATGTCAATGCAAAATATCACAGTGTGGGGGACATAATTACTATATAATAGCAGTCTTCACCGCATCTTGCCAGAAACTACTCATAAGGGCCATATTTCCACAGATGGATCTGTGAAAAATTTAATGATATTTCAATCATCTTATCAAGAACAACCACCATCCAAAACACATTTCAAAGCAACCTTTAATCTTTTGTCTAAAACATTTTTTTCCCCGGTCAGTTAGTTAGATTGATTGCAATTTTTTTTTATTGCCAAAATGTTCTTTAACACTGTTGAAACATTTCAAAAAAAAAAAGAAAGACAAGAAAGGATTTTACCTTGCGGATTCCTCTGCTCAGTTCCTCTCCATAGTTGGTCCCTAGGATCTCAAATAGAACATTAGGATTTCCTCCATTTTCTGCGAACTCCAGATCTCCTGTCAAGCCATTCACTCCACCCTTAAAAACAAGAGGGAGAAAACTTTGAGAGACGTATACTTCATTTCAAATATAGCTTCCCGCCCTTATGAACTTTACTCACAACACAATATAGACATTCAACATTCATTATTCAAAATGTTTTATGCATCCGTGAACTCTTAATGACTACAAAAAGTAGAATAAGTTAAGTTTAGTTTAGTTTAGTTTATTCAGACTTCTATACTGCCCCATCTCCTCAGACTCGGGGCGGTTCACAACAAGATAAAAAAGTAACAACTAAACAGATACAATTAAAATACAATACAACTTAAAATCTATGCTAATCCCTATTTAAAACCCTAGCTAAAAACTTTACCCAGCTCGGAAGGATGAAAGGCTGAGTCAACCTTGAGCCTGGTGAGATTCGATCTGCCAAATCCCATGCTTGGGCCTCTGAACTTAAGGAACCTATAGAGATAATCATCACAGTTGATTATCTGGATGTAAAGTAGCTCCACTATCAGATGTTGAAACAGCTGTGCTGGTTGCCAGGTATTATCCAAGCCAATTCAACATTCTTTTACAAATCCCATGTTATTTGGCATATATCTACTATTGGACATCCCCACCCAACATTCTGGTCCCTTAAATGGGGCATCTTTTTCATTTTTTTTTCTCTTCTGATACTCTCTTCTATCTGTGTCGTAGGAGGGAAAGAACAAGTAAATCTTACTGGATATCCAATTGATTTCTTGCCGAAGAATTTTGAAATTAGACCAGAGAACCTCATGAATGTAATCCTCAGGTGGCTTCCACAGCCTGTGGGTGGCAGATCGCTCACCCATGTGCCCTATGGCACACCAAGTATTGATATTTGCCTGCTATTTTGCCCCAATTCTATTTCCTTCTGCTTCCCATGTTGCTCATTACTGACATTTATATGTCCACCCAACTCAGTCACAGTGACTCTTGGTGGCTTACAGAAGTAAAATCCCCAAACTGAAGGCCAATAAACTCTCACTTCCCTGCCAATAACAGTCAAAGAAACCACTGGATGGGCTCCATACCACTCCAAGGCCCCACCCTTGCTGGCAAAACCATGTTTTAGGTCCTTCCAAAAGTGTATCAAGCTGGGGAACAATCTTATTTCCATGAGGATGATGTTCCACAAGACGGGAACCATCACAAAGAAGGCCTTCCTTCTTGGTCTCAGTAGATGGGCCTTCTTAAGAGAGGGGACCCATAGGACACCTGCCTTCCTGCTCAGGTGGGAAAGGTAGATGTAACTGAGAAGAGACCATCCTTCAAATAACTTTGCCCCAAGTTTTGTATGACTCGAAAAGTGACAACCAGCACCTTGAATTGACCCAGAAGCAAATTGGGAAACAATGTTGACAGGTTTTAGACAGGTGGCATAAGACAGGTGTCACGTATGCAAATTTGGACTTACATAAAACCATATGGAACGACACATTTGAAACAGTTGGAACTTCCAAATACTTTTTTTTAAGTATCTTTATTGATTTTTCAAACAAACAAAAACATACACAACAAGTAAAACATTAAAAAGAAAAACACATCAGAAAAGCAAACACAAAAACAGTTATCTTCTACGGTGTTTAAGCGGTGATTTCAATTAAAACGCTATGTACATTACCGATTCAAAATTTTCTATAGTGTTTATAATATTGTGATTATATACAATTATTTTACAGTTGTCTAATCAAGCTAACCAACGTTCTTAAAACTTCTTCTCCAACCATTTATATAGATCCGGGCACCTTTTACCACTTATGGTGGACGTGTAAAGAAGCACAGAAATTCTGGAATAAGATATGGAGATGGGCGCAAGAGATCATAGAGGATACAATAGACTTTAAACCCGAACTGTTTTTACTAGGGATAATTAGATGAAATATGAATAAAAAGCCAATATATATTTTGATACACTTGATCACTGCGGCCAGAATACGGTAGCGTTTGCGCAAGTATGGAAACAACCTAACACCCCTTCAGATGATTTAGTAATTCAGAAATTATTATTATGTGCTGAAATGGGTAAAATCTCTATGGATCTGGAGGGTAAAAAGGAATCAGAATATTACAAGAGTTGGAATAGTCCAGATACTTTTTAAGGGCATGTAGAGTTCCTATGTAGAGAACTTTGTTGTAGCCAAAATGTGTGTTTGGACCAGGGCTTTTTTTCTGTGGGAACGGGGCGGAACGGCGTTCCGGATCCTTTTCGGAGTCTGCGTCACATGACGCGTCTCAGCCAATCGCGCGCTATTACTTCCGGTTTTTTTTTAACGCGACGGGGGGGGGCGCGTTCCGGCACCT
>JAOYMU010000263.1:17836422-17854227 GCA_025802295.1 Psammodynastes pulverulentus | reverse complement strand
TCTGCTGTGGCTCCCTGTCATTGGTTGGCTCCATAATTGATAGGGCTTTTGGTTAGGACAGGTAGAGGAAAAAGGACGCCGTACTAGGAAAAGACTCTATGGTAGGGGAACCAGACTTCTGGTTGGCTCCAGAATTAAATGGGGGGCTTCCATTTAGGACCTTCATGACTCTTTGAGTGCTTAAGGTTGCTGACCCCTGGTATAGGGAAACACTTGGACCAATGTCATTTGAAAACTGAAGCAACATATTTGCTAGTTTTGCCCATGTAAATATTTAGCTTGAAGTATTCACCTTGACATGTCAGACTATATAAACTGTGGGCTAATGTACAAGTAGTCCTTGACTTACAACAGTTCATTTAATGACCGTTCCAAGTTGCGACGGCATTGAAAAAAATCACTTATGACCATTTTTCACACTTATGACTGTTGCAACATCCCCGTGGTCATGTGATTTACATTCGTATGTTTGACAACTGACTCACATGTATGACGGTTGTAGTGTCCTGGGGTCATGTGATACTCTTTTGTGACCTAAGCAAATTCAATGGGGAAACCAGATCCACTTAACAATCATGATACTAATTGAACAGCTGCAGTGATTCACTCAACCAATGTGGCAAGAAAGGTTGTTAAACAGGGCAAAACTTACTTAGCAAAATAAATTTTGGGCTCAATTGTGGTCATAAGTCGAGGACTATCTGTATTCTGTCTTCCAAGGGATAGATTTAGATTTCTCTTGCTTTCCTTACAGCAGTGTGGACAAGCAACATTTTTCTATACTGGTTAAAGATAAAGCAACCCATGAAACAAATTGGCAGAACTCCTGCTGATATTGGAACATTGCCAGTCTAAACAATTAAGAGTCTACCTTCACTTTCATGAATGAAGGTCTCAATTCTCCATGAAGTCCACAGGCAGAAGAATTATTCAGTGGAGTTGAATACACTCTGAACTGAACGGAATTGGCTGGAACTGTTAGATGAGGATTTTAAAACTCACTTAACGCTATGGTTATATTAAATGCTGATATTCAACTTAAGACTGGGAGATACCCCACAGATCATATCTATTATTTGCACCCTGTGGCATCATTGCATAAATGACAAAAATGATGTGATGACACTCTGTTACAAGCCATATGACATCACATAGTCTCATTAGGACATACACCTTTGAAAATGGGCACACTTTTAGCGTACAGTTTTTGGCATTAAGAAATGATGCTCACCTTATTAGTGTTCATGTTAATTCCAATCAAAAAAATAAACTCTGCCAGGAAAAGGCTGCAACACAGGTTTTTATGAATTGTTGTTCTTGTACTTTGGATTTCGCTGAAGAACCAAAACGTGAAAATGCACATGGCGAGGCAAATCAATGAGATAATTATTCCGAGCTGCGTGATTCTTGTAAGAATATAATCCTTAGCGTCCTGGGATTGAAGAAAAATAATAGTCCACTTGAACATTTAAATAAAGCTTTATTTTTGTTTCCCTCCTCTCCCAGGTCATCTATATTGTGTGTGTATGTATGTATCATAGCATGTAAAGGGCAGATGCACCTGCTCCATCATTTTATGGATTTCCCCTGGTTTCAGAAATACAGAAAATAAATAAAAATCTTTTGCCTAGAATGTTTACTTTTAGTCTTGATTATCCATTTCAGTCTTGGTTGCAGACCACAATTTCCTTCCCCTCCCCTGCCTCTCACTCCTCCGTTCCTTTCCTTTCCCTCCTTCCCTTCCCTTCCCTCCTCTCCCCTTTCCTTCCATTTCTCTCTCTTTTTTGTTATTATTCAAATTATTCAAAGTGACTGGCAGAGAGGCGGGAGAAATTAGTGTGGGTTTCATTTTAATGTCAATTGTACCCTTTCGGAATATCAAAATAATCTTTGTACATTTCTGAATGCTTCAGTGTCATTCATAAATAAAAAAAGATGTTCTAAAGTTATAATGAAGAATGTTGGCACTAAAATGGATATGCATATGAAGAAAACGGAAACACATACTTTAGTTACTTTTCATGTAATTTATTAGCATAACTCTAGGTCAGCGCTGCGAAATCTAATTTTTGAAATGTCATCTCCAAAGTGTGAAAAGTGTGAAACTTCTATGTGTTCTTCATTCTAAACCTCTGGAGTGAGCACACGCTGTGAATATTAAAAATGATGAAGGACAAATGAGGGTCTTTCTAATGGCTTTCTGAGATATAGTACACAGACTAAGAAGTGATGCATAGAAAAGTGTTTAATGAAACCCACAGTTCTTGCACAGAATAAGTTTGGCACAAGGAAAAAAAAAGTTTGGACAGCAGTGAATTTTCTTTCACTTCACAAAGAACCGATCAGTGGGGCAGTTGGAAAACAAGGTAGCGATTGCAGGATAGGTTAAACTGCAGATAATATAATGCTCTTTGTCACATTGCAGAGTCAGACTGTCAAGGAGACTTCATTGATCCATACAATTTTGCCAGGGATGCTGAAACTTTGGCATGCAACTGTAGTAATTTCTATTGTCTGTGGAACATAGTGCATGGACTCATAGCTAGAATAGGACTATCATTTCCATTGGACCTTTCTTCCAACTAAATGTACGTGAGAATATCTTTTGAAATGGAAGGGTCGTTCTGTGTTCAGATTTTTTAAAGTATAAGGTGGCCCATTTTTTTCCCCTTCAAATAAAGACCTATCAAAAAGTAAAGGAACAGCTGGCCGTTTAAAAACAATCTGCTATAAGGTAAGATAGAAAAGGGACTTCATTGTACCATTGGATATGTAGAGTTTCTAAGAATGCGATGCTCAAGGTCAACCTAGGCACAAAAATATCTAATCCTGAAGAAGGAAGTGGTAGGGGAAGGAGATTAATCTGTTTGCAGAATATATTTCTTATGCACAGGGTTTATGACCCCCAAATAGGAAAGACTAATCAAAAAATTGTCTCTAAATTAAAAAAAAGAAACACTTACAACTTTAGAGCCATTTGAAGACATCAAGACTGCAAAATGAGTTAGGTGGTTACACCTGCATGACGTATGTGTGCTATTGGAGTGGGTCCTCTCACACCCTTCTGTGGCCCAGTTCCCTTCCATTGTGTCTTCTGAATAATTCCAAAATACACATTTCACATCCTTTTTGCCTACAGTCTGGAGCAGAAACAACATGCATTAAGAAGGATAAACGGCCTACAATTGGGTGAACCTCTTCTAATGAATAACCTCACCCCTGAAAGTTTGAAGATCTTGAAGATTTGGCTTTTCTCTTAGGGCCTGGGCCAAGATAGATGCTAGTTGCATTTTATGCCATTGGACAATCCATAAGGAATCACGGTTAAGTTTTTTTTTAATGGGTTGCTGCCTCATTTTTTATTTTTAGCTACCCAACTATGGAAAATGCCTCTATTTTTTAAAAAAGTGTCCTTCTGCCATTCCTTCTCTCTTATTCTACCTCCAAAGTTTACACATGGGATGTTGTTATTATTGTTGTACCCTGAACCTCCTCCAAATAATTCACAATAGGTCCTTGACATTCATGAGAGTGCCTAAATCAACAAGCGCTTACTACTTTCCAAGAATATGTAGTGGGGTTTAATGGCTATGTGTGGATTAGAATGTTCATCTTTTCAATCCATGTTTATCATTCTGTAGCTCTCAGCTGTTATGTACTATCACTCTATAATGGTGAGTAATCCAAAACAAAATATCCGGAATTATATAGCTATTCTGTAAAACTATCACTGTGATTGCTGACGGCTGTAAGAAACAGTGGCACCGTTCAGTAAAATGCCCTGTTAAATTTTATTCTTCGTGGTTGTTGTCCTTTGCTAAGTAACGTAAGGAATGTAGCAGCCCCCCACTTTGCAAGTGGACAAATGCTCAGAATTGAGAGTTGGAAGTACAAACTTAATGGCACTAACCCTTTAGGATCAGTGTAATCTACTGATCACCAGGGTTCATTAGGGTGCTGGTAGAGTGTTTAGGGGTTTACTGCACCTATTACTGTTTGTCTAAGAGATTTCTAATCTGAATTAATTTCTTTTTTCCTTTCTTCCCGGATATATGGTATGAACCAATGATATAGGCTTTACTTAGTCCTCTAGTGCATTTTCTATAAATGAACCTTTCTTTTACACTTACAAAATGTGCTTCATTAATTTTTTCTTGGGTGCTATTTTCTTTTTCAAAAACGCTCATGTACACTTCAGCCTCCAACAAGGAAGAGCCTTGGGTTGCTACACTTGCACGTGGTTGACAAATGTGTAATAAAACTTCCACGCATTCATTATTCTTGTCAGTTTCTAGTCACACTTTTTAGTAGCTACCTACTCCTACTCCCTGCCTTGCACTTGCTGTGCTAAACTCAAGGTTGTAATTTCCCTTCTAATTACATTATGCCATATTGGCAAACAACAGAGTTATAAGGATATTGCCAAAGCAGCCCTTGCAACCCACTACAGAAAAAAATTACAGTCTTAAGTGAGAGATGTTTTAAAAAGAAAGCTTACCTGTGCATGTTTTAAAGTAAATATTATTTTCTCAGCTGGATACAGCCCAGGTGGAGTGGACCTAATTGCAACAGCTATAACAGATGAACCTACTATTTCTCCATCCTCTGTATTTTCTGTCAGGGACAAATTCTGTGGTAATGAAAGCAGAGCTCCAATGTTGTCGTATCGCAGAAACACAACTGCAACTGTGCCTATCCATCAAATAAAACATGCTTAGTTGTTTGAGGATTGTTGGTTTAAAAAAAAATAGAAATAGTAAAATAATGTTTAAAAAACACTAAGGAAACGCCAGTCAAAAGACCTCTTTAAAGTCTGACAAGAAAAATATCAAATCAATGGAAATTTTGCAGAACACTTACGGAAAGACTGCAGAAACAGGGGGGAAATGTTTAAAGCAGTAAGGGCTGTGCCACTATTAGAAATTAAATTTAATGTTAAAAACATTCAATCGAAGAATATTGTCCATATTTTTGGAAGGTAAATCTTCCAATTGTACAATTTAGGAGATTATAGGTTCTAGGCATTAGGGGATTAGTTTTCAGTCCCAGACAAGGGGTGCCCACATTGCCCATTGCAACCATGCAAGTGAATCGCCACCTCATTTTAAGATGCATCACCCAAAAGGTTAATGTAAAAAAAAAGTTCAAGACTTCAATCACACAGTCATGACTGCCATACTCTTTTTTTAACCCTCTCGTACATTCCCTGCTCATATAATTCTTCAAGCAGTATAGCTCTTACAAAATGGACAACATTCTGAATGTAGACCTACTGAATATCTTTTCCTAACATTGCTTGGAAATGGTAATAACAGAAGGGTGATCATAATGTTTATGAAATATAAGAAAACCCCAGCAAATGCTTTTAAAATCCAGTAATTTGGATTCCTTGCTTCCCATCGTTTAAGCTTAAATACAGTATATCCAAGCGCATTTATACCTTGCCAAGAATCTTGCCTCCCCCTATTGTTATGATCAAAACTAAGCTCTGAAAGCATTTATGTTTGGTGCTCCTGCTGAGACAGAAAGTCACATTAAATATTGTGTACAATATGGAGAAAGGAGCAATCGATAGGAGGGTAATTTCGGGGTCAGCTCATACAAAGAGTTCAGATGCAACTCATAAGGAGACTGTGATACTTTGGCATAGCTGCAAGAATGGCATTCGAAAATATTTGCTTCCATTTCCAATTAACCACATTTTCTCTGAACCACAAGCTGTGATTAGGGAAGCAAGCCTACTTCAGAAATCAGAGTTTGACACTGGCTTTTAAGCTAACTACATTTTGTCTAAGATCACCTAAAATGAAAACTCTTAATTGTTTACTAAGGGATGCAGAAACGTTTTTTAAAAATCTCATCTGTAATCAAGTCCATGAATCACATGTAATGTAAAAGATATGTGACATAGTCAAAATGTAAACTTTAGGTTTAATTTCTTTGGCATTCCTCCCACTCCATTCCAATTTATTTTAAAATAGGGAAAAGAACAATACTTTGCAGACTGCATTAACAAGAACTCCTAAATTAAAGGTCAATCCAACTGGGGAAAAAAAACTTTTAAATGATCTATTTCAAGTAAAACAAAAACCAAACCAAACCAATAAAGCAGCACTATTACCACTCCCTCAGTGTACATATATAGTATGATTTCCATTTGTGGAACTATAGTCTTGTGGTTAGATTCCAAGATCATGATACATCCCAGATCATGTACTACTCTATCACTTTGTGCAAAATGATATCTCATTTTTATGGGAATGGATGACTTATTGAAGGGATGGAAAGTACCTTATATATTGGTATATTAAATATCCTAAATAACCAAACATCTGCCCCTAAAGACTCAGATTGCACGGCTCCTGTTAGACCTCTCTCTTTTTACATGCCCTCCTTTTTCTCACCTACAATGCACTTTCACAAATTTCCTTTCCTGCATGCTTTCAGAGAACCATAGACTTTTAAAATGGGAAGGAACCTTATAGAGCATCTAGTCCATCTCTCAGGTGAATGGCGGAACCCACCAAACTTTGAAGATTTCATGGGAAAATCTCCAGTGAAAGAGATTCTACCACTGTTCTAGGCAGGCAGCTTGTTTTTCTTACTTTTAGAATTTTTTTTTAAATATTCAGTTTGTCCATCCATCCATCCATCCATCCATCCATCCATCCATCCATCCATCCATCTCTTAATTTTAGCTTGTTCTTTGTCATGCTTTCTGCCTCAACAGACAGCAGCTCAACCTTCCCTTTGAATAGGGTAATCTTTGATATATCCAGTATGTAGATGAGTGTTTTATCTCTCCTTTTTTCTTTTGAGAGCTAACCACATCCAACTCCTTTAGCAGTTTTTATAGTCCTTCCTGTTTGCCTCAATTATACTAGGAACTCTTTCTTCTGAGAAAAGACAAATAAGATACTAGGCAATTTCATTTTCACCATCTTCTTCTCATTCTAAGTTTTAGCCTTCTTGAGTCTATCCTTACAACCTCACACCAGTCGTTTTGTGTTCCCTGTTTCCATTTTCTATTCCATTTCTGTTTTGTTTTTTGACACTGTGCTTTTTCCATTTTCTTCTCTTTTTCCCAAGGAGTTTGTGCTTGTCATTTCAGTATTTCTTTTTTTTAAAACAAAGTTTATTGGTATAACAGTAAAAAACACACACACGTATTTCAGTATTTCATTTACCAACTTCTCCCATCCCTTTAAGCCTTATTTATCCTTTAGAATTTCACCCCAAGGTATGCTGCCCATATATCACTTCAAAAACTAGTAACTGAAATCATGATCAAAATGATAGAGAACTTCTTCTACACCAGTGTTTCTCAATCTTGGAGGCTTTAAGAGGACTTCAACTGCCAGAATACTCCAGCCTGCAAAGCTTGGTGGCTTTAAGATGGGTGGGTGAACTTCAAGTCCCAGAGTATAGCTGAGGACTTCTTGGAGTTGACGTCCACCCATCTTTAAGCCACCAATGTTGAGAAACATTGTTGTACACTATTTCAGTGATTCTGCTCAGGATTCATGGGAGAGGGGACTGCTTGCAGAAGATTGCTCCCCTGAAATCTAAGGCAAAGGTCTCCTTATAGGCAAATGTAATTTATACAAACTCATTATCAATCAATGAATGCAACAGATCATAAAATACTTATGAAGATTTATTGGTGTGAGAATGAAAATCCCAGAATGGCATCAGATTTTTTCCAGTTTCTATTTTATATATTCAACTTTATACTAGATTTCTTCATACTGCAAGTGGAACAATGTGGCTGATGAATCTTAGAAAAAGGGAGGGTTTTTCACTGAATCCATCTATTGTACCAATAAGCCCAAAGTACCATCCTAACCTTTAACAGCAGATATTTCCTTTTTCTTTGCAGAGATCTTAATACTGTCTCCTCCCATCTGAGTATTTTGGTTGATGAGGTTCACCTTCTCTGTGTCAAAATTATAAAGTCTTACAGCTGAAAAAGAAAAAGGGGAATAATGTCTTTGTAAGTAACAATTACACTGACGACAAGCTTAATACTGTGTTTGCCTGAAAATACAACCTACCCCCAAAATAAGTTCCAGTCTGTTTTTATGCATGTAGCTAATATAAGCCCTACCTCAAAAACAGGTCCTAGTGAAGGGGGTGGTGTGGCCAGCATAGGAAGAGGCGAGTGCACGCTGGGCGATGGTGTATGGCCAACATAGCACAGATGAATTGAGAACCTATGCAAGCAGCAGGTGGAAGCAGAGGTGGGGGAAGGCAGGAGATCTGGATGCACCACATGGGCTGTGGGACAGCCGAGTGGTGGTGGGCCAGAATAGCAGGTGGCTTCCTGATGCTCATCTTCGTGTCTCTCAGCTTGCCTGCAGCCCACTCCATGCATTAGGATTGCCTACCTTCTGCTCCACACATCGGGATTGCCTGCCTTCCACTCCATGCCTTCCACTCTGCACAGCCTCAGAGTGTGCTGACAAAGATCAGAATGCTTCTGGATACCATCATCCCCATACACTTGCTAGCTCTTGTGTGTGCCCTGGGGGGGCAGGGCACCCAGCTGGGCTGTTCACCCTGAAATCGTGTTTCCCCAACAATAAGCCCTAGTGCTTATTTCGGGGCCCAAAAGAAAATAAGACTGGGTCTTATTTTGGGGAAAACACAGGTATAAAGTTTTGCAAGAACAATTACAGGCAGTTCTCGACGTACGACCACAATTGAGCTCAAGCAAGAACTTGTTAAGTGAATTTTGCCCCATTTAATGACCTTTCTTGCCACATTTGTTAAGTGAATCACTTTCAGTTGTTAAGTTAGTAACACAGTTGTTAAGTGAATCTGATTTATCCATTCACTTTGCTTGTCAGAAGGTCACAAAAACTGATCACACGACTCTGGGACACTGCAACCATCATAAATATGTGTCAGTTGCTAAGCACCTAAACCTTAATCACGTGAGCATGGGGATGTTGCAATAGTCATAAGTGTGAAAAACAGTCATAAGTCCATTTTTTCAGAGTTGCTGTAACTTCGAACGGACACTAAATGAAATGTTGTAAGTTGAGGACTACCTGTATACTGGGCTTTACAGTTATTACAGCTTCAAAGACCACAATGTTATTAATGTTTCAAAAAACCCTTCAATCCAGTAATTCCACAGCAAAGTGCAATGGTGCCAAATAACAGCATATCAAATTATGCGAATGATCCTATTATGTGCTTGTATCACAATGTTCAAGTACATAAATTAATATGTGAGTATTAATTTTATGCATTCATATTAATGCATATTAATGCATTAACATGATATCATCCTATATATTTCATCCTTTGTCCTTTTTGCCCCTTCGCCAATACCATCCATAGATCTTTACTATTTTGCTCATGTGCTTTCAACTCTAGGACCATGTTATTCATGGTAGGTGGATGTCCTTTAATTCCATATTTGTACCTTTTCATTCTTTGCCTGGGGGAAAAAAATGTAACCTCTAATTTGCTTTGCATTAAGCGAGGTTTGGTAAAGAATAACGAAAGCTGCTTTCAGAAGAGCTTCCACTTTATTAAAAATGCATTTCTGAAAGTGAATACCAATTTCTTTAAAAGCACAAGAGACAATAACTTTGAAAGTATTTATTTTGCAATCCATTCAGTGTGCGTTTATGTGAAGATAAAGGCATGCAATTCAACTGCATTGGACTATAATGATATTTGTTGTCAAAAACAAACAGACCAAATATCCACCCTCCACCCCCACCACAGAGTAGAAATGAGAAAGTAGCACATGAAATCTTTTAGCTTTACATTTCAGTCCAGTGCTTTAATCCCCTGTAAAACAATGGAAAAGTCAATGAGCAATTTTGTTATAAACAAAACAAATGTTTGACTGATGGGGTAGAATTACTTAGCAGCATACTCCTTATGCAGATTTTTTGTTTATGGTTTTCAATAGGCAGGCTCTCATTAAAGGCTTTTCCAGCACCTAAGAAAGAGATTCTCAAATGAAATAGAAAATACAGAGAATTGAAATAAAATAACATGAGAATTCTGAATGACAAAGATTGATAATATGTAAAAAATCTGGCAAATGAGAGGATGTGTGTTAAAAATGATATTTAGACATGAGAGAGTATAATTTTAATAGAACATAAAATAATATATGAGAACGTTAAATAAGAAAATTAATAATATGAACATGGATATGGAAATAGAATTAATGAGAAATCACTGTCATATTTGTGATGGAATGAAAAATGTTCGGGAACCACATTGTACACACAATGAGACTGTATGTAATAATTAAAAATAATTTAAAAGTCATTAAAAATAGTTTCTCCTTTTTCCAGAATAGAATAGAATAGAATAGAATAGAATAGAATAGAATAATAGAATTCGAAGGGACCTTGGAGATCTTCTAGTCCAATCCTCTGCTCAGGCAAGAAACCCTATACCATTTCAGAAAAATGGCTGTCCATTCTTCATAAAAACATCCAGTATTGGAGCATTCACAACTTCTGGAGGCAAGTTGTTCCACTGATTAATTGTTCTAACTATCAGGAAACTTCTTCTTAGTTCTAGGTTGCTTCTCTCCTTGATTAGTTTCCATCTATTGCTTCTTCTCCTGCCTTCAGGTGATTTGGAGAATAGCTTGACTCCCTCTTGTTTGTGGCAGCCCCTGAGATATTGGAACACTGTTACTACTGTTGAGGGACATCTTCAGGAGAATATGGATGGTTTGAAAGTCAGGAAAGAGTAGGCTTCTTCCTATTCTGATTCCTGCATTTAGCCAATTGAAAGAACTACAGGTAGTCCTCAACTTACATTTAGTGACTGTTCAAAGTTACAACAGCACTAAAAAAGTGACTTATGACCATTTTTCACACTTATGAATGTTGCAGCATCCCCATGGCCACGTGATCAAAATTCAGATGCTTGATTCATATTTATGACAGTTGCAATGCCTTGGAGTCATATATAATCAGCTTCTGCAATCTTCTGACAAGCAAAATCAATGGGAAAACCAGATTCACTGAACAACTAACTTAACAACTGCAGTGATTCCCTTAACAACTCTGGCAAAAAAGGTCAAAAAATGGGGCAAAATTTACTTAGCCAACAGAAATTTTTTGGCTCATTGGTGGTCGTAAGTCAAAGACTACCTGTATACTCCTCGGATGTTAGGAGGCTGTAATGAAACAAATGCACAGGCTGCTTGGGGAGCCCATTTCTCTCATTGAAAGAGGTTAAGACTTTCAGGTGACCCACAAGCCAGAGGCTGTCCACCTTGAGAAATGGGACTGATAATCAGGTCAGAGAAGAAGTGAGCACAGTCTATCCCTCTCTGGTAAAAGGCTTAGCTAAGCTTCTCCCTAATACATGCCTGAAAATCAATGGTAGGGTTAGATGTGCAAAACCTTCCTTTCAATTCTAAATACCAAGAATAAATAGCTCACATCCATTGGATTTCAAACAGTTGAGAACAAACTTACGATTCTGCTTCTAATGTCAACAATTTGCTTGCAAGAGTGCCAAAAAAAAAAAAAAAAAAAGGAAAGCAAGAACAACAACCCATCTTCAATTTTTTGTTGTTGTTTCCCTGTGCATACCCATATCACTAGCATTAACTTCTACTTCTGCCATCTTTGGGAAATTCTGAGATAGGAAGGCTGTTGTTTCCTCAGTAGCATGCATCAATTTGGTGAGGCTTCTTCTTCTGTTGTCTGCTGGGACAGCTTCCCAAGCCGCCTTCTTATCTTCCTGAACAAAATTATTTACAGTACTAACAAATTCCTGTTGGGTTAATAAAAAAAATATTATGTTAACTTCATATGCTGTATGACGAATAAGATATCTTGTAAGTAACCAAAACTTGAAATCCCAGTTCACTCACTTTAAGAGTTTGATTTCGAAGCCTCTCATCAGAAATGGTGTAATTTGTGATACTCAGCAAGGAAAAGGGTACAGATAACATTTCAACGTAAGAAATTACTTCCACTGGTGTAATGGGCCCTATGCTGTTCTTGTTGATTTCTTGTAATACAGCCAGAGGATCTTTTAATTCATTAATCTGAAAGAAAGTTTTAAACCATTATGCATGTCATCCTATACTTAATTTTAATTGGTGCTTAATTGATAGTTAAAAAATTGCTACTAGCATTCTTTTTTTCTTTTCTTTGTTTTGCTGAGCTTGAAAGAGAGAGCACTGTATGGTGGATAAAATATATGCTGTCTGCACAGAGAAGGCCTGGATTCAAAGGTGACCTTGCGATGAATTTTTGGATAGTAATACGTATTTCTAAGTAAGGTGATCTCACAACATTGCACTAAGAATGTTTTGCTCAACCTAAAGATTATTTCTATCCAACAATTCTTACTCTTGGATCAATATTTGCTCCAGGATAAATTTAATTCTAATGATCAATTTCAGCGTATTTCTGTTATATGTGGCTGGACTACCACTGAAATAATCCACATGCTTAAACAAGAAAGATACCTAAATATATATTACTTCTCTGTTTCTCTTGTTGTGGAATGTTAGGATGGTGAGGAAATTTAGTGTGGAAAATATCATGAAGAGCCTCCGTGGCACAGGGGTTAGAATGCAATACTGCAGGCTACTTCTGCATACAGCCAGCTGCCTGCAATTTGGCAGATTGAATCTCACCAGGCTCAAGGTTGACTCCGCCTTCCATCCTTCCGAGGTGGGTAAAATGAGGATCCAAATTGTGGTGGCAACATGCTGATTCTGTAAACCGCTTAGAGAGGGCTGTAAAGCACTATAAAGCGGAATATAAGTTAAGTGCTCTATTGCTATTGCTAATGTTAAAAGATGGATTGGGTGCTTGTAAAATATAGCCTGATTCCACGAGGCAACATAAATAAAACCTCTTGTTGCAAATACAAGTGCATTGGCTATTTATCAAACTTTTGTATGGGAAAGAAAGTTGTAATTAAGTTTTGTAAAGGTTCTCTAGCTTTCAGAAGAAATGAATACTAGCTTTGTATGAAGAAAGTCCATTTTATTTTTATTCTGGGTGTGGCACTATATAGCTTTTCAAGCTTTCATAAAATTAAAGTAACTAAAGGAAACTGCAGTGAATCCAACTTCAAAAATCATTCAATCAACCCTCTTGGGTTTCTTCTTGCCACACACTGCAGGATATTTTCACTCTGCAGTTCTGTGCTCTGCCACTTTAACCACATAAGTTAGGTCAATGAATCAGATGCCTATATAATGTTTTAAATTAAATTAATCAAGGGTTACAAGCCACTGTGTCTGGTGTGTTATCATAAGTGGATATGAAAGGATTGCAATAAATGTATACTGTAGGAAAGTGACAGCTATTATTTATTCATTACATTTGTTCCCTATTTTTCTTCAAGCACTTTTGAACTGTACCATGCTCTGTTAATCGCAATCCTTTTGGATGATACAGGCTAATGCCAATAAACTCAAAAGGATCCAGTTAATTTAATGACAGAGTGAGGATTTGACTCTAGGAGGTCTTCCCATTCCCAATCTAATACTCAAAGCATTTACACCAATCTGGAAAAACCTCACAGCAAATACATACCTATGTAAATCTTACTTACTTTAGCTAAAGTTTGGTTAAGGTTTTTAGTTATACAGTTGTTCAGTTCACAGGTTGTTGTTGGTATTGCTGCAGGAATGAAAAATAAAATAGAGTAATTAATATGCCATAACATGATAATTATACTTAGTCAATTTCCAGTCAGTGAAAGAAAGCCTCACTGACTTCATGTTTTCACAAAGGCCAATGTGTAAAGTGCTCCTTAAAGACAAATATATAAGCCTTAATTGCCAAAAGTAGGCTATTTGTCATTTGTCTATTTAACAGCACATTGGTTGGAACAATATAGAAGAAAAGCAAACTTCTCTTTTATAATGAAAGGGAATTCATGTTTTAGCAGATTGACTTGGAGTGTGTGTGTGTGTGTGTGTGTGTGTGTGTATTTGTGTGTGTGTATTGGATTTATTCAAGAATATGCATTACATTCCAAAGTGCATCCCTGCAGTGGTTCCCATCATTTGTGTAAATAAATCACTTTAGTGCATGATGTGCACCAATTTACAGCCTTTGCTGGATGACACCATCGTGTAAAAGAGACCATTTGTGACATTTGCATAATTGCATGATTACCCACATGTAAATCACTGCAGGAATCTGATCTCGTGCAGGTGAAGCCAGTTGTGTTGAGATCCACTTAACTTTCACTGTATGCAGGGAAATAACTTCTGTATTTCAATAGGCAGACATATATCCTTTATACAAATATAACTGAGTATTCATGCATTGCTACATTTTCATATCCAGCTGATTAATCTACTAAGCGAGACCGAACAGACATTTGTGGGCTTCTCAGAAGACCCACTTCTATAATAACAGATAAAGCCTAATATCATTTACCTTGGCAGGAAGTGCCATCATTTGGCTTAAACTGTAATTTTCCTGTGGATGGTTGATAACCTTCGTTACAGGTGCAGCTGTATCCTCCATCCATATTGTTACATTGTGCATGATCTCCACAGGCACCGGTTCCCAGTTCACTGCACTCATCTATGTCTGGAAATTATGAGAGAAATTGATTTTTTTTTTTTTGGTAAAAAAAGAAAATCTTGTACATACAAACAGTTTATTGCAGTTTTGATAGCAAGCCAACAACATATTCATACTTTCTGTATAGAGTGAGCCCTAAAAACAAATAAAATAATTTTAAGAAAATGAATCTCTTCCTCTAACTAGCATGAAAACATGCCTGGCCATTATAATTCTAGTTCAAGATTGTGTAAAAACAATACTTCGCTTTGGAAACAGAGATAGTACAGTGTCTCATACCTGTTTGGAAAATACTTGTCTATTAATTGTAAATGTGAATGTGAAGGATGTGTGTTTGTGTTTGTATTTTATTTTATAGTCATAATGTACACCGAAGAAGGTATTTAATTTCGTTGTATGAGGTGCAAGGACAATAAAGTGAACTAACTAACTAAGTTGGAAGCTCTGCAAATATAAAGCAGAAGTAACGGAAACCTCCATCATTCTGTAAGAAAATGGAGCATTTTGGGGTTACTAAAAGGAAAATAAATGTATGCCAAACGAGAGCCGGAGCCACCTGTGACATTCAAAAATAAAACCGACATTTTCTATCTCCTTAACCAAATGAAGCCATTTTTTCCCTCCATATTTTTTTTGGGGTGGGAAGCAAAAATCGCACAGAATTGAAATTCCTCTACAAACCAAGCCGTGAAAATTAGATCCCATTTCAAGTTCCATCCAGTCTCAAACGGCCTTTATGCATCTCTCATCCTTTTCAAGGGAGGCATTCCTTGATCACACATTCTTTCCTCAAAAAGAGCTCTTTAAAAAAAAAGAAATCTGCATCTAACCCACCAATTTTCCGGCGAGGAAAAAAAGTATCTATAAAAAAGGAGCTATGAGCAGCAGCTGGCGGATAAAAGGAAAAGCAGCTAGGTTGGCAGCCCTTTTTTTCCTGAATTTCTGCTGAAGTTCAGGGATAAGAGGCGGCTTTATGAAAATGTTTCTTTTTTATTAAATATATATATATATGAAAAGAAGAAGAAATCACTGCAGCTGTCTCTTGCTCCGTCGAGCGTCATGCGGGCCACACCGAGCGCGATGCGTCTCGTGAAGCAGAACGGGTCGCTTCCAGGCAGACAGCGCTGCCTTAAGCGAGAGCATCTGCTTCTCCCCAAAGGAAATGGGACGCGACTGGAAGTGGACGAAAATAGCGATTTCTCAGCCATTTGCATACTTGCAAATGGACTTCCTGCGCTCCTTCGGAGGGCCGAGACTCCTTCGCTGGGGACCCAAGGAAGCACGGAGGGGACACCAGCCTCCTTTTAAGACAGTTATTTAGTTATTTGGTTATTTGGTTATTTGGTTATTTGGTTATCTGGTTATTTGGTTATTTGGTTATTTGGTTATTTGGTTATTTGGTTATTTGGTTATTTGGTCATTTAGTCATTTAGCTATTTGGTTATTTAGTTAATTCTTATTTAGTTATTTGGTTATTTGGTTATTTGGTTATTTAGTTAATTCTTATTTAGTTATTTGGTTATTTAGTTATTTGGTTATTTAGTTATTTAGTTATTTGGTTATTTAGTTATTTAGTTATTTGATTGTTTAGTTATTTGGTTATTTAGTTATTTGGTTATTTAGTTATTTAGTTATTTGGTTATTTAGTTATTTAGTTATTTAGTTATTTAGTTATTTAGTAGAGATACAGGTACATTAACAGAATTGGAAGGGACCTTGTAGGTCATCTAGTCCAACCCCGTCTCCCCCAAGCAGGAGACTCTATACCAGTGGTGGGATTCAAAATTTTTTACTACTGGTTTGGTGGGAATGGCTTGATGGGCATAATGTGGCTTGGTGGGCGTGGCAGGGAAAGGATACTGTAAAATCTCCATTCTTTCCCCACTCCTGGGGGAAGATTACTACAAAATCCCATTCCCTCCCCTACTACTCAAAACTACTCAAAATTTCCATTACCGGTTCTCTGAACTACTCAAAATTTCCACTACCAGTTCTCCAGAACTGGTCAGAACCTGCTGAATTCCACCTCTGCCCTATACCATCTCTGACAGATAAATCAAAATAGTACATGGGAATGAGTGCACCCCTTGGAAAGTCAGATTATCAGATTAACAGAGTTGGAAGGGACCTTGTAGGTCATCTAGTCTAACCCCTCTGCCCCCCAAGCAGGAAACCCTACATCATTTCTGACAGATAAATCGAAATAGTACATGGGAATGAATGCACCCCTTGTAAAGTCAGATTAACAGAGTTGGAAGGGACCTCGTAGGTCATCTAGTCCAGTCCCCTGCCCAAGCAGGAGACCCTGTACCATTTCTGGGAAATGGCAGTCAGTGTCATATAATACAAGCATAATTTTGTATTTATTTTTGTTTAAGTAGTGTACATATTGGAGGTGGAGACCCTTTGAGAGCTGAAGGCAATGGAATTTCATTTCAATGTATGACGATTAGTGTACATTCAAAGTGACAATAAAGTTATTCTAAGTTCTAAGTCTAATGTTCTTTCTTTCTCAAAAGAAGCATATGCATCGATTCGAATTGCGCTTCGATATTTATTGGCTAGCGTGCCATTTGAATTAGGTAACAATTGCAAGAGTGCTGTTGGCTGCATTTTTTTTGCCTGCTGAAAAGGTAGAAGGCAAGGTCAGGAATTCATTCCATCATCAGAAATGGCATGGAATTAATTCAAATGTATTGGGGAAAAGTTTGGAGTTGCATTTTAAGGTCTCAGCCAAAAGGAAATGGATTATTATTATTTTTTTCTTCCCCCGATGGTGGAAGGCAACGTAATGAAACGTTTCAACAGAATAACTGAGTTGGAAGAGACCCTTGGAGGTCTTCTAGTCCGACCCCCCACCCAAGCAGGAAACCCTACACCATCCCAGACAAGTGGCTGTCCAGTCTCTTCTTAAAAACCTCCAGTGTTGGAGCACCCACAACTTCTGGAGGGAAGCTGTTCCACTGGTTGATTGTCCTCACTGTTAGGAAAATTTTCCCTGGTTCTAAGTTGCTTCTCTCTTTAATTAATTTCCATCCATTATTTCGTGTCTAACCTCAGGGGCTTTGGAGAGTAGCTTGACTCCCTCTTCTTTGGGGTAGCCCCGCAAATATTGAAACACTGCCATCATGTCTCCCCTGGTCCTTCTTTTCATCAAACTAGACATCCCCAGTTCCAGGTGGCCTCAGTGGAGGTGGGTTTTTTGTCTTCCTCTGCTCTTCTCTCTTTCTCTCTTTCTCTTTCTCCC
>JAOYMU010000263.1:17807331-17824767 GCA_025802295.1 Psammodynastes pulverulentus | reverse complement strand
CCAGAGAAGTCTGGGAGTTGAAGTCCACAAGTCTTAAAAGTTGCCAAGGTTGGAGACCCCTGCACTAGATCACCTCATTCATTTCTCCAAACGTCAGGTATAAGCTCTTCTTTCCCTCACCACTCATGCTTCAATAGAGATCTGTGCCAGATGTATTCTTTACTAATAAAGCTTATTGGTTCAGAAATTATTATTATTATTCTTTTTTAAAAAAAACAACATTTACAAGAGGGCCTTATAAAAATCCTGAAAAATAACAAGACTGAAAATTCCTCCGTATCAAAATCTTTATTAGAATCCTGAAATTTACTAGGGAAAGCACATTTTCTTACATCTTTATGCCTCACTTTAACGTCAAATATTATTAAATGTAAATATTTATTGCCCAAGAAAATGAAAAAAAATAAAACCAAAAAGCACTACAATACTAAAACAAAGTGAAACAGAAAACAAAGCACTCCAATCTATCCAAAAACCACCGCCTCCTTAATAGAATGGGATATAGATAATCAACCGCCCATGATCAAATTCTTACTTTGCAATTGGGCCAATTAATATAAAATAGAAAAACACCATTTCTTGATTCTGAGACAGTTTGTTACTAAGTCAGTAAGCAGGTGTATACTTGGATACTTATTGTGATGTCATCCACATCACAAGCTATAAGATCAGGAGAATATTCATGAGTCAGATGTGGGCCACAAAGAAAAAGGAAAAATGCTCAATAAACTGACATTTCCAGCATACCCATTCAGTATATAAATGCTTTCAGCCCACTAGGACATATTTCTTTTTAATGCATATTTCTAACCTGGACCAATCTGTTTTGCATCTCTTCTGATCTCTGGATCTGTGTCTTGGCTACATTTATTTTATTATTACTATTATCTTCCCACTGTGATGTTAATTTTTTATCCTACTTCACTTCCCCGTACATTTAGGACTATTTTAGCCACCCTTGCCAGCATTTTCTATATAGTATAATAGTATGTTTTCAGTTTAAATGTCCACATATTCTTACCTATCGTAGCTTCTACCCTACCCCCCTGCCCAAATCTTGAGGAGATGTGCAAACTTCCCAATAAAGACTGCCTCCCCCCCCAAACACACATACTTCAGAAAGAAAATGTTTTGGGGAGAACTTCACACTTTACAAGTATCCACAAAATTTGCCTGTTACAGATGTTTTTGTATTAATACATTTCATCTTTAAATTCATCCTGTTTGGGGTATAACACACATTTTCTTGAGATAAAGGAGGGTCCAACACTCTTTAAGCTGTAAGCCTTCAGCAATGGAATTTACTGAAGTAAACCACGTCCCAAGGTCACTTACTACTGTTTCCATATTAACCTGAACTTCAAAGACCAGCACAGCGAAGTTCTCCTACCTGTTTTCTGTACCTGCAGCTCCCTTTTTGCTTGCTCCAGAATGGATTTGATAGCTTCATCAGAGCCAACTTCTGTAGCTCGGATTCTTGTGGTAATGTTACCTGAAGAGAGGAGAAATGATCAATTGTTGAGCAACCTTTTGAGAATTGATTTTCTAAGCCACAAACTGGTGGCTTGACTCAGTGAATTACTTCATAAAAACTACAAGATGAACCAATGAATAAAATTAACAGCTGCAGCTCTATTTTACCTGCCTTCTACTAGTTTTGCAGCTATTAAGAATGTCAAACATCTGCTCTTTTAACTTGTCCCTACTTCTGTCCTCAGTCACATCTCACAAATGGGTCCCTTTCCTTCACAATCACAATTATTTCAAAAGAATACAAAAGACAAGTGAACTGCTTGTCTAGATACTGGATCAACAAAGAGAACATACGTCTAGCTAATACATTGGTTTCATATCGGGTGACCAAGGGGATTTTAAATGGGGGTTTTAAATATGTAAATTTAATTTATGTAAATTTAATTGAATTTTAATTGTACACTGTTTTTATCTTTGACTGTGCTGTAAACCGCCCCGAGTCTTTGGAGATGGGGCGGTATATAAATTTAAAATAAACTAAACTAAACTGTTAAAGCTGAGTCTGCCACCTGTTTGCCATCAGTGAGTTCAGATTTGCCATTAAATACAGTAGGGTAATAAATTTGAAAAAGAAAACATGGTATTTCTAGAATGAAGAAGAGAACACCTCTGACCCAACTTTTATACAATGACAGATTGTTCTATTTTAGGAACTGCAAGACTTAGTCTTAAAAATTATACAGCTTTCCCTAAATTCATAGTCAACCAACCCAGAACTATTGACCTGATACAGAAGTCATAAGCTCAAAATCCTTAAAATGTTTTGTCTAAGAGGAATGTGATAGGATTACATCTGTGTAAGGCAAAGGACCTTACCAAAT
The DNA here is from genome assembly GCA_025802295.1 of Psammodynastes pulverulentus. Lineage (NCBI taxonomy): Eukaryota > Metazoa > Chordata > Lepidosauria > Squamata > Psammodynastidae > Psammodynastes > Psammodynastes pulverulentus. Next base: position 17,822,413 of record JAOYMU010000263.1, on the reverse strand, counting down.
GCAAGACATAAATTAGGTGAATATTTTGAAGAAAAAAGAGGGCATTCCTGAATATGTGACATTTGTGGTAGGAATGTATATAGAATTCAAGCAACTGATAAGTGAGTTCACTGAATTGGTGTATCCATGGCTAGATAGACATTGTCAACCTTGCAACCTGCAAGAAAATGTTTCTTGACTCCTTATAGATCTTGATCCTACTGTGGCATGTCAGTTTGTCATCTATTCTGCTTCTCTCCTTCTCTAGCATCTTACATATTACATAAAACGCACATAGGACAAGATTCCCCAATATATCTTTTCACTTCTTGTTTGCTTTCTTATTTCAACATTTGATAATCTGTGCCTATAATTTTTGCCAGAATATTTTACTTGGGGCTATGAGTGTGTTTTTGTATATATGCACTTTAAAATTCTTTTTGAAATATTTTGGATACTTCTACAAATCTCCGGGTATTCCTGAGCATAATGATATTTCCCTGATACCATGGATCATTTTCATCCTAAATCCCAAAAGTGTTTATATAAAATTGTTCAATAATATACACTAGTAAAAAGGCAATAGTCATAAATCTTCATTGCTACCATTTTCTTATGGTTGAATGCCCAATTAAATAAATAGGTCTTTGATTCTTGGCAGATACATTTCATAATGGGAAATTGCCATACTCTAAGGGATGTTATTCTCTATTGGGAAGACCACAGTATAATATCTTCTCATCTGGACCACAATCAAACAAATTTCCCTAACTGTAGAACAAAAAAAATATAAACATTGAGGACCCAGATTGTGGGGGCAATATGCTGACACTCACTCTGTGAACCGCTTAGAGAGGGCTGTAAAAAGCACTGATAAGCGGTATATAAATCTAAAGTGCTATTGCTATTGCTAAGGCAAATATGGAAAAAGAAAATGATTTCTCCGATGTCTACGAAGAGTCTCAACCCTCCAGGTCATGGTTGGCTCAAAGGTGCTTTTTCCCCGCTTTGGGACAACCATGAACCGAAGAAGCTTCTTGGATGAGAAGCGAACAGTGTTTAAAGAAAAACCAAAGAAAGTCAAGCTGTCTTTCCAAAAATGCCTTTTGGAAAAAGCACTTTTGGGATTCCTCTGATATCTCCAGTTCTATCACGTCCCAACATTGTTGATTACATGCTGAGGTACTTTTGGGAGATTTATTTCTTTATAGTATTTATGATTCCTGTTTGAGTTAATTCATCTCATACTCTTGCCCATGGCACAGTCAACAGTATTTCTATTATTCTTACAGACGTGGGAGCACTACGGTGCACATATCATGTGTAATGTTTTCTTCATTTACGTTTGCTAGAGAACCGGATTTTTTTATAACCTATACAAAATGCATCTCTTGTAGTGATTGAAAGTGTACTTGATATGAGAGGCTTATCAAATAGCAAGGCATAGATTAATATTGGATTATAGAAGACAAACATAAGCTGCAATTTTGGGGAAAAAACATTATGTTAGAATTCTCAACTAGGTGGGGGGGAAAAAATCCCAAGAGAATGGGAGAATATATTCCAGGACAACACAGTTGCTTTCAACCCATTATAATTGTTATGGTCCATCCTTTTTCCTTTTAAATACAAACCAAATATTTCCATCATATGTTTTTTTCATGGGCTGAAATGTGGTACAGTGCAAAAAAAAAATGCTTTTACTGTGGGAACCATCAGCTATGGACCTACGCTTGGTGGGTTCCTGGAGGCATGTATTCTCTGCTGTGGCACCTGCCTTATGGAACATTCTCTGATGATTATATATCTATAAAGGAATAGGTATTCTGCTGAACTTCAGTGAAGTGGCAATTTCCTGTGAACAAGGGAGAGGAATGAAACAAGAAACTACATATCCCATAGCTGGAGAGAAAACAGAGGAAGAGAGTTAGGATAGCCACTCCCTAAGAATCTTCCAGGGTATATCATTAGGCTGAAGGTAATGTAAGTTTAATCTGGCAAGACTCTGGGTTATTCTATGCCATTCTTAGGCTTGGCCAGACACATTCTTCCTCCTGAAATTAAGTTTACTCCATTCCTCTTGATATTCCAGAAGTCCCTCAAGACCTGGTTATGTAATCAGTTCTAAGGTTCCCAGGGCCCCATTACTATGTACCCCTTCATCTCCTCCCTTTGCCCAGGGTTGGCTTTTTTATAATTTTTATTTTATGCTTGATTTTATATTTTTAAATTGCCTGATTTTGTATTTGTTGTTATTGGAGTGTTGTACATTGCTCAGAATTGCAGTTTGTGAGATGGGGTGGCTATATAAATTTTATTCACGATGAATAAATAAATGGTTCAACCCTCAAACGAGGCAAGGAATGCTTTCAACTGGCATGTAATAGTCACTATAAAAATCTTTACAGGTTTGGCTTATTAATTTTATCGTAGTGTTTGCAGCAATCCACATAGCTAGGTAGGTCCTTGTAAAAATGTTAATGGATCTATACACAGTAGATCCTCTTCAGTGCCCAATGTCCTTTCAAACAAAGGATATGTCTTCCCATTTTCACAAAAGAAACAACAAACTCTTTATTGCCAACTTTCAAGGCTAGCTTTTCTTTAGTTATACAGGCTAACTAAATTTCTGGTGGAATTAATTTGCTTTCAGAGAGAATCTGCAGCAATAAGAGACTTAGATAAACCTGCTCCAATATCCAGTGTATTATTTAAAACTGGGGAATCGGTTCTGGGGAAACTGTGATGGTATTATAGCTTTCAATTTATTTTCTAGTAAGAGTCAGTGCTTCCTTGGATAGTTAGAAAATAATTATGGTAACGTACAGCCTCCCACTTCTACCCCCAAATGATACACTGAATACTTTTCCAGGCTGAATTTTACTTTTTTTTTTACTGCACTTTTATTTGCATCTGACTCTTATATCAGAAACTATTTGATGAAGCTAAAAAGTATACCTGTGGGGCAAATTCAATATGGAAAATATAAAAGCTACATATTGGAATAGCCCTAGTCAAGTTATATGAAAGTTGCAGGGTTGTTGATTTAACCATTAGGTTCCTAAGCCATTAGGAACCAAAGTTAACAATATTGACATTTAACAAGGGTGCTACAAATAAAAATATTATCGAGAATGAAGAATATACGTGTGGATTGTGAATATCTAGATTATAATACTCCTTTATATTTCTTGTACAGCATATTAATCATCAGCATGTTTTTAATAAATCAAAGACACAGGACACAATAAATCAGTTCTGGGACCTAAGGGTTCAAATTTATCTTTTAACTTTTTATCATAATTTACTATGCTATTGAACGCTGCATGGTTCAAGGGAAATAGAAACTGCGGGGTTTATAGATTGAAAAATGTGTAACCTTTGTAAACAAGCTTGTTTTTCTCATCTTGGTTAGAAAGGATACCTTTGAAAGCAACCAAACATATACTCCATGGCCGCATTACTATCTAGCTTAATTATGCACAACAAAATGACTTCTGGCAAGGATACTCTTCAAGCACTGAGGAATAAACTTTTTGAGAAGAGAAGAACTCAAGATTTACTTTCAAAAGGCAACATTTAAAAGAACCCAAGAAAAAAAGTTTGCCTGCTAAGTGATCAGAAGATATTGATTTGCCAATGATATATACAGTATGCTCAGTGCATTTCTGCAAAGTTTTGCACTGATACTGTGCTGGAAATTTTTAAGAATTTCAAGTGGGGCTCCACACGAACATGAATGTACACGAGTCCCTTGCAACTCTACTCTGATACAATTAGAATTGGATAGTTGAGATTTGATAAGGACACGATTCAATTTAAATCTGTGATTGGAGAGCAAACCCATTTGATTCTCAAGCTGCTTTGTGGTTTGAGATTTAATTAGAAAAACATTAGTCTCTGTGTTATCACGAGGAAGCCTCAAGATGAATATAGTCAATGGCTTCATTTTTTTGGTCAAAATAGGAGAAAAGAAGCAGGAATAGTAGACCATATAGAGCAGGGGTGTCAAACTCACATTGTCACAGTGGTGTCATGTGATGTATCGGGACTTTCCCCCCCTTTGCTAAACTGGGCGTGGACATGGCCAGCAGCCCTGGTTTAGAGGATATTATCCTTGCCAGGTTTTGGTGGATATCTTTAAGGAACATCACCACATTAATTTTTTAACAACTTCCACTTTACATCTTTTAAGACAGAACAGGATCAGGAATGCATGTCAACACACAAAGTAACTCAATTTAAAACTTAAAACTTTTAAAAACAGTTTTAAAGCAATCCCTTATTTTTTCACGTGTTTTTTTTTTGTGCTGTCAGGCTTGGCAATATACTGACGAATCAGTGATTTGCTCTTATGTGTAGGAATACTTTGATATTAGTAGTTGTTGGCTGCATGATTGGCCTCTCTTGGGGGAAAAAACCACTCATCATTGAAAGAATGTGGTTATGCCAGACTTTTGACTTGTTGGTAAAATTCAGGAGAGGTAAGAAAACAGGCTGGCACAGTGGAATACATTACTATAAGGGCAGACAAAACAAAGTGAAAAAAGTTGTCTGAAAAAACAGTACTATTTTCTTGTCTTTGTTAATAAAAGAATAATGCTTAGGCTATGCTTCTGTGTTTTATACTGGTGCCAATTCATTCACAGTTGTAATATAAACTTAAATGTAACATAAGAAAGCCTGGTTGGTTTGACCCAGAGATGTACAGCCTTGCACTGGTTAGCCTTGAGCCCATAATAATAAATAAATGTTTTGTCAGCACCAATACCAAAGAGTAAGACTCAAGTAGGAAGGGCAAAGATACAATTTATGATTGGCCACATTAAAGAAGCTGAGAGCTGTGAAAAAAAATGAAATCCTAAATAATGATACTTTTGCCATCTCAAAAAGCAAATGAACAAAACAACCTCCCAGGTTTGATAAGATGAAACTCCTTGACTGGCTATTCATATCAATGTCAAACATCTCAGAATGCCACCTCAACCTCCACCCTCATGGAAATAAAGTTACAATACTGTACATCACACAAGCAGTGGAAATGTACAGAAATTCGTAGTGTGTTTCCAGAGGCTACAATATCCTTTGAAGCCACCTATTTTGATATGTTGCTCCCAAACAGGTCCCCACACCAATTCATAAATCTCCTTTGATGGAGTGACTTGATCAAAGCTTCAATAAATCGAAGCATCCCTTCAAAGCTTTTCCCAATCCTAATATGCACAATGAATGACTCTCTTCACTGGGAAAAAAAACAGAGAAAGGCTCACAGGAAATAATTCTTTTTGACATTTGAGAAATCTCAGAGCACTTATAGCAATGTACGCCTAATGTATTGATGCAATTTTTTTCCTTTGATGGCCATGGATAATGGATTGAATCCTCACCATTGTTAATAATAATAGCTTAAATAAGACAAGGTAACTTTGTGGAAGATGTTAGCATTGAACCAGCACAAATATGAAAAGTCGAGAGCAATAAATGTTCTTCACATGGCATCTTGATAGCTAATTACCAGTCACACCATCAGCTGTTGAATGAGACTGAGTGAGTCATATCTGATATTGTGGAATATAGTACAGTTACATATTCCATTGGGAAAGCTATTTTAATTTGTTTGCTCAGAAAACAACAAAATCTGAGATTAGCAAATTCACTGTGGCTCATAGTAAAATAAAATTTTCTGTATTAAAACTACCTCAGCCTCGGTTCTTTTACAGGAAACATACCCACTATGGGAGAAAGAAGAGGCCTTTGAGAGACACATTAGGGGCTGTTGATCAGATCATGTTGTGTGTAGATTATAAAGTAATATGCTGGCCTTGTTCAGTAATTCCATACTGCCTATATTATTAAGTGGAAATGCTGCTGACCAGATTCAGAATCTCTTCAGGAATGTAATAGACTTATACAAGCTTATCTGCAGATCACTTCCCTAGAGTTGTAGCTCCAACCAAAGCAGAAATCAGTAGTAATTCAGTTACAGAACTTTACTTAATTCAAACCCAAGAAAAATAACTGTGGCAGAATATGAAAAACCATACCTTAATGATTTCAAGAATATAAGCAGCCAAGGCTCAACAAAAGCCAAAGGATTAATTAAGTGTCAAACTGACTTTGATCTTCAAGATTTTGAAGAGTTTGCCATATCTTAATCAGAGCTTTTGGGGATTTATTTTCGCTAACTCAGTTCAGGAAAAATGGCAGTCCAGATTTTCCTTTCTAACTTGTTTTTCAGCCAACATAAATGAAAGATACCTTTGTACAACATTAATTTACCAGGAACAATGCAATTGTTTCTGCTACTACTTTATAAATATGAGAAAGCAAATTCTATGGGACAAAGTCTTTAAAATAAGCACAATAGTCCTACATTGCATATTTGTAATTTTATACATAATACTGACTGAGAAATAAATTTAGATGAACATAGTAGATCTTTTCCCTCATAAGTATGTTTAGAAATGATAACATGATAAAGCAACACAATTTATGGAATACTTATACATATATTTCTGTCTCCCAGGCAAACATGTTTGCTGACTGTATAAACTTAATATTCAATAAGAATGGATATCTCTATTATCAATCCTTTTCATAACCACATAATTCACTCGCAATAATTTTAAAGCTGCATCATCTGAATATTTACATCTGTTCTCAGGCTTCTAAAATAACAGGGAAAAAATTATCATGAATTTCAGTGGACCCTGGATTACTCTTCCTGGCAATTTTACAAGAAAACAGTATATATTTACTGTTTTATTGAGAATGTAGTTTCAACATCTCTTATAATACTAAACATAAGTGAGACAAAATAGCAAAGCCAGACATGAACAATCACCAGATTATAAGGGGTAGCGTGAATCCTCATTCTCAACAGTTGTCATGATTAGCATCTTTCATACCACCACCAGAAATTTCGTGTAGTTGCTCTTATGAGAATGGCAGGCTAGAGATACACATTCTGTTTCTTGTTGAGATGGAAATTAATACACAGAGCAATGAGAATGTGATATGTGTGCGGAAATTAAGGCAGAGCAATGAAGTGGTACATGGAGGATGGAGGTAGTACAGACAGGATAATGAGGTTGGGTAGACAGGTGGCAACAGTTATGAAATCTGACATTATAGGGATGCGTTGTACTGATCTCCTACTAGACTTGACATTGTTATAATTTTATGCTAAATTGTCCCTGAGGTCATCTTCAAGGAGCCCCATCTACTTGCCAACCATCCCATATCCAAATAATTAGCCACCTGCTAATAAATATCCATGTTTCTCTTACACCACTCATTCTCTTCAATGGCGCTTTGACCCGAGTACTTTTTGACAGACTTTGCTCAAAAGTTTCTGAACTTAAGGATGTAGCCCCCCCCAATTCCTCGCTAGCATCAGAAAGACTCGTAAGGCACGAAATATTTCACCTCTTTCTCTCCAGAATAACCTGGACATAGGGTCCCCTGTGATCAAAACCTGTCTGGGGTGAATTTGACAGCTTCAGGCTGGTGGCCGCTGAGGGGCTGTCACTGTACAAAACTGGACAGCCCTGGTTGGGAAGTGAATGGAGCGAAGGTGGCTGGGGAACACATTGATTCATGGCATCCAGCTCTATTTTTTTGACAGCCGCTCTCTGCTTTTCTGCTCTCTGGGGATATCGGAGCTGTTTTCTGTAGCGTAATCCCCAAAGGGAAGCAGTGGTTGAAGTTGCTCACTTAACCCCTCCAAAACAAGAAAATGAAGTCTTCCTGTAAAACAAATCCCAGCGATATTCACCTTGCTGAATTTAGCTAGCGTACAGGTCTCCACGTAGCGGGCAATCTGGAATATATTACCTCTTCGGCTACTGCTCTAGTTATACAGAAACAAAATCAAGTTCACAATTGTACTTTCCTTAATAATCCCCACCATTACTAAATAAAGGTTTTTGCTTATGCAGTTTTCCAACTAACACTAGTGAGTTTAGTAAACTTCAAAAACTGAGGAACTATTCTTAGGAGTTCAGAAAAGTGCAACCTCACATTTTGGAAGTTGTGGAGATTAACAGAGATCATTTCCTTATTGTTTTTCTATATGCAATAATTTTCATGATTAATGTTTTATACCTCAAGATGTAGAATTGTAGAAGTGATCTGATTAAAGATTAGCAATCTAGGTGAGTCCCTATTATGTATTATAAATTATTTTTAGGACAAGATCTGGCAAATTTCTAATCTATTTCTTTTATTAAGGGAACATATGCCAGAAATGGATTGACAGTGGACTAACTTCAAAACTTCACAAAGTATCTACTTTTTTTTCATACTTTTAAATGGTCAATATACTTGTAGCAGCTCCAAGCATTTTGAAAAATAGGAGACTCATTTTTGCAGTTTTGAAAATGGCTATGTGATGATACAGTTTTGCAGGGTCACATGGCTAATCCAGGAAGTGATAGAATAATGGTTCCACTCTTGAAATGTTGCTATTAGTATATCAGGAATCATTTTTAATGTGTAAAAGGGAAAAAAATAAACTAGAATTCTCGGTCACTCAGAAAGTTAAATAGTAATGGAAGCCACATTTTGTTCAAAAAGAACCAGCCTGTAGGTCAGGGGTGTCAAACTCAAGGCCCATGGGCCAGAACTGGCCTGTGGGGTGCTTGGATCTGGCCCGTGAGGTCACCCTGGAAATAGCGAACAACCATCCCACAGTGCCTCTGCCAGCAAAAATGGAGTTTGGGAGGGCTATGCTGGCAGAGGGTTGCAGGAGCTTTGTTGCAGCCAAAAATGGAGCTCGCAAGGGCTGTGGGCCCTTCCGATCTCCGTTTTCATTAGCAGATTTCTTGGCTCACCACAGGAACCCCTGAAATGAGTGACATTGAGCTGGCCATGCCCACCCTGGCCATGGCCATTCCATCCCCTGAGGTCAAACACAATCCTGATGTGGCCCTCAATGAAATTGAGTTTGACACCCCTGGTGTAGGTAAATAAAAACTACTTATCAATAAATTAAATTCATTTTCTTGATTTTGCAGTATACATGCTAGACAGATGGATAGATATTGTAGACTTATTCTTATGTGCCAATTACTCATTAAAATTGTATACTACTATTAGTAAAAAAGTTTTATTTAAGGTTAGCCATAAGTTAGAATTTTCAGCTTCATGATAAACTGAAATTAATCAAAACGAAAGCAAAAACTTTAAAGGAAAAAAATTGGGGCCATGTTGGAGGAGACCCAAAGAAATAGAAAGACATAGGTCTGATGCTTCCATAGACTCATTACTATAATAATAATCATCCAATAAAACTGAAACAGAGCCGGTATCTTGTTTTGTTATCATTCAAAGGCAACTGAACTGTTATTTTGTTGAGTGAAAAAGAGCTTTTTTTTATTTACGTGGAACTTTTACAAATGAATCACAAAATGATGGAATGGTTCTGTAATAGACCACACTGCTAATAGAACAATTTTGTGTCTTAAAAGATTTAAAATTCCTTTCATTTTCCTTCTGAAGATCTATTCTGTTAATGTGCTTTGTCTATTATTATATTTTATCACCCAGATTTTGGGGTCTTGTCTGAGTTATCTATGTTTGAAGTCTTATGGTGAAGGAAGCTATAAAAAAAAAATCCTAAGAAATAAAACAGTCATGTTATTTTTGACTCTTCAGAAATAATAATGCTTGTTGAATTCACACAACAAGGTCAACATGGTTATTAAATCAACCCAATGTATGAGTTTGCACACTATCCTAAAAATTAAAGTAAACATGAATGATACCTAAGCCACAAAACCTTAACCAAAGTTAACAATACTCTTAGTATATCATGCAAGGTTTTCATCTGATCTAAACATGTTGGATGATCACAGACATATATTTTTAGTGTGCAAAAATCTCAGGATAAACATATGATTATATGCATATATAGACTTATGCGTGTGAAAGTAAGCATGGCACAGTGCCTTTTATTATATTATACTAAATGGCCAGGACAGTTGTATGACTTTTTATCATATGTGTTCTGCTTCTCTATTAAGCCTGTGTTTGATTATATTTCCCCATTTCAATGCTTCCATTTGGAAAAGATGTTGGCAGAATTTAGATTTTGATGCCTGAATTTGTCTTTCCATTTCTTCCTTGTAACATAAGAAATATGTTTAAGATTTAAGAAAAAAAACTCGATAACAATTACTGGAGGCGAAAATGAATGCTTAGCAGAATAATTTGCTATTACACAGAAAGTATATTTCCTAAGTAAATCCTGGAAAAAATAACTTTACTATATACAATTGAGAATACATTTGGTCAGATGTCAAAAAGAATGCTTGTGTAAAAGGCTATAAACTAAATTGTTTGGGCGAGATAGCAAAAATTATTAGTTTTACTTCAGGTAATAGGAAATAAATGGGTCATTGGCAAAAATTAATTTGCCCAGTTGGAAATTCCTTTGATATACTTTCCTCCTTCTCTTAGTCTGTTTGCTTTTAAATTAGAGTTAGATTAAATGATTCCATAAACATTCTTCCTGAGACCACCTACTACTTCTGATTGCAAAGACAGATAGCAGTGTTCAGTGTCCAACTTCAGGATCAAAGTACCAGACTTACATTCACAAATAGATATTCATCACTCAAGGATCACCACAATTATAATATCAAATGGACTTTCAAGTGTCAGCAAACCGACCCGGATTACAAATATAACAGAAACATTTCCACATCACTTTACTTCACCTCATTATGGAGCTTGAAGTCTAAAGTTAACAATTATAACTTTTTTTTGCTATATCAGACGTAGGAGTTAGCAGGAAATGTAAGAATCTAATCATCTTTTTCTATGCATGGCAGTGACTTCTTACCCAAAAGAACAACTTGTACAAAGTTCACAAAAGATATCATATCCTGTACGATGTTACTTCCTATCACAAATGATTTCCCAAACAAAGGCAAATGCTCTGGAAACTGTCGATCAAAACATCTCTATTATTTTTCTGAAATTATCTTGCATTCTGTTTTGATTGAAAATAATATAGAAATATTTTATCGGTGAAATATCTAACCTTCCATTATGTTCAGTTGGGTTTGCCCCTAGGTTAGGAAAAATTGTGATTGTCCTGTAATTAATTAACTTTAGGTACAGATGCAAGGAGAGCTCATGTGATGCAGAGGTTAAGGCATCAGACTACAAACTGAGAGACCATGAGCTCTAGGTCCACCTTAGTCACAAAGCCAGCTGAAGATCTTAGGTTCAGTCACTTGCTCTATGCTCTACAGGGGAGGCAAATGGGAAACCACTTCTGGAAAACCTTACCAAGAAAAATGTCTATGGAAATTCTCAGTCATCCAGGTCATGGCTGTCCCCAAGGTGCTTTTTCAAGAGGCAAATGGACTTTCTGATTTTTCTTCAAAAACGTTTCACTGCTCATCCAAGAAGCTTCTTCAGCTGTCCTTCAGCTTCTTGGATGAGAACTGAAACGTCTTCAAAGAAAAACCAGAAAGTCCCAATTGCCATTTGAAAAAGCACCCATGACCTGGATGACTGAGAATCTCCATAGACATTTAGCTATGTACTTCAGGGAAGCTGAAGAAGCTTCTTGGATGAGAAGCAAAATGTCTTCAAAGAAAAACCAGAAAGTCCAGTTGCCTCTTGAAAAAGCAACTTTGGGACAACCATGATCTGGATGACTGAGAATTTCCATAGACAGATAACTGGAATGTATAAGTGGTCTAGTAAAAGGAATTTAAAAAATATTAGGATGAGTTAGTCTGAAAATATGCTTCGTGCTCAATAGCTTATTAATGTAGAGTGCAATGATTGAAGAGAATCCACAAAATACTTTTAACTCTTGTGCTGTCATCTATCTTACCTTTGGGGCAAATCCAAATTGCTGCCTAGAAGGAGAGAACAGATAAATAGAAGTTTCTTAATCTCTGAATTAAGAAGAGGAGAAAAAGAAAACAGTGACCCTCATACAAACTTCCAAATGTCAACAGTTCAAAACTGAGGAAGCAAAAATGTCATATTTACTGTTGCATATTTTACCCTCAACAGAATTGTAAAACCTGATCACAGAGAGCAAAAGGAAAGCGTGTGTTAAGATTATATCTAAAGTGTTGGTTTTAAAAGCACCAGGGGTCACTGTTGCTCTAACTTTATATTTTGAAAGAGCAAAGGGAGTTGCATTTTAGCCAAACTGCTGAAGAAATTTACAGGTCGTTGTTAGTTTAGTTCGATCCCACAACTCTGGTTACATTTCACAGTGATTCCGTGCCAATTGTTGACCTTGTTAAAATCAGCTGTACTTAGTGTTAAAGATGTCATCTTCAACAGTAAGTTGAAAGGGAGAGGAAAAACTCTTTTAATTCCTGGATTTCTTTTTGGCTTAGTTGGAGCTTGGCTAAAAATAATAAATCCCCTCCAAGGCCACTTTACACGAATGTGATAATGCTGTTGCCTTGAAGCCTTTTTACTTTATTAGCAGAGGAAAGATTCTATATCTGTGCTTGAAAAAAATATAGTTGCAGTTTGGTTTTCATCACAAGCACTAATGGAGATCTGCAATACTATTATACTAGCTAATTGTACATAATATACAATACTAGCCTTCTCTTCAGATATACGGTTTGCTTATTAATAGCCACTTGTACTCGGAGGAGTTATAAAGGCAAGTACATTAATATATTGGGTTATGTAGACATTAGGCAGAATAGTTCTATTAAATGCAGATAGTCTTCAACTTACAACAGTTCATTTAGTGACGGTTTGAAGTTACAACGACACTGAAAAAAATGAATTATGACCGTTTTTCACACTTAACGACCATTGCATCCCCATGGTCACATGATCAAAATTCAGGTACTTGGTAATTGACTTGTATTTATAACAGTTGCAGTGTCTTGAAGTCATGTGATCCCCTTTTGCGACCTTCTGACTAGCAAAGTCAATGGGGAAAACAGATTCAATTAACAGCTGTATTACTTACTAACTGTAGCTACAGTGATTCACTTAACACTGTGGCAAAAAAAGGTTGTAAAATGGGGAAAAACTCACTTAACAAATGTCCCTCTTAACAACATAAAATTTTGGTCATAAGTCAAGGACTATTTGTACCTATTTCGTTAATGGCCTTCAAAGATATTTATCCTATATCATTTGCATCTGTAGTTTTTAATGCACAGGTGTTAAATTCGCTGCCTGCGAGCCGGATGCATCACGCGCTGGCCACGCCCATGCCCGGTTTAGCGAAGGGGGGGGGGAGTTGTGATACGTCACGTGATGACGCGAGTTTGACACCCTTGTTTTAATGTGCACCTTCATAGGAATAAAGGTCTTAAGTGAAAAGTCATAAAGTAATTGAAAAATGTTGACAAGCTGTAGACTTTGCTTGGGCTGTAATGCTTATAGTAGCAAGCAGTAGGTTGTATGTTTGAATGTTTGCCAGGGGAAGAGAGACAACTAAAAGATAATATGAGAAGACCATGATTAATTTCGGTTGGATGCATAAGGAGATAGGGAAAAAAATACTAAATCTGGACGCTTCATACATTCAGAACCATTGGAGCAAGCTTATGGTTCTGCCACTGAAGAAGGTATTTAATTTCGTTGTATGAGGTACAATGACAATAAAGTGAACTAACTAACTAACCCTTAAAATTTTTAGATAGAAATGGAAGCAGTGACTTATGCAGAAGGAAACTACTAATTGTACTAGATCACATTCTGAATAGAATGCATATATAACTCATGCTATTCAGAATGCGATATAATCCTCTTTCTTTTTCTCTGTCTGATTGCGTAGACCAGGAATAATTTTGAAAGCACGCGTCAGGAAGTGGAACGACTGATGCAGAGAATGAAGTCTGCCAGCCAGGATTACAGGCCACCAAGCCAGTGGACCATGGAGGGCTACCTCTACATCCAAGAGAAACGTAAGTAGTCAATAGGCCACACAATATATTTACAAGTTAACCACAGGTTAATACATCATAGAGTTAAATATTCACATTATATATAATGGTAGTCCTCAATTTGCAAACACAGTTGGAACCAGAATTTCTGTTGCTAAGCAAGGAGGTTTCTAAGTGAGTTGTGCTTCATTTTATGACCTTTTTTTTCGCTCCGGTTGTTAATTGAATCATTGTAGTTGTTAAGTGAGTCACACAGTTGTTACATAAACCCGACTTCCCATTGTCAGAAACCAGCTGAGAAGATCAGAAATGGTAATCACATTATTCCAGAATGCTGCAACTGCCAGTTGCCAAGCTCCCAAATTTTGATCACATGACCATGTGAATGCTGTGATTATCATTGGTACAAGGACCTGTTGTGGGTCATTTTTTTTCAGTGCCATTATAATTTCTAAGAGGTGTTAAACAATGATTGTAAGTTGAGGACTATCTGTAACTTTTATATTATATTGGTTCATTGTGCAGTCAGCCAGATGTTGAGACTGGAGTTGGAATTTTTATCTATCTATCAAGTCTTGCCCAAGGATCTGGGATACGCAGATGCTGATATTTCTGTGGTGTTAGACCAGGGGTGTCAAACTTGATTTTATTGAGGGCCGCATCAGGGTTGTGTTTGACCGTGGGGAGGGGGGCAGGGGTGTGTGGCCAGCTCAAAGTCACTCGTGTGATCAAATGCCACTTTTGCTAGTAGGTTGTTTTGCTAGTACTCTGCCAGCGAAAACTTAGTTCGGGAGGGACACGTATGGCCCTCCCGAGCTCCGTTTTTGCTGGCACAGGCACCACGTATCGATCCTTTGCTGTTTCCAGGGGAGCCCCATGGGCCGGAGCTAAGCACCCCACAGACCAGATCCAGTCCTTGGGCCTTTGTTTGACATCCTTGTGTTAAGAGATATCATAGCAGGACGTAAGCTATTCTGAGTAAAGCTGCCTTTGGTAATTGACTGATGGTAAATTTGTCAATGCCAATGATGTTCAAATTTCATTTGTTTTGGGATTGTACCCAATGTGCTTATTGTTGTTGGCACTACCTTTTTTTCCTTCTATGATATTATTATTATTATTATTATTATTATTATTATTATTATTATTATTATTATTATTATTATTCCTTTTATTATCAGAGTACATCAGTGCACCTGTAAAAAGCC
>JAOYMU010000263.1:17761023-17775106 GCA_025802295.1 Psammodynastes pulverulentus | reverse complement strand
TTCCATATTTTTCTCCAAAATTTCTGGGTTTCACCACATGACCACCACATATGATAGAATGTTCCTTGCTTTTTTTTGCATTTCCAACATGCCGGACTCATATTGGGATACATTTTAGCCAACTTTGCAGGGGCTACGTGCCATCTGTAGAACATTTTGTGCATGTTTTCTTTATAAGCAACGGATTTGGTCATAGAATAATTTCGGTTCCATATAGTTTCCCATTTTTCCAGATCTATACTATATCTAAAATTTTTGGCCCAGGCAACTTCCTTTCCCTTCTTACATACCCAAAGGAGTAATGGATCACCACCAAGTATTTGAGTTTGTTGCTTGAATTTAACAATGAAATTAAATGAAGAGCTGTTTGTGAACCTAAACTGCTGAATTGCCTACAAGTGATTTTCCTTTGTGTCCTCTGCATCATTCTGCACATATACCGGAAAAAAGTAATCTTAATTTGATTATGGATTTGTATGCATGTTTGTGTGTGTTTTATGAAAGAGAGTGCACATATTGACGTATGCATGTATTCTTGTTGAAGATCTGACTATATATCTGACTATATATGTGAACATTCTCAGGATTCACATTCTGGGGCATGGAGAAAGATTTTAAGAGTTATTTCAGAAGCCCTACAGATTTGGTAGCAATTTAACTTCTTAATTTTTAGAGTCCACTTCCCTCAAGAATAATAAAAGTCATAGGATAACTCAAGCCACTTCCTGTCACTGTCATGAGAAAACAGATTGTAGTTCTAGATTGGATCAAGAGTTACTGAAGGAGAAGTCGCCAAAACTATTGGCAGATGTTTTCTGCAAAAGAGAGAGGTGATAGAAACATGCTGCTCTTAATAGTTAATTAATAATCTGATTGTTAATAGTCAATTCATAATCTGTTAAGCAATGAATCCTGGAAGGTGAAGCATAAATAACAAAGATTGGCTCCCAGCCACTTCATTCTGCTCAAGGAGAACTGCAACTTTACTCAGGAATGCACTTTTTCCAACAGTTAAGAATTAGATTTATGATTGAATAAGCTTAGAAGAAATTTAAATTGATAACTTTGATCTTTTCTTTACCATCATATATATATATTTTCCAAAGGTTGAATTTTATTTTTGTAAGCAATAGCTCCTGTGGCTTCTTTGATTATTCCAATAAAAAAGTGCCAGAAATAGAGTGGAAAAAATGAGTATTTAAATAACATCATTAACAATATCATTAAAAACTAGCTATTACTGAACAGGTGCAAAATTGTTAAATTGATGCTAATAACAGTAACAGTGAATGTTACCACCTATCTAACTAATATGCTTTCACTGTGGGTGCTATTTGGGGAATTGAGATTCCCGTGAGCACACAAAAATGAATCTGCGTTGATAGAAGAATAACTGCTAACAAAGATTATCAATTAAAAGGAAGCCAGCATTTATCTCTACAACAGTAAAAGCCCTCTCTATGAAAAAAGGAACTGGGAGGGGGGGCACAGACCACAGTATCTAACATATCATTAAGTCAAAGCATTGTTCCATATTTTAGCTTCAAGCTAATTATTATCTCGACTGTCTTTTAATCCTTCTAAGATCTTATCCAATTACCACAAGATAGTAGATATGTTCTTAGAAGATGGAAAATATTAACCCCAAACTGTTACTGCCTTTAAGAAACATTTTTTTCTTTTAATTTTAGAGTGCTCTATTATCTAGTTCTTAGACATAATATTTCCTTACTGTGGGAAGTGTTTCTTTTAGTTAAAATACTTCTTTTTTTGCATTCCAGCACAAAATGTTCAAGGAAGCCAACAACAAGAAAACAAGAAAAACATACCTCTAACACAATAAAACATCAACATCTCCCTATGCCAGGTCCTTGGGAAGAGCTCAATAAGAGGATAAAAATGCCAAATCCAACCTGAACATCTGGCTGACTGTGCGATTAAAATAATTTTATTTATGATAATTCTGTTTTAATTAATACTACAATGTTCGCTTTATTATCCTAGATCCTTGGGAAGGATATGATAATAAAAGGTATAAAACATAATCAGAAATGCTGCATGCTGATTTGGGGTACTCTTCAAAAGCTGCATCTTTGTATACAACAACATTCCCGGGCATTTGGGGAGTTTAAAATGGAATCTGGTTTTCTATTAATGGAGGAGAGGATTGATCATAAACTTCAAAACAATTAACTAAGACCGCCAAAATGCAATATATTACTGTACTCAATATCTTGAGAAACACCATAGAACAACATTTATTACAATTTGATAGAAGGTGTCATGAATATAGGCATGAGAATGAGCATTAATTTGCCATCTGTTGTTATTTCCAACAGATTCTTTTCTATATTTGTTATATGTGCTTACAATATGCATAAATATGAATATTTAATCTGTGTTTTTATGTTGGCAGTTTAATAGCTATAATAATGACACACTGAAAATGTGCACAGCATCATAGGCCGATATTGCTAACTTGTAAAAGCTTATCCAGTAAGGAGAACTTTGCGTAAAAGTTTGGGAATAGTTTGACAATAAACATGCCTAGGGCTGACAGGTTAAGCATTTATTAAAACTCAGAACCACTGATAAAACCTTCCATTAGTATCTAAAACCTAGAGTGGAATCAACAAATAATTATCCAGTGGTTCTGTCTCCAGCAGTTCTCTTCTGGAAGTTACTTCAAAGCAAAGTGACAGTGAGTTAAGAACTTTGCAGGTGATAATTGAACAAACAGGATATAATTTCCAGAAAACTGGCATTATAAAGTATGATTTTTATTGCCATTGGAATTTTTTATCCGGCTAACAATCGACTGTGCTAAGCGTTATGTGGCCCATTCACAGTTTGGAAAACCTTGCTAATGCTTGTTTCTCATGAGCTGCAATGGCATCACAACACACTACCTGAATTCCAGAATTAAGGATGTACTATCCTGGGCAGTTGCACAAGTCGTAAGAAATACATAATTTCAGAAACAAGCTACATGATACAGCTGTACACATTCTGAACGATTCAGGAAACTGCTTTAAATTTTGTAGGAACACAACACCCAACAACTCTCCTGTCCCCCCTTACCAGTTAAAGCAGGCACATTCCCTTTTGGGCTTCTGAGTGATCCTGAAAAGAAGGGTTGCTGTTGCTTTAAGAGACTCTCTAATTCTAGTGAATTAATGCCTGAAACAACAGCATCCTTTCGTTTTCAGATTTGCATGGAAATCTAAAAAGTCTGCTTTAAAAAGGGGGAACTGCTGTGCTTTCACTTGGGCAAGATTCAAAGCATTTCTTCCCAATGACTTGCAAAAGGATTCACAGCTCTCCAATATTGCCCATACAACCTTCATACATCTACATTTAGTGTTCTCCCATATGAGGCTTGGTGTAATTACAAGGCTGTCAAAAGGAGGAAAAGTTATCAAACAAAGCTAGTGTCTCACCATAGCAACCACCGTTGCCATCTGCATCTATCCCAGGTCCGGTGAATCCTGGGCTACAGTAACAACCATGGATTCCATTGCGAACTTCACATTTTGCATGCTCGTGACATGGATTGGTACAGTTCTGGAGGCTGTAGCAACCATCCAGCAAGGTGCCAAGAAACACTACAGGGATTGAAAAGCAACACAAAACGGTTGATGTTAAGAGTAAAACCACATGCTGAATTTTAAAACTAGCTGTATTTCAATACGTTTGGGACTTACTAGTCTGAGCCTGAGGCATCCTATTCCCAAATGGAAAATTATGTTCCCACTACTAAACTTTAAAAGCTCTGCTTAAAAATAGTTATATATCTGAGTAAGCATTTGAAAATATTTTTGTTGAGAATGTTTTATTGTCTCTGTCATATTTTATGTTGCTGTTTCTTCCATGCTATTGTAAAAAAATTCTTTTACAATACACATATACACACATCTCCCCACACTTATATATACAAATGTATGCACATGTTTGCTTGTGGGTATTAATATAAAGAAAAAAGAATGAACAGATGAACAGTCTGATTAGGAGCAGTCAAAACCTCAGTAGGATTTACTCCCAGGTTTTTTTTTAAAAAACTATTGCCTAATGATCAAGAAGTGCTTGGGTAAAACCAATTTGTACAGGGGAGAACTTATTTACCTATATACTGCTTTTCTGGATCACAGCCCTAATATACAAGTCTAAGATTAATTGCTTCATGCAAATCAGAGGCTGCTTTCTGGAATAATGATGACCAGAACTACAATAATAGATATATTTTAAAGGTTATGATTAAATAACTTTGTAAATTTAACGTTGAACTGGTTCATATCCTCTGTGGCATTATTATACATTATTAATATTCTTTCATGCAGAAAACACATCTTTAAAAAAAACAAATCTTGCCATTTATAAACAAATAAATCTTCAGCTGTGTTTTGTGACAATACAATTTCTGCAGATTCAATGAGAATGAATCCATAAGGGTTCTTGCATGTCGGTTCTTACAGATGCTAAATATCTGTTGCACTTGTCAAATGTAGCAACTGCCATAAAGGGATTTCTGAACTGTTAAAAGAACCTTGTTTCTTTCCTAACTCTAATTAAGTCTTAATCTTTATTTAGAACAGGAAATCACCTACCTAAAATCATGAGAAGCTTCATGGATGGTGCTTCTACGAAGTGTCCAGTTTCAAGTTCCATCATTACAAATAAAGGAATCTTGGATGTCGTATGCTCATGCGCCCAATATCCACACATGCCAACAGAAGACGAAATCCTTGTAAAGTTACTGATCTTATGATGACATGTATCCTTAGATATGCTCTTCCAGATCTTTTAAAGAAAGGGCAAAGTAGGGTCAAATGGTAAATTATGAGTTGGGAGATAAAAGAAAAGAGTTATATAGAAAGGCTAACAGAAAAGATGGGAATGTCAAGATCAGCATGGAAGGTAAGTACAGAGGTTGAGATGTTAAAGGCTGTGGAAGGAGTTGTAAACCAAATGTGGCCTTGGAAGGCTATGGAGAATAGATCAGAAGTAAAAACAGGGCAAACCAGGTGCTAGCTTATTATTTGTCTTTGTTGAAGGCGGTTGAGCATATCAAAACTCTAATATCCCAAAAGCTTGTGAAGTCTGACTGCTTCTGCCTCGTTGATGGTTTTCCTTAAGTATCCAAAATATCCCAGCTGCTGTATAAAATTTTGTCACTTTAAGAGCAGCAGTATAAGAAGGAGGTACAGGAAATCCACTAAGATTTCTTTTGTGTGGAAAACAAAGATGTAAGGCTCCGGAAGGAAGTAGGCAGGAAACTGAATGTGCAGCAAAGAATTTCAGGGACAGCAGGGAAACCTACGCAGGGAGATATAAGTAAAAACTCTAAAGAAGGTGACATCACAATAATTAAGGGATAAAAGGAGCAATAAAAGAAACCATACTATGCAGCAGGGAGGTGGGAAGCAAGAATTTTGTTAGACCAAACAAAGAATGGTGAAAAAAAAGCATCCTCTTTATCTCTGATGTGTTATTTCCTGTTATAGTGTATGTTCTGTGTGACTTTTTTGGAAGCTTGCCATAAACCTCTTCCAACATGATGTGCTGAAATGTCATCCTCTACATAAGGAACACCTCATTGTTTCTATTATGGCATCATCTTCCAAGGCTTTGACTGAATGGAAGCTTGACTACAATTAAGATTTAGTGCTCAAGATTTCTTGAGAAGGTATTTCAATGTTTATCTGAAAATACTATATAATATTAATAATGAGGTGAGTGCAGGGCTTTTTGTTTGAAAGCAAATGGCTCTTTCTCCCCAAATAGACAACTGGATGTAGTTTAAGCTAAGCATAAAAGCTGTGGGAAATCTTAACTGTGTATTCTTAAGCTGCCTCCCATTTTACTTTGACCAAACTCTTCAAAAGAAATTAAATTCAGAAGATCTTGGTCTGATAGAGGGGTCAACCATCACTTTTGTGATGCTCATAGGAAAGGATATTTTCCTTTTTCTGGGGTATACACCATCATACTCCATCCATTTTGTTTGTGCTTCTCTACAAAAGAAGTCTACAGAAAAGGAAGCAGTTTTTTTTCTGTTGCCTATCACCCTCCTGTCATATTTAGTTCATTTAGGGATAGTGTACACAAGTACCAATAGCAATAAATAACAGCAGAAAGGCTGACAAGATGTAGACAGAAGAATCTAATGATCTCACAGGTGTCCAATAATTCTATTTTTTGATACCTACCCAGCCTAGACAATGACTGAATGAAATAAATGCCCAGACATATAAAACCATGTAATAGGATAGGATAATTTTCTAGTCTGGTGATGTTAGGAAAAATTCACTAAACTATACAATGGGTGCCAATATATATATATATATTTTAAGATCAAAAGCAGGCTCATGGGTTCTTCCAACTTTTAAGGCTTTAAAATCTTTGTGCTAGTAGTGAGTAGCCTCCTGCCATAAATTCCAGTGAAAATGGATTCCCGAATTCACTCCCAATAGGACTGAGACAGATGGGGTTCTTTTTCCATCTTATTGTTTTCTGTCTGGACTGTATTTCATTTTACAAGGGATTTATAAATAACTAGACTCTAAACTGTTTAAGAGCCACCTTCCTCAGCTTGTCCAGTTTTACACGAAAAAGGTACATCAAGCTGTCAATCACTTTCTGGGTGAGGAGGTATTATTATTTGTACATTTATCAGATGGACTCATTCCTCTGAAACGTGTCCTTTTTCACTGCTTGTTATCTTTAAAAATGTGTTCTGTAATTCAGAGAAAGGAGTATATATTTGTATGTTTCTGCTTGAGAATATTTCCTTATATTTTGAGGTTCTTTCTTAGATGCATTTTTAGTAACTATTTATGTAAAAGTAATGGGACTCTTCTAGGCACAAGACATTTTCAACCTTCCAATTTTACATTTTAAATGGAAAAGGACTTGAGTAGCTGTTCTTATTATTAAAGTCACCAGAATACGATGGACACTTTTGGGCGGAAAGGCAAAATAATTCATTACAAACACTAATAGCCAATCAGAATTTGTCTTTCCTGGCCAGAAAGGAAGCAAAGATATTTCAGGAGATCACTGTTCAGGTATTGAGCAGGAAATGAAATTAAAGCAAAATCCAGCTGTTGTTACTGCAGCAGCAGCATTAATGCCTGTCAATGAGATTTCCCTATTTTCAATGTCCCCAGTAAAAAAATCCAAAATATACAGACAAGGACCAGAAATCAAGATGGGGAAAGTTCTGACTTCATGTTCGCAAGAACTGCATTGAGTAAACATTGGCATAATCGGTCCCTATCATTCAGGAAGAAGGCCTTAGATTAATCTCTGCTTGATTCAGTTGTAGTGTGTGCTATGAAGGGAAATTTGTGTTCCTGAGTTTTTTCATCTATAACAAGTCTCACTTCATGTAACAAAGCAGGAAGAAGCATGTGTCTACACCTATTCAATTCCTCTTTTAGTTAACATGCATTCTTGCAACAGATCCCACCCTTTCTTTAATTTATTACTATCTTTCCACCCATATTTCCACACTCCCATCCATTTTGTCATTTTAGTAAATATGTTATCAAGGTGCACAAATTCATTGGCTGGCTCTAATTTGTTGCTGTCTTGGGTAATTAGAATTGTTCACTCCATTTCCCTTGTCATATTTTTTCAACTGTATTTAATCATCATTTATAAGACTGACAAAAAAGAAGAAAGAAAACCACATAAAAAGTTCAGAGGTGGAAAGGAGGGAAAAAGAAGAAGTTTGATGGGGAGCTTAGACGAGCCAAGAAGGCCGAATGAAAGGTGAAAAGCAGACAGGAGCAGGAAAGGGGTCAGCTCATAAGACTATTAAGGATAATACAAGAAGCTTACATCAGATGTAGCAGGCAACAGAGAACTGGCAGAGATGACAATTTAGGAATGTCACAGCACTATCTTAATGGAGGATTATTTTCACAACAGATTAGTGGCAAACCTGAATGTTGAGGGTATCAGCAGGAACCTGAAGAAAATGAGGTTGCAATAATCAAGGATGAACAGGATGATGGACTTGACAAGTTTTATATTTCTGTGGTGAGAATGAAGAGGAAATGGAAGATTTTAGAGACATTTGGGAGATAAAACCACCTGGATTTAGCGATCGTATCTACCAGTATATGGGGATAAAGAGTCAAGTGACACCTGAGAAAGGACCATAGAGTACGGAAGAAAAACATGCTTTCAAAATCGGCTGTATTATCAAGGTTTTCTTATGACTCTTCCTGAGTGAAAGATCAGAAAATGTTAAGCTCTTCTCTATAATCAAACAGAGTAAATAAGCACCAAAATGCTAAATCTGCATTTTGTTAAAGAGGTAAAAGACATTCTAATCATCGCTTCGGCCAGCAGTAAATTTGAAAGTCTGCATTCCAACTTCACAGTGACACAAATTCTAGTGTCAAACAAAATTGACTACCATTTGTCTTTCCTCAATCAATAATCTGCAAAAAAAAAGTGCCAGAGAGAAAGTGTGCTAGTGTAAGTCACATGCAGAAACATTTGCATTTAAAAAGTCTGCATAAGGAAAATGTCAAAGTATGGAAGCTGGGTGAATCGCATTAAAAAACTTTCTTGAGCAATTTACTGCAACTGTTACATAAATTATGGGCTGATACAGGAAAGGCTTCCATATGTTATGAAATATTGCATATGTAAACTTAAACTTAAATGTAATGGGTTTTTTGGCTGAGGACAGAACAATTAGAGGGATTTGTTGTGGGCGGAAGTGTCTAAAAAGTCCAGATGGCAGTTGTGATCAGACAAATAAAAACTTTCCATTCTTTACATTGGACATGTGACATGTGTAAAAACATGTGCCACATATAAAAATGGGGCAGAGCATCATTACGGCTGCCATTTTGATTCGTTGTTCCCTTGCATACATCTTGCAAACGGTAATGTCATTGACTTTCCCCTCCTCAAGTTTAATTTCCATGTCTCCTTTATTTGGAGGGAGGAGTTATTCTTTTGTGACCTCTCCTTTGTGTCTTCAGTGGCCAATTAAGACTCCTTTAGCTTCACTAAAGGTTAGTTCCAGGAAGAGATAAAGCTGGTTGGAACTAAATATGCATTATAATTTTCTTGTAAATCTGCCTCAGTATGGGAGCAGGATGGTTATTATATTACATACTTTTGCACTCCTAGCCACATGCATAAAAGGACATTCCAATCAATATGGATCAGCATACTGTAATTGTTTGCCTTAAGACTGTTGGGATTGTGATTCATAATTGTGCGGTTTTTTGGACAAAAGGACAGAAATGGTCTGTATGGTCTTCTACAGCTCTGGGAGCCTCCTGTAGAAATATTAATCAGGACTGACTCTATGCTAGGCCAGACAATTTTCACCCCTAAGGCTTTTTATTTAAGGCATCTTCCCTTCAAAATATATCATTATATTCATGTGCAATGAGCTTTTGACAGGGGGCTGATTTCTCACATAAGATCACCCAAGCTATGTTATTTAATCCTGGGTAGAGGATTGCACCTACCGGTTTATTTGTTTATTTTGGTGAGAGGGGTCCTACCCTTTCGTACACGGCCGTGGTCTGTTGCAAGGATTGGTGGCCTTTTCCTTGGTGGGATTGTCAAACTTTCAGCTATCCCCTAACCCGTCTCAAGGCAGAATCTGCAGTTTGCACAGCTGCAAATTTTACAGTGCTGTTAGATCGTCTGTAATTTTTCTTCCCTAATAGTCTGTCACATTCCATTTGCCTTCTTGACCTTTGCAGCATATTGAGCTGATGTTTTCAGTGAACTATCCAAAAGGCCTCTGTATTTGTGCTTTTGGATTCCTTTGTGTTTTATTGCTGCCTGCTCAAAATACATGTTTTCTGGGAGGGAAAAACCCACCACATTGCCTTTCTTTTCTAAAAACATAATTTACCTCATCATTCTCCCATGTTGGCTAGGTGAGGCGATGTCAGTAATATTTACCTTTGTCCCTGTGAACTGCATAAATGTGACCTCTTAAGCAAAGGTAGGATTTCCCACGGTTTCAGATTGTTGTGCCTGCCAACATTTCTAGGAAAGCCTCCAGGTTTCAGACAGTTATAATTCACACTGTAAAACCTCCTAGAAGTTCAAGTAAGAGATCTTTTTTAAATTAAACCAGCATCTGCCCCTACAGAAGAAAAAAAGTTATGATTTTAATTTATTTATTTATTTTGCAATACTCGCTACAGTTCTGAATAGCAGAACAGAGGAAATGTCAGGCAGACCTAAAAATTATGTAGAAACAATATTTTAAGAGCAATTTAAAGTCGGAGTTTCCAACTTTAAAGCCTGGCTGCTGTTATATAACAAACAGGATAGATAACTGTTTGTACCTCTTAATAAACATCCAAAGTAAGCATACACCTAAATTATTTGTGTTTAAATTTTGAGGCCTTTTATACAACTGTAAGATCAGCTGCACCCATAGGTCTGTTGAGCGGCTCATTTTCTTTTGCATATCCAGTCATTTTTGTATACACAGATAGGAAACAAATTGCTTTCAAACACGCTTTCAAAGGAGAAGGTTTCTCATTTGTAAAATGTGGAGATCTTGTGCTTATCTTGGTTGCAGCTTTCTATTTCTTATTTACAATCAGCTTTGCAGCATTCCTGGCTTTCTGTACTTATCATAAAGCCCAAGGGAAATGGACACGCAATAATCTCTCTGCTGTGGCTTTTTTCAGATCAGGAAGTGGGGGCAATCAAGGATCCGCTGAGCTATGGAGAGATATGAAGTAGGAAAAACAACAACCGGGAGCTTCCTCAATCAACCGTCTCTCAACAAAGGTGAGCTTAAAAATTCCACCCAAAGAAATTCTAAAAATACCCTGAAAATGAATCAGAAACTTGAGCCTCTCATGGGGGGAAAAGGTTTTGAAGGAAGGAGGAGAATACATTTGGGCAGAGTATTTTTCATTCAGGCAGATGTGATTCAAAAAAAAAATCACACAAAAGTTTGATGCAACAACACGTAAGATTATAGCCTTTAAAGGAATTCAGCCTCAAGAAAGAAAAAAGCTGAAGGAATTAGGTGCCGTTCGTCTTACATTACTGTTTATTTTGATGCATGTTTCCAACCAAATGTTCAGGATGGTATACAACAAAATCAAAATGCATAATTAAAAACTACATAATCAAATTATGACAAGGGAAGAGAAATAAACAATAACCAACATTAACACATTGAATATTTAATATTTAAACATTAAAATTAAAAATTAACAAGAAAGAAGACACCAAAAATAAACAACAATCATTATGTGTACCCTGAGGCAGAAAATTAAACTAGGACTACAATATTTATACTATATGCATATTTATTTGCAAATAAGCATCACTGTGTGCAGAGGTACTTACTTTCAGGTGATTGTATAGGAATGTATTCATCATAAAGAAGTCATTCTGACATCTCTGTTATACCCCCTTGAATAGATTTTATTTTATGCATGCATCAATGTTGAATGCAGAGATTTTCTCAGACAGAATCACACATAAATAATCAATTCACTTACAGGAAGGGTGGGGTTTTAATTATACAGATGTGACCATGATCTTGACTTTTTTGATATCTCCTTCGAACACGCTTGTAGGTTTTTATTTATTTGTATATTAGATTTGTAACTTAAGGTGGTGAACACACATAACGTTGCTTCCTTCTCTTATTTTCTCCACAACAACCACCTTATTGAGGTGAGTTGACTTGAGAGAGAGGGACTGGCCCAAAGTCACCCAGCCAACTTTCATTCCTAAAGTAGGACTAGAATTCATGTTTCCTGGTTTCCTAGACCAGCACTTTAGCCACTATAACAAACTGGCTCTCTTTATATTCACATAATTCATATGAATAAGGATTGTGAAATAGTAGGCTTTGCTTCAGTGTTAGGCATGCAAAGTCATTTATTCATCCAAACAACTATTATTGGACAAAATGTTTATTTATTTTTATTTCCTTTTTTATTTTCTTTCTGGCATAATTATTTAAACAAGGATCAAGAGATTTCATATAATCTTGAAGACACGATGTTTACTGGGCTGAAGTGCCCACAGTTAGCTTTCTTCTGCCTTTGTGGAGATTTTTACAATAGTATTGTTAATAATAAAATATAAAATAATAATATATTTAATTTAATCTAAAAACAAATATAAAGATGGAAGGCCACAAAGCAAAATACCAGTTTTCAATTTTACTTTTTCCCTCCAAAAATAAAGACTTTGGGCCTATAAGACTTTAGTAAACATTCTTAGAAAAGAATAATAAAACCATAATTGTAGGTAAATACTGGATTTGAGGGTGCTGGGGCAGGGCAGAAAGATCTGGTTATAAAAAGTTAATATAGTGACATGATAGTACAATTGAAGCTCCCCAGGTTTGTTTGTTTATTTATTTTATTTATTTATTTAATTATTATAAGAAAATTTATATGACTGCCCAACTCATTCGGAGTAACTCCTGGCAGCTTACAAGGATAAGGTTTTTATGCACCAGTTATGTGCATAAAAACCTGATTCTTGTAAGGAACACACAAAACCATAAATAGGCTAAGACTGAAGAGTTGCAGCCATCTTCTTGACATTTTTCACCATACTGATGAAAATGGGACATTGCTTTACTAGCCTTTCATTTGAGTTATAAGGAAATCTGTGCTATGTTGTACCTGTGTGGAAGCCGAGTTAGTGAATTAGCAAGACGCAAGGTAGCAATTCTGTGAAGTGATATTCGACAAGCATTCATCATTCCTGTTATGCCAATCCACATAAAAGCATTGCATACATCTAAGAACAACATCTTAAACATTTGTAAACCTTCCTTCCTTCTTCCTGGATAAAAACAAGTCTAAGGCACGTTTCTGCTTATAAACAATAGTTCTAGAGTAAGTTAAAAGGTTTGAGATAACCTTTAATTTTTCTTCACAGTTTTTATTTTTCTGTGCTGCAGAGAAACTGGAAAGGTTGATGGGTACTGTATAGTTTTAAATGATGTGTCTTGTTTATGATGTTTCTTATGGCCAATTTCTGTAGGATTTGAGTGGAACCATATGATTATAGTCTTAGGTTGTCATGTAAATAGACTAATTTTGTTCCATTTCCTGTTCCCTTCACTGTCCTTGTCAATAGGATGGATAAAGCTTATATCTTATTCTGTTTCTGATTGACTCACATAGCTGACATCAGAATAGATTAAACTTGTGCCTACATGACCACAAATTCTTTCTTTTAACAATGACTTATTGAATTTAATGCCACATATACTTTGTTCACATTCTGTATTTTAGTCATTTGGCAAAAATTGTAGTGCAGTCTTATCTCAAAAATTAATCTGTAGTTTTGTGTACTTTCTTCAGTGATTTCATATAATAGGGGAAGGAAAGAGAGAAAATAATATTTAATTATTATGTAAGTCAGTTTTAAATGTCATTCCAGAGGAACAACTCATTCACACATGGATTGATATAGTCAATACATATTCCTTTAATTGCAATGGATTTTTCAATTGACTCCAATAGATTTTCAGAAACAAATTTTTGATCAGATTAATTCAATTCACACACATACAAAAATCAATATTTGGTGGATGGTTTTTCCACACCTGCATTTTGGTATTTGATTGTCTGGATCATTCACTGTGAACATAAACCATGGTTAGACCTTTGACAAAGCCAAGATCATTGCCATATGGTGGTTTGTGATGGTCAATTTAAAAGGGATGGAGAAAACCAATGGCAATGCCCATATTAATGTGTCTGGAATCTCTACAAGTTTAAACTGCCAGAAAATTGCTTTCATACTTAAGTTTGTGCAATTTAAACGGTTATAGATCAGCTGTTGATTATTTCTTTATGTAGTGCTGAAGAAACTATTTTGAGAATAAAATGTGTCAACCACAAACATTAAACTTACATTTTTTTGTGGAACAATAATTTACATGGAATCTTATGTTAATACTATTATTGTGTTAGCCCCACTCCATCAAAAAAAGGGGGGGAATCAAAACTACTCATTTTACTATTTATCTCCTTGTCATTCATCAATTTCATACTTATTAAATGAGTTGGAGATGGTATATTCTGTATATTATAAA
>JAOYMU010000263.1:17615058-17625909 GCA_025802295.1 Psammodynastes pulverulentus | reverse complement strand
CCCCCCCCCCCCCCCCCCCCCCCCCCCCCCCCCCCCCCCCCCGCTCCGGCACCTTTTGGTGCCGAAAAAAAGCCCTGTGTAAAGCACATCAAAGTAGTCCAACTGGAAAGTGGCTGAGGCATGAGTGACCACAAGCAGAGCTTCCCAGTCCAGGAAATTGGACTCAATTGGTACATGAGATGGAATTGAGCAAAGCTCCCTATAGGCATAGCTGCCACCTGTTCTTCAAGCAGAAGCTGTGAGTCCAGGGAGACCCCCAAATTGTGCACCAACCTATCAAGAGTTATACACAATCCAGGAGGTGCCAAAATGCAATGTCATTTTGTCTTGCTGGGGTTGAGTTGCCTTCTCTTTCTCTCCATTCAGACCATCTTACCCTCCAGGCACTGGGTAAACACATCAAAAGCATCATTTCTTGCCAAGGGTATAAATGTATAACTGAGAGATGACCCAGTGCTGATAAATGACTTCAGCCAGCTGTTTCATCTATATGTTAAATAGGAATGGAGACATAACTGAGCCCAGAAGCACCTTACGTAGAAGTGCCCTAGAGTAATGTCCTCTCCCCTCACTGATTTTTATGGGACCGGGAGTTATGTAATGGCCCAGATTGCTCCTGATTCTTCTTTTCTGAGCCCCCCCTTCCTGGTCACATGACCCAGAGCACAATGTACACAATCTGTCTTTGCTTCCTAGCTTCACACATGCACAGAAAAACAGGCAGAGGCAACAGAGTGCGAAAACATGCATGCATACATTCACACAGTGCATTACTATGTCATACAGAAGAAAATATAGAGATGATAAACCCTCTTTTGTAGTCACTGCTGGTAAATGGGGATTAGAAGGAATTTCAGAAGTCAAGCCCAGCATGCTTTCTTTATTTTGTTTCTTTCCAAATTTGAAAAACCAGTGCAAATTTATTGGATTGGAATAATTGAAACTGTACATTAATTGGATTGGCATAAACACACAGCAGTGAAGATAAGGAAATGAAAACGCATACAGGGATTTTCATGAATTTATTTTACTTCTGCTCAATTGTGTCCAATTCTTGGAGATTGCCCTGCAGTTTTCTTGGCAAGGTTTTTCAGAATTGGTTTGCCATTGCTTCCTTCCTAAGGCTGAGAAAGAGTGACCAGTCCATGGTCATCCAATTGGCCCAAGGTTGGACTAGAACTCACCATCCCTCAATTTCTAGCCTGAGGTCTTAACCACTACACCAAACCGGCTGTCACCACATGAATAGAATTTATGACTGAGGAGAATGGGAATGATTTCAACATGTGTGGACTTAGTCCTACTCATTGCTTAATGTGCTTCTCATTTTTATCCTGAGTAAATAGGGCCCTCAGCCATAAAAGGGTCTTTACCATTTGCATAAAGACTTAGGGTGACTTTTAGAAAGGTTGATGTGATTTTTCCAGGGGAACAATCAATTTTTCACTAGACATCTCTTTTTGCAAAAACACTATAGCACAGGCCGTCAAACTCCTGGCCTTCGGGCCAGATGTGTCATGTGCTGGCCATGCCCATGCCCAGTTTAGCAAAGGGAAAAAAAGTCCTGATACGTCACGTGATGCCACCATGACGACATAAGCTTGACACCCCTGCTATAGCACAATCAGTCCATTAAGCTTTTTTAAAAATTTAAATAACATCTAAAGTGAACTACTTATAAAAATCTATTGGCTTAATGTTGAGGCTGATCAACACAGAGCGCTCGCCATCATATTCCCTCACGTTGTTAATCTTGTGTTATGTCTAATTTCTGCCTATTAACACAATTTATCATTTCTCCAATGCTTGTCTGAACCATTGTTTATGATTTCATGGCCCTGTGATTTCATTCATTTTCAAAATAGATTCACTTTTGTTTGTGACCAATATAAACTACCTATTATGAGGGATATGTGCTTAGATGACTAACGAGTCAGAAACAACTGAGCTTCTGCCATCCCTCAGACATTGTTTACATTTGATTTTAAATCTGTTAAAAAAAACATTTCCTTCTAATCCCTTGATCTGTACAGTAATTTCCCTTTGTTCCAAGTTGTTAAAGGTGTCTTTGAACTACTTTAAGAGGCACCCTTCATCTGTTCGCTTCAGAGAGGGCTGCTTTCATCATAAAAAATGAACATCATAAAAAAAGAATGCTGAAATCAAAGTTAAAAAAAAACAAAGGTGAGAGAACTATGCCCTGCAATAGGATAAAAGTCAGAATAGCTGCCGAAAACTATCAGTCATTATTATTTTAAATTGCTCCTGATTTGCAGAAGGGGAAAACGACCCTGCCTTTCTAAACCGAGTCCCTTCCTAAAGGCATCTTTCTGTGTTTTTTTATTTCTTCCATTTTAGCTTTGTGGATTTTCATTCACTATTCTATGCGGCTGAGAACTAGTCTGTTAAAAACCCCATCTTGTTGATAAGATGGTGTTGTTGCTTACGGCTCTCCTGCTGTGATGGCCTCCTAGCATCTTGAATTTTCCTGTTGTTCAGGCTACGCTGATTTCAGGGCAGCATTCATGAGGAAATTCAACAATGTAGCCTCAAAAGCTTGTCAATATAAAATCCCCAAAATAGCTTCAGCATTAGTGACTGCAAATCACTTAATATTGCTTTGTATTTTTTTTCGTACGATAAACATAAAAGCAGCTAAAAAAAAAATCAGCCTTTTAAAAAAAAACGGGCAAAGGAAAGCAGTGTTCAGAACGGAAGCTTACTGGATAATTGAGTAAACAGCAATAGAAGCCATCCGTATTTCAAGTACAATGTGAATAGGCAATGAGGATTAAAGTTGATACATTTGAATTGGCAGAGGTTGAGTGCATAATTCAGTCTCCTGTTCAAGCCAAACAGCTACATAAAAACTGGGCAGGGTTTGGGAGATATCCAAAGGCTTGTCTAAAGAGGAAAATTCTTCAGGAAGGTAATTTTACAGGCTGCCTATAAAATTAAATTCAAATGTATTAAATTTAAAATGCGCAATTTAGCTATTCAATGGCAAATTTCTATTGCATTTCATTTGTTGTAACAGAACAGCTGGGTTGCACGGATTTCACAGTGGTTTTTAGGTGGAACATTCTTCCAAATCAGAATTTTAGCTTTACATCAAAATTAACCTGGTTAGCAAAACTCTATTCTTTTTTCCTTTTACATGCATTACTTTCCTTTTCTGACCTTTTCCCTTAAGTAACTATTTAACCCTTCAGGGAAAGAAAAATTAAGAGATTGGCTTGAATGTAATGATGTAATGAGTTAGACATGTTTGCCTAGAAATTATGAGCTCTATATTAATATGTTGAAGCACATGTTTTACATATAAAGACTCCAGATGAAATCTATGGCATCTCCAAGGAACAGCATCTAGCATCCTAGCCCCTCAAAATTCAAGCTGAATTATTGGAAGAGCAGAAAATCTCAAACGGAGAACTCTCAGTGCTATTGTGTCTCTGGATCCTTCTTTCCTTTCATCTTTCTGAAGCCACTTTCACCCACAAAACATTGTTCATTTGGCAAATTCTTTCCTCTTCACCTCCATTCCATTCCATTCCATTCCATTCCATTCCATTCCATTCCATTCCACTGTTTCACTATTGCACTATTCCACTCCATTCCACTCCATTCCAGTTCCACTGTTCTATTATTCCACTATTCCTCTCCATTCCATTCCATTCCATTCCACTATTCTGTTGTCTCCAAATCGGGTCTGAGCCTGGTGCCGAAGCCAATGATGAACGCCAGGCACGAGGTGCAGGTTTTCTGATAGCTTTTTATTGGAGTACTCCAAGGAAAAGGGCTCCTGGCCAAAAGTGTCAAGAACCAAGAACAAAGGATTAAGTTAAGTTTTATACATTTTCACTAAAGGAGAAGGCGGGACAAAGCAAGACAATAAGCTAATAAACATTTTAGTAATAATTCTACAATTTGTTCTATTGGTCTCTAGCTGTCCCTATTCCTAAGTTTTGGCTAATGAATGCCCTAGAAGTTATCTAATACACATTTGATTTGCTGCAGAACATCTCTATTTCTAACTTTTAGCTGAGATCTGCCAGCTTGTTACTTTTTATCAGATTTCCAATTAGCCATGATGGCTACAAGATTTATACATGCATATTTCCTGTGGATATGTAAGCATTATATCTTCTTGCCAGACAGACTCCACAATTACAGTCTTCTGCTTTACTTTGAAGTGTGTGCCATGATGACCTTGCTTTATTTTAGCAGACAGCCCATCAGTAGTAAATGAAGAAAACAATGCTATTTGAATGGCAGCCTCAGTACTGCAGACAGGACAAGAGGAAGCATGGTATGAAAAAAAAGATCTGTTGGAACAAATGAACAGACACAAATCCAAATGGACCTTTCCCAAATCAGCTGTTTCTTCATTCTTCCTTATGTGGGATTGCTGGGGCTCTTTTTTCCTGGAAGAATAGCTCCACAGGGAATTTTTTTTTTAAATATGAAACTGATAAAGAATGAATCACGCACTCGCTCACTGAATGCCAGCTGTTTCCACTTGAAGAATTTGCTACATCATTAAACATTTTATTCCTTAATATAGATGTAAGGATTGTTCCGTGGCCCAAACTAACCTGCAAATATTTTCAGGTGGGTGGGAAGAGAAGCAAGAGAAATGTATCTAAAAATAACATTCAAAAAGAATTCTGAGGGTACTCAAAACCTTACTTAGTACAGATTGGTGAATCTGTCAAAGCACTGGTTGATTTGCTAAAATAAGGACATAATATACGGTAGATACTTTATATTACTCTTCCTAAATATCTTGCGTGTACTGATGAAGCTACATGAGGTTCAGTGTTTCCAGAGAGTTCAAAGTAATTAAATAGTAAGAGCAATTACTAGGGAAAAATGTATGGGATAAAACATCTTGCTATTTGAAGAAAACTGTTGCCTTTATATATTTTGTTTGCATTTCTACCCAGCAATAACTACATGCTCTGTCTCCAGTATGGAAAATCAATTAGCTATGATTAAATTATATATCCCCTAGTTTTAGTATTCAGATTTAGATGCAAATTATGACCGGTGGCCTGGTAGTAAAGACACTTGTCTCTCACTTGGAAGGTTGAGAATTCAATCCTAGGTAGCAGCAGATGTTTTTCTATCAGGCCTCAAAGAAAAAATATCTGCTGCGAACTCCATGTAGGTACCGGGAAAGGCATCTAGCCAGTAAATGCTCAGCTCCATCTAATCGCCCTGACTTTACCCAGGGTAGGGATTACAGGGTCATAAAAAGGTAGGGTTTAAATACAAATTGCATATGGAGTCTCACTACTCAACTGCTGGTAACACAGGCAAAATGACACTGTCACTTTATTTAAGACAAACAGGCCAGCCTCTGAACTGTTAGATATTTGGATATGTCTTATCCTTGCATCTCCTAATTATATTTCTGTTGTAAATGAACAGAAGCTTTTTTCAGACATTAATGACCCTGAGTATTTATATGATACATTCAACTTATATGATTCAAGTTATGTCCTCATCCAACTAACTGAATTTGTCATGATACTTTACCACAAGTTGATGAGATTTCATCACGTTATTCAAATCTGAGTTATTAATTTAATTTTTTCGGATTTCATCAACAGTTTGACTGGATCTTTTTGGAACATCGATGTGACATTACGAAATACGCAAATTATCTTTCTACTTTCCAACAGTCTTACAGCGTTTCGGTTGTAGCGCTCTAACAAAGAGTCTCTGATGTCATCATCCTACTATTCCATTATTATTTCTCAGTAAACATTTTTGCTTACATTGGCTAATCCTCCAAGAACCCTTTGTTTCAGCTTGGAAATTTTGCTTTCTGGTTTCCACTGAACAGCACTCATATTTTCAGGAAAAGAACCATTTGTTTTTGTGAGATGATTCATTCCGGCACTTGACCATGTAGTTGGATCCTTTTCCAAAGAAACTTCCATCCTAATTTCAAACAAGTAATGGAGGCAATGATAATTTTAGCTTTCTATTTCTTAAATAATTTAGTTCGTAATAATAATAATGTATGTAGTATAAATCTAGAACTGATTGTGGTGAATGGATTTCTAGCTAAGATGCAAATATCCCAAATTTTTGATCAGCAACACTTCCAACTGATAAAGTTCCATTACTATTACAATGCTATTACAAGATTGAAAGTTCCTTGATCCTCACTGGGTTCTGTTTGTGCTGTTAACAGACATAAAGAATCTTATCAGAAACCTGCACATCTTCCACTATTTCTTCAAAATGTAACCTACTGTAATTTGTGTCAATCCATTCATCAAAATGTGAACCAGCTCCACAAATAAATGACAACCCTGTCTCCATTACTATTCCTATATTTCTGCAAGTCTGTTATTTGATGCTTGAATTGAGTTATTCTGTTATTGTGTTTCCCTTGCTGTCCTTACAGAATGAGAACATCTAATCAGTGGTGGTTTCCTCCCGGTGTTGCCACCGGTTCGCTGACTGTGTGCACATGTGTGCGCAAGTGCGCGAGTGCACATTCCCCCTCTGTGTGTGCATGTGCTCCCCCTCCTGTGCATGCACGCGACTGCTGGTGCATGCCTACTGCGCATGTGCGTGCCTACTGGCGTGTGCCTACTGCGTACGTGCGCGCCAATCATCTAAGAGGACTCTGATCCTTTCAGCTGATTGGCACACTTTTTTTAGCTACCGGTTCAGCTGAACCAGTAGGTAAAAAAAGTGCGCTGACCAGCTGAGAGGATCAAAGAGTCATCTCAGATGATCGGCACACGTTTTTTCGCTACCGGTTTGGCCGAACTGGCACTTTTTTAGCTCAAAAAAGTGCCGGTTTGGCCAAACTGGTAGCTAAAAAGCCTGTGCCGATCATTTGAGAGGACTCTTTGATCCTCTCAACTGGTCAGCGCACTTTTTTTAGCTACCGGTTTGGCCGAACTGGTAGCTAAAAAAATGTGTGCCGATCAGCTGAGAGGATCAAAGAGTCCTCTCAGATGATCGGCACGCACATGCATAGTAGGCATGTGCCAGTAGGCACGCGCATGCACAGAAGGGTGGGGAAAGCGCACGCATGCAGAGGGGGAATGTGCACATGTGCGCTTGCGCAAACACGCGCACATGCGCACAATCAGCAAACTGGTGGCAACACCAGCAGGAAACCTCCACTGCATTACAGTATTCTTTCTGTCTAATTTCCAGAGCAATGTCTGTTAATCTCTGCAGCAAAGGCACCTTAAGGATCAGTCAATTTACTAGCCCCCACCTACTTGAAATAAAATCTCGGTACCTTTCTCTCTCCTTCCCTTACTTTGGATGGGGAAGAACATCTCCTTTGCAAAGGGCAGTGAATGGACAATTAACACATATAAGTTATCTTTTCTTTTCCTGATGTCTCTCCCCTACTTATCTTTATTCACAGGGCCACATCTGCATATGGCAATATGCGTTGCACTGCCAGCTTTTAAAATGTATTCTTTTTCCTTTCTTTTCCTCATCATTAAAAATGGACAGCTTAATTACTTGAAGTGCTTTTGATTAATATTGATGGCATGTTTTAAATTCTCTGTTCAGATTTCAGGAGAGACCTTTACATGTATTTTCGCACATTGTCCGCATACTTAAGCACCTCTACCTATTTCAGAACTGCAAGCTGATCAGTCAGCTAGGAAGACAGCAAGCTGATCAGTCATCAGAGGGAGGAGAGGGAAATGAGCTTTAAACCACAACAACAAAGAGCTAAGAAAGTGACCTCTGAGGAAATTGTATGAAATGGACGATGTTATGAGAAGTAACTGAGTGGATCCTTTTGATTTTTAGATAATTGGAATACTAAGTCAGTAAGAGAGCCTGTTTGGTCTAGTGGTTAAGACACCAAACTAGAAAGTGGGAGACCATGAGTTCAAGTCCCACCTCAGGCATGAAAGCCAGCTGGGTGACTTTGGGCCAGTCACTTTCTCTCAGACCAACCGACCTCACAAGGTGGTTGTTGTGAGGAAAATAGGGAGAAGAAGTTGTGTGGATATGTTCTCCGTATTCAGTTATTTGTAAAAATAAAGCAAGGCAGTGAATTGTGATTATTTGGCCAAGTTCTTGTCTGGGTAATGGCACTTGTTCTTATTAAATTCCTAGTGTTGTTCTTTCAACTCTTCCCAAGTTCTGAACTTCAAAAAAAGTTTTTAGAGATATCTAAAAAATGATTTAAAGCAAACATTCTTGCAATAATATACCCATCTCCTTTGTGTCCCCCTGCTCTTGCTTCCTTTGAAGTGTGGTCCTCAACTTGCCACTGGGTTCTTTAAATTCGACAGAAGTTATACACCCCAATCTATAGTGTAGAGATGATCAAAAGTAGCCTCTTAAAATCTTTAGGTGTATTACTGAGATACTTGTATTTTTGAAGTTCATAAGTAAAGCTGCTGAAAGTCCTTCTTTGAATTTCTTGATTTATGGTCAGAGATCAAAGAACATCAGTTCAGTTAAAGCAGGGACTGGCAATTCCGACATACAGGCTCCCCCATGTAAATGAAGTACACATTCAGTCTCATAAAATGGTCAGGTCTTGCAATATTTTGATAATCTCATTTCATTTTAGGGTCTCATTCAATTCCAGTTTTCTTGCATAGGATTTCTTTTTTAAATTATTGAAAAAAAATATAAGCGTTTGACAGATACATTGCTACTCATAAAAAGGTGTGTTGTTAACTCCTAAACTACAGAATATGATTTACAATCTCTCTATTCCTTTGTGTGTATGACACTAGGAAAAATTCCTTAAATAGCTTATTGTATGTCCATGTATTTGTGGGACAGCAGAAGGCACTGAATGCCTGAGATAGAATAGTATACTGCAACTCTTACCCCAGGTCCATGTTCAAGAAGCTATCAGACTGGCTACAATCTCAGACTTAGTGACACAATGACTTTGATCACATCTGCATTCATATCTTGGGAATGCAGGGCAATTATGTAGCTTCCATTATTCTGTCCTCACTGTCGTTCTCTAAATATCTGAAAATACATTTAAAAAATAGATATTCCCTTCTCATGCATATGGATGGCATGCACCTTTCTCAATCTCCCATCCTCTTATCATAGACTTAGGAGTTTGAGGATTTTGTTTTGTGCAATTTCTTAGCTGTTCCTAATGCTGTACTTCTTCTGGACAAAGAACTCTGATCTTGTTCCTGGGATCAGTTGGAGCCCCTCTGCTAGCTTCAGAGTCCCAGCCCCAAGTGCTCTTAACTTCTGCTGGAACCACTTTGACTTTTACTTTCCACACACACATATATATAGCCTAGTGAACATGTTGGCTTTGGTAGAATCAACTAAATGTGCTTGCTAAATATGCCAGTGGAGCTGATATCTATAGGAGTTCTGCTGAAGTAACTACCTCGCTGCTTTAATAATATGGAACATCGTTTTCCATGTGCTCAGGTTTTTCAAGTAGGGAAAGGTGAGTACACTACCTTGCCATGTGATACTTAATTAACGGATTTGGAAAGACCGTTTTCTTGAATATCTATCTTCCACATTCTCTACTCTCAGCGGAATAAGAATTCTCCAGTGGTTTCTTGGGAAAGGGGCTCGGCAATAATTGTGACAGGAAGATACCTATTTCCTTCCCTAGAGGCTTTTTCCTGACAACAGTAGCAATGACAAGTTGGCCTGCAGCAACTTGTAGCCAAAGCATCCTTCTGAAACATTCTGGGAAGAAAATAACCTTTGGTCACCACGACCTCAGGAAAACCACCAGTTCCCCCAGCTCTCTGCTCCATTCTCTCCTTATAGAGCAAATAATTCCTCCCCCTTCCCGCTTTATCAGAGGCATAAGCAACATGTACGCATAAGGATTGCTTTGTGATGCAAGCGGTCTCTTTGCTAATCTGTTCCTTCCATGCCTCGTGCAGGATCTTAAGGATTTCCCTAAAGAGATCTGTTCTGGCTACATTCTGTTCCTGCTTTATAAGAGCTCCATGACACAACAAGGGATAACAAGCACCATTTTAATGACTTTATCAGTTTTATTCAACTTGTGGAATGATGGTTATTAAGGACCACACACTTAAACTGCCCTTTTTCATGGATGGGATCATAGGAATATTGAGATATTTCGATGAACTCAAGAATATTTAGACAACATTGGGTAAAAAGGCTTCCATTTTCAGGAGGAGGGAGAAAAAGAAAACCTCTTTGAAATGTTCTTAGAAAAATCTCTTCTGAGAAATTTTAGCTCACAGCTAAAGCACATTGTAGATGTAGAGAGCGTTCCCTCAATGCAATGAAGTTATTTTTCCAACAGGCCTGCCAGCAACTCTTTTATCATGACACCCAGAGAAACACTGCCAGCTGGGTAAAGATGGTAACAAAAGACTTTGCAAAGTAATTTGTTTTATAAAATGTTCTTCCGCATACCATTCCAGCAGTTGAGGCATCCCCATTATATTCGGGTCAAGCTGAAAATGAATGCGGACCTTGCATAGAGAATAGAAATTTTATTTGAGCGCAGAAGACTCTTTGGTTGAAAAATCTGGCAAGAGTCTGTAAGTCAGTCCTGCTGTCACCCAATAGGTTTGTAGACAAATTGAAAGCCAAATTCAGGATTTCTAAATACCAATCCAGAATCCAACATACTAATGCACTACCAAAGCTAGCTTCTTTATCCTTTAGATTTCTTGGTGAAGGGTTTATTTAAGGGAAAGAGAAATTCAATGTGTTAGGTAATAACTGAGGAGTGCATGAGTCTCCTCTCTTTCATTGTGCAATCATCCCTTCAATTCTTTCTTTCTTTGTTTGTTTGTTTGTTTATTTTGTCAAGCATACATACATTGGATATACATATAAGTATAAACATAACCATGAACA
>JAOYMU010000263.1:17604700-17614958 GCA_025802295.1 Psammodynastes pulverulentus | reverse complement strand
TATTATGCTGTATATGCCTAGGCATTATATAAATAATATTTTAATAACAAAGTCATAAGTTTATTTTGTTTTATTTTACAGTTAAACAATATAAGAGACACCATCATAAAAGAGGAGAATGGGAAACTATTTCCAGAAAATGTCCAGAGCATGAATGTATATTTAGGGTAAGATATTTAAATATTTATTTTCTAAAATGTTATTCA
The DNA here is from genome assembly GCA_025802295.1 of Psammodynastes pulverulentus. Taxonomy (NCBI): domain Eukaryota; kingdom Metazoa; phylum Chordata; class Lepidosauria; order Squamata; family Psammodynastidae; genus Psammodynastes; species Psammodynastes pulverulentus. The sequence continues at coordinate 17,614,752 of JAOYMU010000263.1, read as the reverse complement.
GAAGGAGTAAAGTAGAGTAGCGTAGAGTAGAGTAGGAAGGGGCCTTGGAGGTCTTCTAGTCCACCTTCCTGCTCAAGCAGGAGATCCAATACCATTTCAGACAAGTGCCTGAACAGTCTCTTCTTAAAAACCTTCAGTGATGAAGCACCCACAATATCTGAAGGCAAGCTGTTCCACTAGTTAATTGTCCTCACTGTTAGGAAGCTTCTCCTTAATTCCAAGTTGCTTCCTTCCTTCATTAGTTTCCATTCACTGTTTCTTGTCCTGCTCTCTGGTGCTTTGGAAAATAAATTGACCCCCTCCTCTTTGTGGCAGCCTCTCAAATACTGGAATATTGCTAACATGTCCCCTCTAGTCCTTCTATTGCCTAGACTAGCCAAACCCAAATCCTGCAACTGTTCTTCATATGTTTTAGTCTCCAGTCTTTAATCATCTTAGTGCTCTTTGCCCTTTTTCTAAAGTCTCAACATCTTTTTTGTAATGTGGTGTCCACCAAAACTGGATACAGTATTTCAGGGGGGCTTACTAAGGCTTTATAAAGTAGAATTAATACTTCATGTGATTTTGATTCTATGTGTAAGGTCCTGCCTCTCCAACCCTCTCAAGAAAGCAGTACTCTTGAAACAAAAGCCATTTCAAAAGGAAACTTTTATTGAAAGGTAGTGATAGCAAGAGATCTAGGCAGGAATTAAGTTTCTCACTTAAAAACAGTGAATTAAACCAGTACAGACAGAGCCCCTCCCAAAATCCAAAACATCATCAAGCCAATCCTGAAGCATAAAAATATTATGAGAAACCTAGGCTGAGAAAGTGATAAACGCCGGTTTCCAAGGCAACGTTGCTGCTTTTCTCCAGAGACGAGATAAGGCACCTGGCTTGAGGCAAATTCTTTCCCACTCCCAAGGCCCCGAAAGTTACAGCAAAGCAATGCAGGAAATAGAAACAGAAACTTCATGCAGAGATCCTTCCTAGCCTCTCCCCTCCCACGAGAATGCCAATGTCCCTATAGAAATATATGGGACCTGACATGCCACCACCCTAGAAAAACAGGAAGTTTTCTTTCTGAAAGAAAACAGAAAGAGGGAAGGGAAGATAAATAAAACATACAATCAACAAGGTTTGTCAGGGTACAAGTGATGAAAGTGTATCAATTTTGGGGCATGTACATGTTTCTTGTGAACCTATTCTTTTCACGAAAAAGGGAGGTGCTTCCATGCCACCAGGTACTGGGTGGCTCCAGGGAATTTCCTAGAGTCTAGGATTGCCTGAACTTCAAAATGTTGTTCACCCTCAGCCATAATAAGGGGTGGAGCAGGGGCAGGAGTGGGACAAAAGTGGGTCAGAAGTAATTTCAGGTTTCAGCAGACTACAATGAAAAACAGGCTGGACTTGCCATAACGACTTTGGAAGTTGCAGTTCCACCGTGATAGGCTTGATAATAGAATAATGGATGGTTGCAAGGATGTTAGAAACCTAGTAGAAAGGTAAACTTTGTCCTCCACTTTGTAAGGTTTAGGTTCTATTCTTTTCTTTTTGCTTATGCTTTATAGGCAGCCCTGGCTTCATCCAGGGTTTTACGGACCACCGGCCAAATGGTTTGCAAATGATTGACCCATTGTTTCGAGAAGAGGATTTCTGGTTCATGTGAGGGCAACTCAGGCATGGTGTTAAACTCTTGCCTGTGGCCACTCTGAATGAGGTGAAACCTGTGCTAGTGTGAACCACTTATAGGCTACTTCTGCAAAAAGCAGTAGCTCAGTCCAATTGTCCTGCTGATAATTAATAAAACAATGCAGGTACTGTTCCAGAACCAAGTTAGTTCGTTCCATTGCCCCATTTGTTTGCAGATGATGACTAGAACTAAGTCCCTGTTTGGTTCCGAGTAGGTCCCAAAGGCTTTCCAGAACTTGGACATGAATTGGACCCCTCTGTCTGAAATAATACATCGTGGAGCCCCATGCAATCGATATATGTGCACCAAAAACAGCGTAGACATGGCTTTGGCCATGGGGATCTTTTGGCATGGTATGAAATGGACCTGGTTCAAGAAAAGGTCTGTGACAATCCAGATCAATGTGTTTCCAAAACTCTCAGGCAATTCTACAATGAAATCCATGGAAATCTCTTTCCAGGGTGCTGAAGGGTCAGCCACTGGCTGTAGTAGACTGAGGGTTTTCCCTTGTCTGCGTTTAGTGGCAGCGCAAACGGGACAGCTTGCTACATAGCTTTCCACATCTTTCTTCAATGAGTGCCACCAGAATTGCCGTTTCAGTAAGTGTAAAGTCTTTACAAAATCAAAGTGACCAGCTAATCTGGAATTGTGACAAGCTTGTATAGCATTCAGCCTTTCCCTAGCTGGGACATACAGTTTATTTCCCACCCAAGCTAACCCATCTTTTATTATCTTATGCTAGTATGTCTATGGGCATTCATCTGTTTCCAAGGCCTTTTTGAACTCTGTGGTTGTGGTATTGTCTAAGGTGGAGGAGAATTCTTTGCCTGAGAGCGTATGACAATTTTAGCTGCTAATTGGGAAGCTGGAAGCATGGGCTTATTCACTTCCACTTTGATGTTGTATTGCAGCAGTCTGGACAAGTTTTTCCCTTCTAGTAAATATTTCAAAGTGAAATTAAAGCATTGGAAGTACTGTGCCCATAGGACCTGTTTTGGGGACATTTTCTGTGGGGTTTTGAGTGCTTCTAAATTCTTGTGGTCGGTCCAGAGTTGAAAAGGTATTTTGCTTCCCTCTAGAAAATGTCTCCAAGTTAAGAGTGCCCACCTGACTGCAAAAGCCTCTTTTCCCCATATCGTGCACCTTTATTCAGTTTCAGTTAATTTCTTAGAGGTGTATGCACATGGTTGAAATTTGTCTTCTTCACTCTGTTGGAGTAAAACTGCACCGATTGTCACATCACTGATATCGGCTTGAATTACAGTTTCTCCAGGTCTGGGTGTTTTAACACTGGCCCGGCCGAGAAAAGCCTTTTCAGTTCCTCGAATTCCGCTTGGCAGTTTATAGTCCATTTTAGCGGTTGGTTGGGTTTCGGCCTATCTACCCCCTTGGTTTTCAACCGATTAGTAATCAGAAGTGGTATTCGGGCAAAAGAGGCAATGAACTGTCAATAGAAGTTAGTGAACCCCAGGAAGCTCTGCAATTGCTTGCAAGTGCGGGGGATTTCCCACTCGAGGACTGCCCTGACTTTTGTGGGATCCATTTCCATCCCCTGGTGGGAGATTCAGTATCCTAGGTAATCTAGTTTATCTTGCTGAAATTCACACTCTGGATCCAGTAATAAGCCTCCTTTAAGTCTAGTTTGGAAAAAAACCTCCCCTTCGCCAGATGGGCCAGCATGTCCTTCATCAGAGGCAGGGGATACAGATTCTCCTTGCAAATAGTGTTCAAATTTCTATAATCTACACATAGGCATAATGAGCCGTCCTTCTCCTGGAACAGGACTGAGGTGCTTAAGGTTTTTGTCTATTTTTTTTAAAATAGTTTTTATTAAATTTCAAACATTTAAAAACAGAACACATAAAAACATATCTCAACATTTATGTGACGTCGTTATCTTCTACATCCTTATCCTATAGTATCTACATTTCTATACATTTCATATGCATATACAGTATACCTTGATTTACTCATTTACTATCTCTTTCATCTTCATTTCTTACAATTCTATACATTCATGTGCACTTTATATATATTGATTTGATCATTTACTGTCTTCCTGATCTCTATTTCTTTTGTTTAACCAATCATACCACTTTTCCCAAATTTCATAATATTCAGATTCTTCTTTCTCATTTAATTCTAATGTCAATTTGACCATTTCAGCACAATTTATTATTTTTTGTATCACTAACTCTTCTGAAGGGATATTGTCTTGTTTCCAACATTGTGTGTATGATATTCTTGCAGCTATCCATAAATGTAATAGAATATATTTGATTGGTTTCTTATATCTCCCTTTGATTATCCCCAATAGAAATAGCTCTGGTTTGAATTCTATTTGCTTTCCTACTACTTCTTGGGACCATTTCCATATTTTAGTCCAGTATTTTTGAGCTTCTGGACATGACCATCACATATGATAAAAAGTGCCTTGACTTTTTTTGCACTTCTAGCAAGCTAGTTTCATGTTAGGATACATTATTAGCCAATCTCCTGGGTGGCAAATGCCAGCAATAGAATATCTTATAAATATTTTCCTTGTATGCTGCTGATTTTGTTAAAGTATAATTTTTATTCCAAATTTGTTCCCATTCTACTAATTCTATACTTTTCCCAATGTTTTTAGCTTGTGCTATCATACATCCTTTTACTATTTCTCCCTCCAAAGCTACTTCTAATAAACATTTATATATTTTTGTTATAAATTTTTCTTCTGGTCCCATTAAGATTTTATCTAATTGTTGCATTTCGGTATAAATTCCGTAATCTTCCATATCTTTTTTATGTCTATTTTGCACTTGGAGGTATGGCCACCAATCTATTTTTATACCTTGCATTTTCAATTCTTGATTTGTTTTTAGATTCCCCTGGTTATCTAACATCTCTTTATAACTGACCACTTTACCTATGTCCCATGTGTTGGGATATATCTGTTGTCCCCAAATCAGGTCTGAGCCTGGTGCTGAAGCCAATGATGAACACCAGATATGAGGTGTAGGTTTTCTGATAGTTTTTTATTGAAGTACTCCAAGGAAAAGGGCTCCTGGCCAAAAGTTCCAAAAACCAAGAACAAAGGATTAAATTAAGTTTTATATATTTTCACTAAAGGAGAAGGCAGGACAAAGCAAGATAATAAGCTAATAAACATTTTAATAATAATTCTACAATTTATTCTGTTGGTCTCTAGCTGTCCCTATTCCTAGGTTTTGGCTAATGAATGCCCTAGAAGTTATCTAATACACATTTGATTTGCTGCAGAACATCTCTATTTCTAACTTTTAGCTGAGATCTGCCAGCTTGTTACTTTTTATCAGATTTCCATGAGGGCTACAAGATTTATACATGCATATTTCCCGTGGATACGCAAGCATTATATCTTTTTGCCAGACAGACTCCCCAATTACAGTCTTCTGCTGTACTTTGAAGTGTGTGCCATGACCTTGTTTTATTTTAGCAGACAGCCCATCAATTCCTCTCCATTCTATTCCACTACTCCACTGTTTCATTATTCCACTATTTCAATATTCCATTATTCCACTGTTCCACTGTCCACTATTCCACTCCACTCCACTCCATTCCACTCCATTCCAGAATTGGACTTGTTCTTGGGGAAAAAAAAAAACCTCTTTCCAGGAGTGAAGGTATGAGGAAACAAACCATCTTCATGAGTACAAAAGTTTAAATACTTTCAAAGTAAATTGCCTCAAAGTTTTGGAACTGTTTGATATGGATGTACTGTAGCTTAAACCTACTCTTGGGAAGAACAGTTTTGAGATGCTTTTTCACATGATGGATGCGAGTGATTTTGTGAGCAAAAGCCACTATCCTTTTTGTATTACAGTTTGGCAAGGCTGGGAGAAGAAAGTAAAGGGATTTTTTTTCCTTAACCTGTATCTTTCATAAACTCGAGGCTGGACATTTGCACTTTAATATACTGTATATCTGGCTAAACATTCTTATTCTGGTCAAATCAGGCCACTCTCATTACTCCTGCATATTAGGCAGACTTATAGTTATATTGACAGAATCAGTCACTGTAGCATGCACAATTTTGAGAGCAGGAAAAATGCACACAGTTATACTTTCAACAAAAACTAATATTTCACACCAAAGAATGGGGTGATCTCTGAGTGCAGGGAAAGACAGTACATTGTAAAACAAAACAGCTGACAGTCAGCAGGTCCATATGAAGGTGAATGTAGAAATCAAATAACTATAGTTTCTGTTAGATAAACAAATCTTAAGCAGAATTATACAGTATGGATGATAGTTTCTAAAAATATCTTGCTTCACAGGGTATAAAAATACATCTGGAGAGCTATCTGATGAAGAATTTGGCATTGGATGAATTAACAAGCATTGGGCTCTGAATCTGTATTTTAAGAGAAGTGATCCATACGTTATTAATCATGGAGGCTGACTCTGAAAACCCTCATCAACTCAACTTTCTTTTCAGTACTAAAAAAGCTCTTTTGAAATGCATATTCACAGATATAAGACATATATTTGTACAATTTCAGCAGAATGAGATGGTAATAAATAGGGATGCATACATCTGTCTGTTTTGCTTTCTAAACATTCACATTTTTTTCAAGCATATTCTAGCTGAGCCTGGTAATTTAGAACAGATTTTCATTTCTCTGGAATAGTTCAAATAGTTATGCACCTATTTCACTCTGATTTAGCTTTTCAGAAAGTTCTAGTCTTGATTTAGTTATAAACACAGATACGAAACTTCTCATGTACAATTGTTAGAATTTATGAAGATGGTCACTGAAGGAGGAGAAGGAGGACGGAAATCAACATTTTCAGGTCTCAGTTCTGAGTTAATTTGCAATCAGCTTACAACTGATCCTTCCAAATTAAGTTTATTGGAAGTTGCAAGGTTATGTGTATTGATAGGAGAAAGATAATCATAGGTCCTGTCCCTACTTGTGAAATCGTATCTTAGTAACAACAGTTTCAATCTTCCTCCTCATGTCCTTATCTTGTCTGGGGACTTAAGTTGTCATTAGCTACATGAATATAAAAGTAGCATTTTCCCGCTTATTCCATCTCAAAACAGCCTCAAAGTGTGCAACATTTGTGACGGTTTACCATTAATTACTACATCAAGTAAATATTAGTGGTGGTATGCAGAAGTGTATTGGGAGGCATACATTTAGATGCCTGTGCGCGCGCGTGTGCGCGCACACACACACACACACACAGGCACACACCAAGCTTTTAAATATAAAGTTTTAGTATCTTTTTCCTGTCACAAAGGTGCTTTTTCAGGAGGCAACTGGGCTTTCTTGTTTTTTCTTTAAAGATGTTTCGCTTCTCATCCAAGAAGCTTCTTCAGCTCTGACAAGATAGTGGGGAAACAGAACTGAAGAAACTTCTTATATGAGAAGAGAATTGTCTTCAAAAGAAAAAAAACAAGAAAGTCCAGTTGCCTCTTGAAAAAGCACCTTTGGGACAACCATGACCTGGGTGACTGACAATCTCTACCGACTTTTATCTCTTTCTTGCCATCTAGTGGCTATTTGGAGTTTGGCAGTCCAGATATAGCAATCCTAACACTAGTATACTCCCAATACCTGAAGCGATAAAAGAACATGACTACAGTTTCGTAATGCTTGGCCGATCCAGATGTTTTAATTTCTTTTTATCATATTGTGTCACCTGGTAGAAAACTTTAACAAAATTACATACAGTAGCAATTATTCATTTCCTAAACTAAGCTTTATATGGATGCAGTGCAACACCTTAAAAGGGATTAGCCCCTTGGATGCTTGTTTTACCTAGACATTTTTTTTAAAGTGAAATACTCCAATGTGGCAGGTGAAGCACAGATTCTTGGGAAGCTGCGGCTTCAGAAACTGTAGGTGGTTAGATGTTCAAACGATCACATTACCATAGATTTATTGATGAAACAGTGGGAAGCGCTCCTGTCCTGTTCTTTCATAGTATGTTCAGCTAGCCCTGGAGGTGGCTTCCAGCAGTGGTCCTTTGCTTTCAAAATATTATTTCAAGCTGTAAGTTCCAGAACTATGCCAACATTCCTAGGCTGTTTGTAGTAGAATGAAGCATGACACTTCCAAAATAAAAGAAATAATTTGTCGGTGGGATATAATTTTAGAACTTTTGTGAAACTTGGAATGCAAGTATCTCTCTGTTGACACACAACACAAAAGTGTGCATGCCTCTTCGACGCTCGAAAATAAAATTGTAAAACATATCCAATGCTCTTCAAAAATAAGGCATACTGCATTATTCTAAAATATTTCACAATTTTAAAATATATCTGACTTGCATTGCCAAGGCACTCATTTGAACATGATGGATATTTTGATAGGGCAATTAAAAAAGGGGATGAGTATATGGATGTTTCCATATTTGTTTGCTTATATTTTAGCATACTTTCCAATCTGACAAAACCCAATGAGACTTGACCGATGCCTGCTGAAAACCACATCTTTGAACTGTAGCCTTATGCAAGTGGATTGCTATGAGTCTACACATTTAGTTTAAACATTTCTAGACTTGTGGCAAGGGATTTTATTTACCACAGCAGAATTTGATGGGCAATAGAACATATAACAAAATGGTCTGCACCTATTGTGCTCAAAGATTTCCCTAGGGGTGGATTGAGCTTCATCTAGGAGGCTCAATTTTCCAGTTGAAACCGTGGTTGAGTTTTTATCAAAAAAATGTCTCACCACTCACCCCACTATAGCACAACTAACACAAGCCATGAAAAGGGTAACGCTACTACACATCAAAAACATCTCAGAAAAACCTCATACTGTTACAACCACATCACATTATTGTAGCATACAAACAAATCAACCAAAGTCACCCAAAACATCTTAAGAAAACCAAAAGACCTAGTACCCATTAAGAAAAAACAAGACTTAGCTACAACACACAATACCATAACAGCCACTATGTGGGAGAAACAGATAAAAGACTAGAAGAGTGGATCTCTGAATACTAACCGGCAGTCAAAAGACACAATGACAACTTCTTAATCTCACAAAACATGGCAGACTCAACCATAACTCCACCAGGGACTCCAGTCATCTAAGTTCACTGTTCTGCCTGATATGAACTGTATTAAGATTTACATTTTTTACTTCCTTCCCCTAATGACACCTAAGTAAAATTGATCTCAGGATCATCTAATTCTAATTAGATGATGGACATCTATTGTAATCTTAAGTGTTATATATCTTGACATAATTTTTATGGACAAAGCCTGAGTTACTGAGTTTGCATTAGGAATACAAATTCTTCTGAATTGTATTTAGCAGCCAGCACAAACTTCTGCTGCCCTGCTTTTCATTAAGCATTATCGTCTTAAAGTTTGACTCTGTGATAGGTCATGTCACCACATATCATAGTAGGAGATCAACATCTAAGAAACCTTTGAAATTGAATCAAGAGAATTCATCAGTACTGGCTCAAGTAGAAAGCAGCTTTACTCAACAAGCTACAGAGTGCAAATATATTTTCAAACATCTGATTAGGTTTCAGTGCACACACAGAGCACATTTACCATAATATCAGCTGTTCTTGTAGCTGTTGTTGTTTTAAACAGCTTGGCTGTTTGAAAACGCTGCTCCAGACTGAAAAGAAATACATGCCTGTGGTCATTACCATCTCTTTCCAAGAGAGAGCAGCAAAGAATCACTGTATTACAATAGGAATCACTTTTCACTGGTGAATTGTGCCACTAACACAGTTTCAACTTTATAACCTTTCAACCTATTGACCATGAAAAATACTCCGACATGATGCGACACATATAAATGTTTAAAGTCCAAAGGGTAATTATCTACATTCATTGTTAAAACTTGATTTTACAATAGAAAACACATGTTTCCCCAAAACACTTTCTTTCAATAAGCTGAATAACACCCAGATTCAGGCTGAGTAAGTACACTGGTTAAAATAATAGAAGCATCTTCTTTTAATTCAGAAGTTCATTTATCATTTTGGAACAGGGGGTCTGGAGGTGAACTTTCAATACTTGAAAGCTTAGTTTGAAAAATAAACCAAAAGTGAGGGCAGAGATTCTGTAGATGTTTAAAGCTGTTATTTGGAGTACACAGGAGAAAATACGGTAGTTTTTAATTTAACTATTTTAAAAGAAATATCAACCAAATAAACATATGTATAAGTATGCAAAGTATATATTATTAGCATTAAGCTGCAGAGTTTAGTCAGTAGAGTTGATTAGCCTGAAAATCTTAGGATCAGGCTTCCCACTTTGTTGATGGTGAAAAGGGATATTGGGGGGGGGGGGACATAATCAGGCAAACTTCAAATTAAATGTATATATTTATTCCCAATCAACATTAATAAAGAATATAAAATATTGTGGTTTAAT
>JAOYMU010000263.1:17437492-17452235 GCA_025802295.1 Psammodynastes pulverulentus | reverse complement strand
ATAGATAGATAGATAGATAGATAGATAGATAGATAGATAGATAGATAGATAGAAGATAGATAGATAGATAGATAGATGCATTTATAAATTATCTTCTTCCACTTCCAATTACCATATTGAGACTGATAAGACTTAATATCTAAAATCTAATTCAATTCCTTTCTTTCAAGCTAGTTGATCTAGGAGTTAGAGTCGAGGAGAAAAGAGAATCTGGACTAAAGATCAGTTTGGATCAGGTTCTAAGGCCACATAGCCCTATACAGGTCAAAAAAGAAGCTAGTTCAGATTCCAAGCATGGTGAAGAGTGTTAAGCGATCAGAGATTTGGTCCAGACCAAGAAGTCTTATCAAGTACGATCTCTAACCTGTTAAGCAGGCTAATTTAAGTCAATATCTATTTCTGGTTACCCCTAAACCAGAGATGGATGGGGAGGTCCAAGTGCGTTTCTGATCTAATCATTTATCTATTCTCACAGGGGTTGATCCTAGTTTCTGCTGCAGGCTGGCTGCATTCCACCTGTGGTAGTCTTTCCAGCAAAATCAAATCTTCCACTTAATTAACTTAATTAGAAATCTCAAAGTCCATACTTTCCCTTTAATTATATCTGGAAAGCATCCACAGACATTTTCTCTTCGGAGAGGGTAACACATACCAAATTGAAGACAAAAATGTATGGGTTTTATTTCCTTTAAGAATCACCAGTATTATTTTGATTTCTTGACAGTTAGAACTTATTGTCAGGCATAGTCTTAAGTTGCTATTAAACAACATAAGTATTAAACAAAGTATTAGGATTCTATTTGATGAAAAGCACAGCTAGATAAATGACCCAAGTGAAAGAGTAAATAAATAGCCTGTTTCACAGGAATGCTTTTGTTTAAAAAAAATAAGTGTATGTTTACTGTCATAGTCTAATTCTTCCCTTTTCTTCATCCAAACTCTTTAGAGATTTTTATAGCAACGGATGAAGATTCTTACATTTGCTGTGGGTCCTATTTAAAGCTTCATCCTATACACTTTATGGCTACTTTTGCTATCACCTCTCTTTAGTCTACTCTTAATATACACAAACCAAAATGAATACAAATAAACAATAAAAACAGTAAAATGAAATTAGGGGAAGGGAGGCTTTCTTGTAAGTATGTAACTAAAAGATTCTCATCTCCCCTGGACGCTATATCTCCCTAATTTATGGTGAGAATAAATGAAACTGAACCCAACAGAATCCCATTCTGAGTATATATGCATGGCAGTGTAGTTTTAGTCCCACAGTTATTGTTCTCATTGAAACTAAGGAGTCCAAAGTTCTTTAGATTGGATTGTGTAGATTGCTATACAGCCCTTCTGCTTGAGTTGTGCTTAAAAACCCTTAAAATCATACAGTATAAATCTTGTATTGCACAACTGTTGTGAGATCAGCTCTGGACATACTATGCTGGATCATTTATCAGAAATTACCTTTTATAAATTGTGTGCTGCACCAAGAACCTAAAAGTTTTCAAACTTGTTTTCAAGCCAACAAAGGTGTTAAATAAATGAATAAAATTGTGGAATCATTGATGAAGAGACAAAGTTGTACTGAAGGAAATTTCGCTGGACTTGAGTATATTTTTCCCGCAGAACCCTATCAGGTTTTTATGCACAACCCTAAGGATCTGCAGAATATGGTTTGAAAGACCTTAATCTACAAGAAAGAGGTTCAGATTTAGTTCCCAGTAATTATTTATATTGTAGTCTATCAAAGATCCCTTTCTAAGGCCATGTTACACAAGCAAATGGAAACCCAGACACGAACCATTTTCTCTGATGTGACCTTTTCCCCCAGGAACTACAAATACTATAAATTCTGATCAATAATAACTGGTTGACTATTTTCAAACCGTCATATGCTTGTGTAATTAGCACTTCTTTTCTATTAATATATTGGATGTAGGAAATAGAAAACAAAAATAAAACTTAATAAAGGCAATTATCCATAATCTGCCAATGACATACCAGAATAGTGGTTAAACTCAAGTCCCCAAAGCTCACTCATAGTCCATTAATAACCGAACTTAATATCTGTTTTCTACAAACCTTTCTCTCTTTGATGAAAAATGACTGACATATTAAAAAGCAATCACGGTAAAAGCTTTGGGCAAGTAATCTCTCTTATGCCATGAATTTACAAAAACCACCTTAAGATTTCAACTGAACCATGATATTCTGATGTTACGCTAGTGTATTTTGATAGTAAATCATATAGACAGGAATCATGAAGTTTTGATGGGCTGTGTCCAATACAGTTTTGCAGCCCGCTCAGATTCAAAGGGGGAAAAAAGCATTGGAGCATGCAGGGGTACAAAGCAGGGTACCCTATAGCAGCTATAGGTTTTCTCAAGCTTGCTTGTGTAATCTTGGAAAAAGTCACGGGACTAACAGATAAGTGCTGTTTACACCCTTTCGTACTCTTCTTTGCCTTTGAATTCAAAGCACCAATTGCTATCAATCCAAAAGTATAAACCTGCCTATGGAAATCCTGTCTCCATCCTTGCCTCTTCCAGTACTTTAATTCCATTACTTCATTAAGTCTTTCCAAAGTTCATCATCGTCATCATCTCCATCCTCCATGTTGCTTGTGCTAATCGTTCAACTACTATTTACACAGCCTCTAAAAGAACATATGATCCCTGGCAATATCAAAAATCTCACATTGCACCACATCTTCTACATGCTATCTTCTGTTCAGAAAAGTATGTGTACTACATCAATGTAAAAGTAGAAATTTCAGCAGCGGCCACTGTTAGAGTACTAAATTACTTTTACTCTACAGCCGTAAAACTAGCAAGCTACCATTATTCTAAAATCACTTAGGATCCAATCAAAAGTCAAAATCCACTTAGCAAGGTACGATTCGGTGGGACTAAGAGGGATAAAAATTGATTGCCAGAGTGATACCTATTAGCAGCTCTTAATTAGATAAAAGCTCGGAGTTGAATCAACAGTTAAAGTGTTGTCTTTTGTTTTTTTGTTTTCCTGTAAACTTAAATCAGAAAATACAAAGCTTAGAAATTAGGAACAATTCTTTGACTGGGTCTCCACCCCGCTCAAGAAACTCAGGAACAAAGGAATGTAAAACAGATCACAGGAGCCTGTGGAGTTTGTAATATCATAGTTTAAAAACGTCAGCCGACAATTTGTAGATGCCCCAGTCTCACTGGAGAGGAAAATATGACCTTATGTCAACTCTAACAGGGCTGACTGTATGTCACTGTCAATGACAGAGGGAACATATACAGCTCACTCTTGTCTGCTGGATGCAGGGATATTGTCAACAGTTAGCACCGAACACTCCAGATAATTAATTAGCTGAAATTTGGCAGTTTACATTTCACTAATAATCAATTGTTTGCAACCTTCAGTGGGAAACTAAATACGTGGTTGCAGTACTTATTTACTGCTTTCCTCATTCTAATGTGAAGCTTAATAAAGCTTCTCTCCTAGACACTTGAGTGTTGGTTGTTCATTTTGAAAAACGCACCAGGATAGAAACTTATGATAAACATTTCCTGCATAAGTCATAAAAGCTGCTAAGGGGGAAAAAAACTTTGCATTCCAGGATGTTTTGTCATTTTATGCTACTATTCCTTCCAGTGGTTTCTGAACAAATGTTAGTAGATATGCCCATTTTTCCATCCTAATGGAAGCTTGGTGTCATATAGGTATCATTGCAGTCAGAGAAATCTGACCCTGTTGTCTGTGGTCATTAATCATGTCCGATATGTTGTTGCAAAGACCACAGGATACAGCAAGAACAGACAACCTCTTGGAGTGATGGACATTCTCAGAATTTTGAGAGCAGGTTGCCCGACATGCTGATAAAAATGATTGTCATGATAGGTGGCTTTTACATTCAGGAAATGCTGCCGTGGTGACATAGCCAGTCACAGAACCTCATTTATCAGAAAGCAAACTGGCAACCACAAGACTACTCATTGCCCTCTTTTGAGCTCCAGAATGTTGTCTGTTGCTCCATAAAATCGCAGAGTTAGGAGGGACTCCTTAGGCCGTGGAATCAAAGCCTCTACTCAATGCAGAAATGCAAATGAAAGCATCCCTGACAGATGGCTGTCTAGCTTCTACTTGAAACTTTCAGTGAAGAGAAGCTCACCACATCTCTAGGTAATTGGTTCTACTGTCAAACTGCTCTTGGTTTCAGGAAATTTTTCTTACGTTCAGTCAGAGTCTGATTTCCCGTATCCGAAATCCCTTCTTCTACATATCCTGCTTTTTGAACAAGACAGAATAACTTTCTCCTCAGTGACATCATTGCAGACACCCTATTTAAAGAATCTAGTTTGCCTTTGTCCTTCTTCTAAAAGGTGGGCAATTGGTAAACAAAATAGTTAACCAACATTTTTTATTGTCTGTATACAGTATATAACCTACAGAATCTACATAAAGATCAAAGACATTCTTGTAAACAGAAATTTACAAGAGGTTGCAAGAGAAGAATCCACAGATTACCCTGGTGTTCATATATATGTACGTTGATGCTTTACTCCAGGATATGATCCTCATGGATTCAACAAATATGGCAACAAGCAGCTATTTATTAACTGGCTTTAAACAGATGGAAGGACCAAAACTTAGTACAAGAAATAAGTGACACATAGATATGAATATGAATAATGCAAACTCACTCACTGAAAAACTTTGGTGGGGGAAAGGAATAGTGCTAATGTTTGCAATTACATTGTCTTTCAAAGGCATTCTTGCACAACTACTCATTTAAGGATAAATTAAAATAATGGCAATTCATTTTTCAATCATCTATCTGGAGGTTGAAATCAATGGTCCAGGTTTTCTATGTAAGTCAAACAACAATAATTCTGTTACAGAAACAGTACTTTCATGCAAAGCATGTGCATGTAGTGTTTGTATGTGCATGTGTGTATAAAAACAAAGATTAAAGAACATAAGATGAAGCATACAAGCAGTAAGCTCCTAATGCAAATTTACTCAGGAGTAAGTCCCACTGAATCCAGTAATACTTATTCTGTAGATGTATTTTTTTTTATTGGATTTATGTGCCACCCATCTTGTCTGAAGGCAACGGGATTGCAGGCTAATGTTCTAATTGACTATTGATAAAAGAGTAAGAAGAGATCAGGGCGGCTTAGCAGAAGGTATTCAACTGATTCAGCCTCTACCCAATTTTGAGGATAGAATGATGAATCTCATTAATGTGAATGTTCTATTTATAGCAAAGAGGCCATTATAAAAAATATCCATAGACAGCATAAAGGAGGCTGCTAAGTTCTCTGAAGCAACACGATGAAGAATTTGAGCTGTTCTTTTTGTAGATCTAAATCAAACATTTCTCTTTTTGACCTGTTCCATAGCTATATCAGGGTCCAAACTAAATAACAGAATAACAGAATTGGAAGGGACCTTGGAGGTCTTCTAGTCTTGTCCCTGCTCAAACAGGAGACTTTATACCATTTCAGACAACTAGTTGTCTGATTTCTTCTTAAAACCTCCAGTGACAGACCACCAATAACTTCTCAAGGCAAACTGTTCCACTAATTCATTGTTCTGTCAGGAAATTTCTCCTTATTTCTAGTTGGTTCTCTCCTTGATTAGTTTCCATCCATTGCTTCATGGAGAATAGATTGACTCTCTCTTCTTTGTGGCAGCACCTTAGAAATTGGAAGACTAGAGAATAGTGTTGTTGGCAGACATCAGTAAGCCATATTAGAAGTTGTGTGTGTGTGTGTTTTTTAAGAGCAAGTAAAATCTATAACTCGGGTTAAGTTGCATCAGGACCTACGTCAAATAATTGTCAGAATGGTGCAAGCAGCATCACACTACAAGGACATCTGTTTTCACATGTGTGAGGCATTGTGACCCATGGAAACAAGGAAGGAGAATATATTCTGAGACTGAAATCCTGCTTTCATCAGACTGATTTCTCTCCCCTTCCCTACATTGCCTTCCTGAATCCCAAATCCTGCTTTTGGATTTGATTTTAAGAGCTCGTGGGGAATAAACTATCTTTCTGATGCTTTGTCATTCTTTAGTTGGACTATAATTCTAAGGACCTTCAAAGAATAGATGTCAAATAAGTAAAGGATCAAGGAGGGGTAGGTCTAATTTATTGGGTTAGTGCAGAACTCCTTGGAAATGCTTGTAACTTGGAGATAGTAAGCATCAGAAGCTAAGACAATCTTACCATTGGACATAATGAGACTCTGTTCCAATAACATATGTATGGTCAATACTTGAAGGGCTGCAGTTTTAGATTCAGATCATAAAATTTATCAGAAAACCCACTCTGGTGTGTTTTCACAGTTCCTTTGTGGTGAAATGTAGTCTGGATTCCTAGGAGGGAAGGGCTGCTTTCCAGAGGCCAAACAGCCAGCAGACCGTGGAAAGTTTAGACAGGAGAAAGAGGGTTAAAATGGCTCTGCCCTAGCTATTCCCAGAATATATCTGTAGTTATGCAAAATATTGCTTTAATCTGGCAAGTGTCTGGCTAAAGGTAAAAAATAATAAAAGAACCTATTCATATGTAACTCTTATGAGTTACTCTTATAAGTCATTCTTGGTTTTGGGGATTTTTCCTGTTCACATTCCAGACAATCAAGAATGTTATCTACATAGAACATAAATAGAATATAAAATAACAGAGTTGGGAGGGACCTTGGAAGTCATCTAGTCCAACCCCCTGATTGAGCAGGAGAGTCTATTCCAAATAACAAACAAACAACTGTTATGTAGAGAACTCTAAAATTCTCTAAACGTCTCCACGACCGGCTTCTGCCCTTTACCCCGGTAGACCGATTCGCTCTCACAGAGAGGGCCTCCTTCGGGTGCCGTCTGCCAGTCAATGTCGGCGGGCGGCCCCCAGGGGGAGAGCCTTCTCTGTGATGGGCCCCACCCTTTGGAACGACCTCCCCCCGGATATTCGTACAACCACTGACCTCACCCTTTTCCGCAAGAAATTAAAAACTTTTTTATTTATTCAGGCCGGTTTGGCCTGAGTATTTCCGGTCCTGTCCCCAGGGTTTTATGGTTGTTTTAGTGCAGGGTCTTAAATTTTACTTTCTTATTCTATTTATTGTACATGCTTTTACGTCCTTGTTTTTAGTTTGTTACCCGCCCCGAGTCCTATTGTGGAGAGGGGGCGGGCTATAAATCAAATAAAATCGAAAAAATCGAAATTCTCTATTCTGCTCCAATGTTCCAGGTCAATGTTAACAGTTTTCCCCCTTTTTTTCACAAAGTCTTCTTTTTGCTTTTTCTTTCCTCATTGTTGCCCAATTGTTCCTTTTGGTTTGTTGTATCAGTCTTTGTCTTTTCCAATTTTATTTCCTTTTTCTCCCTCCGGTTTGCTTTTAAGTCTATCTGCTCCATTTTGCAATTTCCTTGTTCACCCATCTCCTCCTCCTGTTGTTTCCTTTGGCTTTGCATTGCCATATCCACACTTTCCACCATCTTTTGTAATTTCTTCATTATGTCTTTTACATTTTTTGCCATTATTTCTTTCATGAATTGTAAATCCAGTTTTATTTCTCCACATATTACAGACATTTTATTTTATTTATTTTGTGTATTGCCCAGCTAGTCCACAGTCCTTGTTCAACTTGATATCTTTCTTTGTAAAAGCCCAATGTTTCAAATTGTATGATCCAGCTCTAATCATGCTTTTCACCTCCAAGCCAAGGGGATATCTCCACACATTCTCCTTCTATTTATCTTAAAAAAATATTTTTCAAGGGTAATTAAGTTGCGTAGTTTGGAAGTCCAGTAGGCTTTTTTTTTCACTTTCAGTGACACTTTTACACCGGCTTTCCCTTTCCACCCAATCTCTGCCCTTCAAATTAAAAGTTCAGTTTTTAACTTTCCGTTCAAACATCAAATTCGCTGCCAGTTCCACTCTTTATAGGGCTCCTTTCCCGTTATTATTTTTTCCCGGGGATTACCTTGGTATTTCTGCAGAATTGTCACCCAGCTCACACACTGTTCACTTCTTCCTTCATTCCTGCACAATCTTAGTCCTGGTTGCTCCCGTCTCCATGGCAGCCATTTTTGGCTACCGCTCCTGCTCACCTTTGGATGAGGAGTTTCCGTGTAAGGAAGGGGAAATTGCGATTCCCCTCTACCTGTCAGGTGATTTTCTCTTCTTCACCACCCCTCCAAGGATGGCTCTGGTCCTGTTTGGGACCCTCCGGTGGGCTGAGCTCGGATTGAACCCATGCACGATCGTGGACTCTGATCCGACAATGATGGGGCCACAACCAGAAGTCTCTCCAGCAGTTGATTATTGGTTTTTTTATCAAAAAGAAGAGAAGCTTCAGCTTGGCCAGGCCCTTTTCGAGAAAGTTACTCAAAGTATGAAAGAAACATGTCTAATTCTTTATACACCATCAACTTGGTGTCAGCTTTTAGCAACTGCATACACAGTCTTTCTGTATAATGGTTTGTCCCACACCTGGTCCTTTAGGTTTCCGAATACTGCTGTCAGTCCTACTAGGTAGACCAGATGAGGAAATCAATTCAACAGGAAAGTTAAAGCTACTTGTACTGAGATTGGTTATACAACAGGAATCTTGCAAGTTGATTGTGCTACACCTTCTCTCCTTATAGTTTAGTATATTAGTGAGGGGAGTTGAAAGCCGGCCCACACAAGCGACAGGCCAGTGCACACTTGCACACTGGCTCACTACTTATGTAAGTCAAACTGCGTGTGTGTGTGCTGGCCATTTCCAAAACAAATATTATAATTTCTATCTAAACTGCTTTGTTCTCCTCTGCTTCTTCTCAGCCTAACAAATCCTCGTGTATTTGCAACTAACTTTTTTATGTACATTTCACATTTTTTTCTGAACCTTGATTTTTTTTCACAATGATGCTCTTACATACTTTCCTTGTCCACAGTTCCTTCATTCCGCCAAGCTTTCTCTTCACATCTCTCATTAGTATAATTCCATGCATTTCTATGGCATTTCCAAAAGCTTCTATCTCTGTCAGACTGGCCCCAGCTTTGCTCCTAGGGAAGAATGACCCTTCACTCCATAGAAGATAGAGAAAAGGTACTTTTACTAAGGAACTGGTTACAGCACAAGTGAGGCAAGCTATGAGGAAAATGTGCATGGAAATCACATATTGAAAGCAATCCCCATGTCCCAAATCCCTTCGCCCTTGAAAGTCGTCCAATCAGGTGTTCTTCTGATGTTTTAAGAACTAGGTGTCTAGTGTAGGATTGCAAATTCCTTTCCTAGGATGGGTGTCCTTGAAGGCAGGAAGATGGCTTTGTTTGACACCTCTGGTTCCTGTGTCCATCCTCCCTTAATTCTCACAACATACCTTCACATCTCCAGTTCTCTTCCCCTTCCCAATGCCCCCCCCCTACCCTGGTTATGGCAGTTGCTAGCCACCTTCAAAGAAAGCAAAGCGAAGATAGGCATCTGACAATCCCATTATACTTTCTTATTTTGGCTTTTCATAATTCTGTTGGAAGAGTCATCTGTTTTCTACTAATTTTTTTATACAGGGCTTATAATTTCCCCTTTTAAATAATCATTCTACTTTCATTAAAAAAAAATAGTCTTTCTTTTTTTCCCCTATGCCAATTTTTCCCAGATCCCATTTTTAATGGCACACACAACTGTTTCAAACCCAATAGATATATTTGTACAAGGCCTCTTTGCCACGGCTGCCATTTTACTCCTTAAGCAGGAACTACAAGTCAAAGAGAACCACCAGATTGTGTTTATTGCCTTGAGTTATTTGTAAAGTAATACAAGTGGGATAAAAATCAAACAAACAAATAAAATAATATTGTTTGTAATACAAGCCCATCCTCTTTTTAAACATGTGTATGATGTCACACACACAGATCAAAAATGACAAGGAGTAATGTTATAATAGTATTGCTAATGTTAAAATCAGTATTGCTAATTTAGATTTCTGATTTAGAGGCAACCTTGCAAGACAACCTATTGTTGCTTGCCACTTATCAACTATGCAATATATTGGCATGCATCCAAGATATGTCAAAACACAGATCTATAAAATTGCTACAAAAATAAAATAAAAATAAAAATAGAAAACTTGGAACTAGTTCCATGAACCCTGCATTATTTTTAATACAATATTTTTCAGTAGATGTTATTGTACTGTAAAGAGCACATATTTCTGTACAAGGAGACATACTCTACATATCTTCTACTAGCTCCCTGACCTTGTAGCTTCATTACCTATTTTCAGCACAGCTGTGAAAAAAGACAAAAAGAGGATCTAGGAGTAAAAGAAATAAAACAAACACATAATCTAAACTGGGACATTTATTGCAGAATTTGAGAACATTTAGAAATGATACGATTAACTTACAGTTATGTAACAGTTACAGTTACTTTAAAGAAATATTTTATTTTGTGATGTATACATTTGGTACAATCTTTTCACCATTATCTATTAGAAATTATAACCCACGATACATGGAGAGCATTACAGTGGGAATGGTCTACCTTCCAGCAAGTTTAAGTGAAACTTAATGCTCAAATAATGTCCCCCAAAATTAAAAGAATGTCAAAATCTGATGATTTAAATAACCAAATAAATAGTAATTTAATATCGTACTTCATTCATTAATACAACATGTCAGTAATGGTTCTCCAGAGATTTTAACACTTACAAGTTTATATGAATAAGCAAAATTCAATACATAAATAGATAGAATAGCATGTATTGTGCATGTGTTTTAATTCAACAAGTATTGGTCTAATAAATATTTGCTATTCTCTCCCTTTTTATTTTTTACACAGAGCCCATAATGTAAGTTTCTTTCTCCTAACTCTTTGCCTGCAAATGCCTACAAGCAATGTTTCAGACAACAGTTAGCTGGGCAATAGCTTACTTTGGATTTCTTCTGACAGCTTTGCACTTATGTTTATCCGACAATGATATATATTGCCTTACTAAGTTTTGTAATTCTTATTTTTTTTTTTAAAAAAAAGAGATTAAACATATCCACAATAGAAAATAAAATAAAATAAAGTATTATTATTATTCATTGCACAGTCACTCAGATGTTCAGACTGAGTTTGGCATTTTTGTCTACCTGTGAAATCCTTACCAAGGACCTGGGATAGGCAAATCTGGATATTTGATGGTGTTACAGGTATCCCTGGAGGATGGAAGCTCTTCCAAGTAAAGCTGCCTTTTGTAATTGACTGATAGCAAATTTGTCAATGCCTATGGTGTTCAAATAGGTGCTCCAGTTGTTTTGGGATTGCACCCAAGGCGCCTATTCCTATTGGTACTACCCTTGCTTGCCTTTACCATAGTCATTCTATTTCTATTTGTAGGTCTTTGCATTGTTGTTGTTGTTGTTGTTATTATTATTATTATTATTATTGTTATTATTATTATTATTATTATTCAAGTGAAACATCTTCAAAGAAAAACCAGAAAGTCCAATTTCCTCCTGAAAAAGCATTTTTGGGATAAACTAGACAATGAACAAATGCCATCATATTCTAGTCCAAGTGTTTACTTGTAATAGATTCAGTCTGGACCAGGACTACCCCATGGGATAAGCTTAACCTTTTCCCCTCCATTGTCTCTATCGGATCTGTATACTTAAATTAAGCTCACATTAAAGATTAAATGCTATGGTATGCGCTCTGTTATGCATCCTACAAAGCTTACCATTAGGCTTCTACTGTACTTCAAGATGCTGATTGCCAACAATAAAGCCTTTCATGGCACAGAACCTAGTTATTTACGGGACCATCTTTCTCCCATAATGTCTTAAGAGCTGAGCACGTCAGTATATTTTGGACAACATCTATCAAACAATGCCATCTCATGGGACCCAGGAGAAAGGACCCCTCTATTGCATCATTTGTGGTCTGGAAGAGAACCCACCAGAGATCCAAGCAACCACAACTTTAAGTTACCTTACATATCTTGCTCTTCTCTCAAATGTTTGACTAAGAAATATTGTGAGTCTGTGGTTTGTTGATTACAATGTTTATAGTCTTTCCTTTTTTATGGTTTTGAGTGTGGTTTAATTCTTTATGTTTTTAATATATACACCGTTAGAAGAGAATATATGTAGTTCAGGGCTGAACTGTGTGGTCCTTGGTGCTCTCTGAGCTTGATGGGGTTTTCTTTTTGCAGATGTTTCATTACCAGACTAGGTAACATCATCAGTGCTAGCATGTCTGCAAGAAAACTAGCAAGCTCAGAGAACACCAAGGACTCCACAATTTGTACTCTGCCAAGGGTGGTGTTATGATTATCAAACCATTTGATAAATAATAAAGGATCAAAATAAGACAAAGCAGTATATCCAATTCTTGGCAGGTATGAACAGGTTAGCATGGAAATATGATAGATTTGGTCATTACATATAAAAAAATAAAAGGCTATGTTTGCTAGTTGAAGTCTCTTGGGCTCCCACTTCTGGAGACTGTTTTATTCTTTGAAAGGATGTGTTGTTAATAACCTGATAATATAAAACTACCCTGCATAATCTAATAGTGCCATCTATTAGTGCAGAGATATTGAAAGGTGTGCATGGCAGAATATTATAAGCAATGCTTCCAAGGAGATTAATTTTGCTCCTATCCAAATTACATTAAAATATTCTATTATAACATGCATTATGTGAATAGTGATGAGCCAATTTCAATTTCATTTTCTCTTTAGAAGACAGCTTTAATTCCACATATTATGACTTTATCTCTTTAAAAAGTATATTGAGGTCTTTATCAAAAGCAGCTGAAAGAAACTTAGTCATCTCTTTCTGATATGCCTTAAAAGACTGCCCACACCAGGTCTGTGCATTTTAAAGACAATTAGGAGGAGTGAGATGCTGAAAGGATCACAACACATAATTTATTGGGAAATTCATATTTTTATTTGCAAGCTATCTGGAAACAGATCGTATTAGGTTTTTTTTTTCATTTTTCATTTGTAATTACTCATGAATAATTTTCCTTCTGAGTCATTCTTTGGTCTTACGTTATTTATGAGGAGATTATTGTGAATAAATGTGTTTTACGATTATCATTTTATAAGTGAACTTCTAGATAATTTGAAATCCAAAGTAACTTCCTAATTTTGTTACACAGACCAAGTTTTGTGGAAGACTTCTAAATGAAGGTACCCAAAAGTTACAATACAGTGATGATAATGACTACCTGTATCATACCCTGCATTGTCAAATTACATTTTTGAACCTTTTGATACTTAATTTATTAAATGAAATCTTCAATAAATGTTTTAGAACACATATAGATTTATTTATGTAGCATAGGAATATTTTCTTGTACCTGGAATGCTAATGGTCCAAGCCACTTGCATACTTTATTACAAGTCATCTTACAATTAGTGGGGTTTGTTTTTGAGTACACCCCAGTAGGACAGCATTATGAACAACGTACAGCATAATGTAGAAATGATAAATATTATATCTTTGATAAGGTGTATTAAACCAGTGAAACTGCTATAGATAACCAATGTATACATTTTGTTTGCATAGTGTTTAGCTACAATATGTCTCTTGTTCTTTTATGTATGGGGTTTTTTCGTATTTGTTCATTTATTAATTAGACACATAGAAATGGACTAAGAAGAGAAGCAACCAGAGTTAACTAACCCACGGAAGCTCTCACATACAAGTTCAGATTCAGATCATTTGGGGGTTTTGTAGGAGAAAAGAGCCCACAACACCTGTGCTTTAACCTAACTCACTGTGCCATAAGCAGCACAGAAAGGGGCCCATAGGTAAGGGAATCCTGTATCTTTAAAGCTGCAGCGCTGATGCGGAAATTACTGAAAAAGCTGCAATTATGGTCAAAATGAGGACAGGGATGGGAAAGTCAACTCAGAAGACGGCTAATCCTATTCACCAAGTTGTAAAGTTCCCTTCTTTCAAAGGAACAAGCTGTCTACAGAAGAGTTCAGACCACTTGGACATGTTCTGTGGGATACACAATTTAAAACACAAGCAGAAACCTGCTTTTAAGACCTTTCTCACCAACCTGGAGATGGGTCCTTTTCTCTGTTTTTTGACTTTAAGTTAATTTACCCTATTGACATGAATAGAACTCTGTGGTAGAACTTCTTAGTGTAACCATACTGCTAGGTTTTATTAAAGCATAGACAGCCAAGACTTTTATTCTTCCTTCTCTGGTTATAGGTAGACCTCGAGTTACAACGACAATGGAGCCTGCCTATTATGATCATAAGTCATAATAGATGACTTATGATTGTAAAATAGATTGTAAAATAGATCCATCATGATTTTATGACATTTTTTGCAGTGATCATTAAGTGAATACCCTGGTCATTAAACATTAAACCCATTGTTCACTATGGTCTGATTTTGTTGAAAAAGAGAAGTGACGGTTTTTGACAAAAATGTAGGGGAACCTTGCAAAAGACCAGAGATGTGGCTATTTTGCTAAATACCTGGAGTGTGGTCACACAACTCTGTGTGTGAGAGAGACCATTGGAACTTCAGAGTCACATTGTAAATCCTCTTTTTCAGGTATGTAGTCACTTTGAATGGTTGCTAAGTGAATAGACATTAGTTGAGGATCATCTGTACAACCAAAGACAAACCACTTCCACTCGACTTCCGGCTTCCAGTGGCAACGGACGTCTGCGGGGCTTTCTCTATGCCCCCAGCGCCCGAATCCAACCGCCGCTGAGGCCCCTAGGGGCCAGGTGCCCCGGAAAGGGC
>JAOYMU010000263.1:17412022-17423317 GCA_025802295.1 Psammodynastes pulverulentus | reverse complement strand
TTTGTTACCCGCCCCGAGTCCCTTTTGTGGAGATGGGGCGGGCTATAAATCTAAAATAAATAAATAAATAAATAAATGAAATGCAATGCCCAATGACCAGAAAGGAGGGACCCTGCCTACAGCAACCAACAGAAGCTGGACATTGATCAAAATCACTAACTGGGTCATTTCTTACTTCTTCAATGAGCAATACTAGTTCATGTCAATGGCAAAACAATGTTTTGGGAAAACGGAAAATACTACATTGAAACTGGGATATCTAAAAATAATTGCAAACCTATTTTCAGTCATAAACTGAAGTATCTTTGTTCTTTACTACTGTTATTCCATTAAAAAACAAGGAATGCGTACTTCCCACCTTCAGAAACCAGGCAAATTTCACCATATAATATCTGCAGCTTATTTCATTTTCATGAAAGCTATTGCCAGTTGGAATAATTTAGAACTACGAAGCAGGAATGAGCATGTTTATGCCACTCATTTTGCATGATTCCTGTCTACTATGCATAAATTTAGTCCTGTGGCAATCAATAACCAAGAGAGTTTGGAATTACATATTGTTGTATCTGCAAAGATGACACTTTCAGTTGGCAGAAGTGCTGCCTTTGTGTCTGTCACAAGGCTTTTCTTCAATCCTCTTTTAAGCAATAGGAGAAAAAAGCAAAAACTCTGCATACTGCAGAGAAGTACCCCAGGCTGCTCAGCACAGCAAAGAAGAGAAACCATTGCAAAGGGAGCATTTCATTTAATTGTGTTTCATTTTGTTTACCAGCGGAAGTATTGCAATCATCAAGCATTCAGCTAGAACTGGCAGTAAAAGAAAGCAGAAAGCTCTTTCAAGCTGAAGCTGGCTTGGCTGTTTCACATAGAAAAATCCCTTCATGGAAATAGCCAGATAGATTTGTCTTTTTCACACAATTGAGACAAAGAATCCACTCTGTCCTTGGAAGTTTTGGCATTCTATTCCATCCATAAACATAACATTTAAAAGTGAGCATATGTATAATCTATATTTTACATTTTCATATAGTGTTCAAAGACTATGTTTCTTTCTTTATTTTTTAAATTCAATTTAAACCAAATTCAGAGGCTGCTCAGTTTATAGCTATACAAAATATAATGCAGTGAAGTGC
The DNA here is from genome assembly GCA_025802295.1 of Psammodynastes pulverulentus. NCBI lineage: Eukaryota > Metazoa > Chordata > Lepidosauria > Squamata > Psammodynastidae > Psammodynastes > Psammodynastes pulverulentus. The sequence continues at coordinate 17,422,184 of JAOYMU010000263.1, read as the reverse complement.
AGTGCAGTGTAAAGATTTTCATGGGTATAGGTATGTAGGTTTTGGCATATTCGGGTCTTGTCCCATGTAAACTTGAGGGTGTCTAGGCGATGTTTCGACGAGGTCTCACTCGTCATCTTCAGGCTGGAGCTTCCGGCTTCGTGGTCTGCGAGCAAAGCAAGTTCTGGGCTGCTGTCTCTGTCAGGGTTCCAACTGTCATTCTCTCTATAAATACTCGTGTGGAAGGGTGGAGTTTGGTTACTGAAAGCTGGTTGGTTGGCTGTATGGTTCCCTCTTGATTGGATGATAGATATATAGGGGGGTGAAGTGCTGGCTCCATTGCTGTAGGCTGGTTGGTTGGCTGTATTGTTCCATCTTGATTGGTTGATGGAGATGGTTGTGATGTGGCATCTTGGATTTTGGTTTGGGTCCGAGTTTGAGATCTTGTCCTCTATTTATGGTGTGTGTCAATTTGCTTTGTGTGGGGATCGAAGGGGGTTGTAGCAGCTGGTGGTGTCTCTGTGGTCTTACTTCTGGATGGTGGTTGTGTTTTTTCTATGGGCTGAGTTTGGGTTTGAATCTGGTGAAGGTGATTGGTGGTGGCGTCACAAGTTATAATGGGTCTGGCATCAATTTTCATGGCTGAGGCTCGTTTGTTGAAAATCTATGGAAACAAGTGTGTGTGTGTGTGTGTGTGTGTGTGTGTGTGTGTGTGTGTGTATGGCTTTTTTTGCCCCGGAACTCGGCGGAACGCCGTTCCGGAACCTTTTCAAGTCTGTGTCACGTGTTCTGTCTCCACCAATCGTGTGCTATCACTTCCGGGATAGTTAGCGCGATGACGGGGGGTACGTTCCGGCACCTTTCAGCGCCGAAAAAAATGTATTCATAGTGTCTGTTTGCTGTGCTTCTCGAAAGTTTCAACACTGGGGAAGGGGCAGCAGAGACCCCCCAAATAGGCTGCCTCCCCTCACTTATCCATGCCCAATGCGGCCTGGATCCCAGCTCTTTTAACTTGGCCCCCATTCCAGAACCGTGAGTCCGGGATACAAACCAGCTCGATCCTCTTGATCAGTCTTAAGTCCACTGGGAATGGCTTTCCAGATATGGCTGGCAGCTTTATTAAAAGTTAAACATGCAAAAACCAGAAATGCCTAACTGCTGAAACATTTCAATTGTTCATGTTCTCTTTAACTTCATGAAAATAATAAAACCAACCCATAAAACTAGTACAGAAAATGGCAAAACTACAATTTTTAAAAGGTTAAATTTCATTTTTCATAATTTGAAAAAGGAGCAAGGCTTCCTGTCACATTACAGTTGCTAACTATATATATATAATATCAACTTACCTTGTTAAGTGTAATGATGTTATATTGGGTCAAAACAAAACAAAACAAACTCAATTTTTATCTTCTTCTTCCTGTTGTTTCTATCTCTAAAACTATAGCTATGACATAAATATAAACCTACTCAGGACTATAAATTTCATGAGATAAGGAAGTTGTGAGGCCTATGATGGATCACAAAGTTGTTTGTTGATTTTGCTGCATGAGACTGACAAGGACAAATATCACCACTTTATTTGCAACCATTAATCTGAGCTATTTTGTGTGTCATCTGAACCTCCCTGCAAGCAGATCTTCTTTTCACAATCCCTTTCCTTACCCCCAACAACTGTATGTATTTAGAAAATTTGTCTCACAGAGAAAGGACACACATGCTGCCTTTTTCAGTGAATCCTTAAAAGATGATGCTTCTTTTCTTGGTTTAACCTGGTAGTCGTATGATTCCAGGAAAACACATGTTCAACTAAGGAGCTACAGACAGAGTGTAACAGGGTTATTACAGAATGAGTGTGGGCTCACAGTTAAGTTAAGAAGCCTTGCCTTCCTAACTTAAATGCCTCAGAAGAAGATTGGGAAAGATATTTTAAGAAGCTGTTGACAGGTGCAGTGTCCATGTTCATGATTGCTCAGAATTACCAGTTTTCATTTGGCTCTGAAGTATAATACATTCCTATAAGAAAGCAACTGTCAACATCAGGTTACCTCAGAGCTGCTGTTGCCCTGAATGGGAGGGAGGGAGGGAGGAAGACAGAGAGATGCCTTCACTTCCTTTATCAATTGAAATGTAAGATTTTCCAATGAGCCTGTGATGTGAAACAGGAACTGTCCCAAAGCAAAATTTCTGACATTTTTGTGGTTTTTCAGCACCTAGCTGATTACTAACTGCTTGCAACAAGCAAGACTGCAGAAGATATTTTTCCAGCGAGCAATACTGTGGGTGCTGTGGGCAATGCTTTAGTGAGAGGGTTCAATTGAATCCACCTTCATGTGTTCAAATCTTGAGGTTTACCAGAATTTTTGTTTGTTTGTCTTTCCTAATGTTACTTGAGACATACTAAGAAACCAATGAGGAATTGCCCACTGGTAAGGGTCAATCTTATTGCTGTTACTTACCCCCATAATAGTAAAGTCTTCACTGCATTACATCTTTTTAATAACAATAGCATTTAGGCTTATATACCATCCCATAGCATTTGCTGAGTGATTCACAATGTTAAAGTATTATTTGCAAATCTGAGTCCTTATTTTACTGACCTTGGAAGGATAGAAGACTGAGTCAACCTTGAGCCCAATCAGGATCAAACTCTTCTCTTGAAGTTTTTTTCATGCTCTTATGGGGTTAGTACACTCTTTGGTTTGGTGATACCTGCAGTAAATGCATTGCACTAAATTTAAAGCATTTATTATTTATGATAAACCCTTTTATGACAGGCTTGCATTTAGTAAACACTATCAAATTCAGATTCATTGACTGCATTTGCATTTTATTCTATTGCACAGGTATCTAGGAAAAGATTTGGAGCTGGGTTTCAGATGGGCATGAGCCTAGTTCAATTTGGTGTAAGGCAGTGTTGGCTTATGGGATCAAATTCAAAAGAGTGGAAAAGGGTAACTAATCTAGCCTCTTTTACACAGCATCCTGAGATTAAAAAGTTAAATGCCTCTGAAACCTACACGAAGAGCTTAACAATGCCAAGTAAGTTTTAACTCTGAACTCTAAGCCTTTGTATATTAGGCAAGCATGAAACCAGGACTACTCAACACACTGTAGTGCTGCAAAATTCCCTAGAGATACAGAGTTACAGGATTACTTGATGAAAGACTCAAGATCTGCCACAGGAACTGCTAAAGCTGAGAAATCCCTTAGAGTTTCATCACATGCTGGGAGCTGCTTCATGAAGTTACGCTTGTAAGAAACGGTTCAACCTCTTGTCAGTTAAACATTTCAGCATGAGAAAGTTGTCTCCATAAGCCTGTAAAGGCAGAACCGTAAAGCAAAATCTGAAAGAACATATGACTTGGTTTCTTGGAGAATTCAGGAATCCCCATAGAGTTCTGTAAGAAATGAAAATGTTTTCTTTTTCTTTTTCTTTCTTTTTTTTAAAGGAAAATAAAAACTAATGCAAACTAATAGAAAGTAATAAAAAGAAAAGAAAAAAGAAATAAAAAGAAAGGTAAAAGTTCAAGATAGAGGAAAAAAGAGTAAAAGAAAAATGTAAAAGAAAGAAACATGTTTCCAATCTTCCTTCATGCAAAATCAGTACAATTACAATTTTGCCCCTTACTCTATGGTTACAGCATAGCCCTCTTCTTTCTATAATTTTTTTGGTCTAATCATAAAAAACATAAATCCTACATTCATATTCTTTGTTTCACACAAAATATTTATAAGAGGTTTTCAGTCAGCAAGAAATGTGCCTTTTCTGTGCTGAAAGAAATAAACTTAATCATCACAACAAGTTGTATCATTTTCACCAACCATTCCTCCATTGTGGGTCATGTCAAATCTTTCCATCTTTGTGCACTAATCTTGCTGCCACTATCATGTACAAAAAAACCCAAATGTAACTTCTAATGAAGATTCATGGGAAACTAGATGTCCCTGAAGGAACAGTGGAGATGGCAAATTTCTCCAGAAAAAGAGTAACTGAGATTACCCACTTGAACTCCAGAGAGAAATAGTGTATGATAAAAAGACCAAAATGTTATATTATAATATACAGATAGAATAATGAAAAAAATATGTGGTTGAGAGGTTTGGTATTTTCATCGTGTTATTATCTTAAAGACAATTTTTATTAAATGATGTGCTGTTTGTGCTAAAAAAAATTGTCTAGAATGTATAAAGGAACTTAAAATTTATACAGGAAATATGAACAACAAGAAAGAACATTTCATCATGTTTGGTAGACATGTAAATTCTGGATTGAAAACTTAGACTGAATCTGAGGATTTTAAAGATTAATATACAAGTGAGACCAGAAACTTTTCTTCTGTAATTGATGAACAAACAGTTGGAACTAAAATGTTTCTCAAAACATCAGTCATCTGTCATAGGGAATTGCAACTGTTTTCATTTGGGAATTTTAAATAATGTTTTCTTTTAGTAAATGGGCAGAAGGTGCTGGGAACAAGAATTAGGCTTCCCCATGTCTGCAAACTCAGCCCCAATTGAGATCTGATCACCATATGGTTACATTTAAGAAAATAAAATAATAAACCAGGTAGGCCAGTTATCAAATTGTTTAATCATCAAGTTTCATCTGAAAAATCAGAGACAGAAGGGAAGTGTGTATATGTTAGCAGAGGCTAGTTCTGCAAAAACTTTTTCCAACCTAAATGCTATTCATCTTGCTTAAAGCATGTTCACTGAATGAAAGTGAGTAGGTGCTGCATAAGGCTAGGGTTACAAAGTTTAAAAGATTAAGTGTTGTCACATAACAAGATCAATATGAAGCTTACTACTCATATACTGTGTCCTATTCAATGATTTTGATCTTCAAAAGTTTGCTTGATCTATCCTGAAATCCATCTAGGATTACCTCTTATTTTCCACAATAACTAAATTAGTCTTCAACTTACAACCATTTGTTTAGTGACCATTTGAAGTTGCAACAGCATTGACAAAAGAGACTTATGACCAATCCATTATAACCATTGCAACTTCTCCATGTCCAAGTGATTAAACTTTGAACTCTTGGAAACTGGTATGAATTTATGATGGTTGCAACATCTGCGGTAATGTGATCACCATTTCTAACTTCTAACATGTGATTCACTTAGCAGCCTGAGTGATTCACTTAACAACTGGTAAAAGGTAAAGTTAGGCACAAACTCATTTAACAACTCGTCCCAATTGTGGCTGTAAGTCAATTCTATCTTTATTATAATTTCTCCAAAAAGATTACATGAATTCTTCCTGTATTTCTAGAATTTCTAGAAGTCTCTAGAGCTGTATTTATGCAGTACCATTATGAAAAATAAATATCTGATCATTTTTTTAAAAATTCCTGTGTTTTTTTTTTATTCTCAGGCAACATGAACATATATATTTGATTCAAGGTTGATTTAGCCTTCCATCCTTCCCAGGTCAGTAAAATAAGGGCCCAGACTGAGGAGGGAAATATGCCGGCTCTGTAAACTGCTTAGAGAGGGATGTAAAGCACCAAGAAGAGGTATATAACTTTAAATGCTATTGCTATTCTTGATCGTCATCAAACTTATGTATTATGCTACATTTTGCTTGATGTATCAGCCATTAGAGCTGTTTGAGGGAGGCAGGAAAAGGGGACAATAATAGTAAAATGTCAACTTGGGAATGTAATGATTAGTTAATATATTTCCCACAGACTTTATTTCAAAATATTATATTTATTAATAGCAGATTAATTAAGAAACAATTAAGAAACTAACCAAGGAAAGAAGCAACCTAGAACTAAGGAGAAATTTCCTAACAGTGAGAACAATCAACCAATGAAACAATTTGCCTTCAGAAATTGTGGGTTTTCCATTACTGGAGATTTTCAAAAAGACACTAGACAACATTTGTCTGAAATGGCATAAGGTTTCCTACTGGAGAAAGGGGTTGGACTAGAAGACCTCTGAGGTCCCTTCCAACTCTGTTATTGCTATGCTCTACATATGGCTTAGGTAAATGATAGAAAAGCATGGTAAAAATATTGCTATTTCTATGTGCTAATAAATCTAACCCTTAAGTGCATTCTTTTTAGTACATAAGCTTACAAGTGTTCTAATACAAGATAAGAAGTGTAGAACAATAAGCCATTGGAAGCAAAATTGCAAGTATTTTCAATTGCTTTAACTGTTGAATTCATGTGCCAAATTTCAGCTGGAATGTTCATTCCAGGCAGGTCATGTTGAACATGCTGTTGGCACTAGAAAAATGTTTATTATAGATGATAGAACTGTGTGCCTTTTGAAAGCAATTTGGAAGAGGTTCTTCAGACCTTACAAAATTGTGAGCAAGTCACCTCTCTGTTACTAATTAAAGTGTGAAGCCTGAATCTGCAGATACTGTAAGTCATCAATTCATTAAAGCCACTCTTAAATAAGCAGCATTTTCCCCACATTTGCACTGAAATTGTGATTGCTTTAATAAAGTGATCGTGTATTGGCTGGAGCATTTCTTCCAAACCATTTTTTAAATGTACAAAGCTGCTGTATGTATTTAGTGAAGATGCCTTACTTTTGAGGAAGTCTTTTATCTGGAACTAAAACACCTTTTATATTATTAGTTGGGCTAGAAAAATCCAAGAAGAGAAAAATAGACTCAACATGATTTTATTTTACTAAGAAACGTTCATTGCCTAAACTAGCAACAAGTCTCTCTCCCGGTCTTGTCACTTTATTCTCTTGTGAAGGTTTAAATAACAAAAGAAAGATGTAATTCTGTTTATAAGGATAAAATTCACCAAACATGTACCTCATAATGTTAAGTTGCAACTGTATGTCACAATATTCTGGAAGAGGCATATTTATTGTCTGTCAAACACAATACTTAGTAAAGAAGTAGGATGTCTGTTAGGTTTAGTATCTATTAATACCTCAGATGAAGTGGTCTGCAGCAAATACTATTAGGAAAAAATAAGGATGTTTTTTTTTTTAAAAAAGAGTCACAGAGATTCTCATTTGCTAAATTCGGTGAACATATTTTTAACTTTATTGTCAAATAATGTGGTGAGGTACATTATAAACTCTGTGATTGATGTTCCATACAGTTTTAGAAATAGGTAGAATCTGTATAAGCGTTCAAGTTAAGCTGATATATTTTGGAATGAAATATATGCTGCTGACTGAGATTAATAGATTTTCAGAAATGGAATTCTAGGCTATTATTGACCTGGTTTTGCTACCCTAATCCTTAGCCACACAGCTTTGTTTGCATGTATTTTATACAATAGTGTAAGAACGGATGGGCCTATGTATTCGATCAACTACTACTCAACTAATTCAATATCAGGGTTGCAGAGTGTATATGTACAGAGTATATCTGTATGTATTCCAGAAGAGATATAGCCTGAATTCCAAAGTGGATTGGGAATCATTCATAATATTGTCATTTATCAAAATGAAGGAATGGATTTAACCCATCCTTTTCTGAATGAACTTTTAAAGTTCCAGACTGTATTTCTTGTTACAGTGGTCTACAAATGATGGTGATGAAGCAATTGCAATTGCCAAAACCATCATAGGGAAAAAAATGATATTGATTGAAAATTCCGTAGAAGGAGAGGATTAGATTAAATAATTGACAGGTCTGTCCAGTGGTGGGATTCAAACTTTTTACTACCAGTTCTGTGGGCATGGCTTGGGCATGGTGGGGCTTGGTGGGCATGGCAGGGGAAGGATACTACAAAATCTCCATTCCCTCCCCACTCCTGGGGAAAAGTTACTGCAAAATCCCATTCCCTCCCCACTCCTGGGGGAGGGTTACCACCAGTTCTCAGAACTACTCAAAATTTCCACTACTGGTTGTCCAGAACTGGTCAGAACCAGCTGAATACCACCTCTGGGTCTGTCCTCATATTAAGTAATATCTGTAATCAAACTACCATTTGTTTGTTCCAGTCATAGGGTCTTTGAAAAGTGCCACGATTAAGAATATGAATCTTTGTGGCATTCACTGGATGGAAATGGACCACGTAGCAATATTGAAGAAGGACAAGCAATGATCAGATTTCAGTTAAATTGCAAATGCAAAGGTTTGTTAGGAGTTTTGACAATGTCCTGGCAGTAGTCTGTATTGAACTGTTGCCAAAAATCTAAGGATGAAAACAAACAAAACAAGCATAACATTTCCAAAATGAATTATGTAAGGTTCTGGTCTAGTAGGAAGACACTGGTGTCCAAACTGTCAGAAAAAATATCAGAAGAGTCAAAATAATGCTTGACCCTTATCTCTCCACAAATGACCAACATATTTCCACTTTTTAGACAGTTGGGCTGACAGCAATTTCACAATTGCTGTTAATTATTTTGGCTATCCTTCTGTACTAATTCTTTTATACAAAGTATATGGAGTTGATTTCTTGGAAGAAAATGTTAAATACTGTCAGGATTGCAGTGAAAAGGATTGTAATGGATTAATTGAGCTTGATTATTTTTGCAATTAAAGAAATATACCCCAGAAGCAATGTAATTTTGAAACAATGCAGAAGGCATTGTTTAAAAACAACAACAACTATAGCTCTATTTTTTTTAAATGCATTCTAGATTTTGGAAATAAATTGGAGGAAACAACTTCTAAAGGACCTTCAAACTAAATTGGATTATTTCTGTCACACTAGATCTAGTTGTTTAGCAGATCAGGAGATCTCTGCACAGTTCTAATATATAGTATATAAAAATTGCAATAGAACTTATATAGAAAGGGAACATGGATTTCTATGTAATTGACTGTTCTGCACAATAATCATTTAGAGTTAGTCTCTGGAAAATATGTTGATATTAACAAATGAGATTAATTTGGAAAATAATTTGCATGTAAATTATTTGCATGGGTTGCTCAGATATCTAGATAACTCCAGGTCTAAGGAGGAGCTACCCAATTATTCCCATGACAAGTACTGTAAAGATTAACTTTTAATTTGAATAAGCAAATTTCTGTTGAGAACTTATGATTTCTAAGTTGCAGCTAGTTTTGAAATGGCCAAAGCAAATTTAGTAATAAAGGCATTTAAAGTGGTATATCTATAACGTGTCAAATTATGAAGCTTTAGCTTTACCAAAGAAACCTTTGAATAGGATTTGAACAAATAATGGCAAAATATCTGGAACACTATCTAAATGTTTCTATGCTATACCATTATGTTTCAGTGTCACTCTTCATGGGTAACACCATATGCATTTCTATTATTGGGTCATTATATTTAATTTAAAATAAAAGATTCTTCACAACTGTTCATAGGTGTGTTAGTCAGATAATTGGATTTTTAATGATGGCAGGTGCAAGTTTCTCTGATATAATTTTTGTTGGCTTTTTTATTATTGCAACAAAACAATGGGAGAAATTCTGTGAAAAGCAGTAAGATGTCACTGAAACATGCTATATAATTTAGTATTTTGTGCAAAGATAGAAGATAGAGAGCCACCTTCAAAATGAGCAAGCATCTAGGTAATATTTTCATATTAATAGCAATTACCGTATTTATCGGCGTATAACGCACACTTTTTCATCTTGAAACGAACGTGGAAATCGCATGTGTGCATTATACACCAATATGTATACAAAAGCAGTGTACATACCATCCGTTCGTCCGCGGCCACCATTTTGTTCCGGAACTTCCCTCTTAAACTTATGGTGCACGTTATATGCAAGCGCGCGTTATACCCTGATAAATACGGTAATTTCATAATAACTACAACTTCTAGAAAAGCAGTTAAACTGTAGCGCATTTTAGGAATTTGAAACTAGGGGATTCTGTTTATTCAAAAGCTAATCAGCAACTTCAGTCTGAGGATCAATTAAACCAAAGCCAATTTATTTAATTCCATCAGGAGTCCAGCTCAGGGTATTTATTTTATTTTATTTAATGGATTTATAGCACTACTCAACTCAATAATTGTAAGCAATGTAAACCAATCCAATCCCCTCAGAAAACACCCAATTATAAAACAATCTTACTCACTGTGTGTATGTACTGTGTGTGTGTGTGTGTGTGTGTATGTGTGTGTGTGTGTGTTTATGTATGTTTTTGTAGATTTTCACGGGTATATGTATGTAGGTTTTGGCATATTTGGGTCTTGTCCCATGTAAACTTGAGGGTGTCTTGGCGATGTTTCGACGAGGTCTCACTCATCATCTTCAGGCTGGAGCT
>JAOYMU010000263.1:17179881-17191779 GCA_025802295.1 Psammodynastes pulverulentus | reverse complement strand
CCAGTGTATGTATGTATGTATGTATGTATGTATGTATGTATGTATGTATGTATTTCAGGAAGAAACAAAGTAAGTTTTTTAAAGGTAATAGTTAATAAGCTCATTTCATATCTTTCAAGCTATTAGATCAATAAATGTACATTTTAAAGTAAAAATAGAATGAGACAGTATGTATGGAAATTCAAAGACAGTTCTAAAGTTCTTTCTGGAAAAGAATGTATTAATACCCAGAGACTCGACATTCTTTACACAACTTTTGTGTTTACTTCTCTGCTTTCATTGCAGCATCTCTGATATTAGGAAATGAAATGAAAATTGAACTGTATGTTTTTCATGTAACAAAGTAGACCTGAATACAATTTTCAAATATGAATCTCAGCAACAGCAGTGAGTGCAGTGCAAGATGAAAATGAAATTACCTTACAGAGTTGACTTGGCAATGATAATCTTTCACCCAACAGAATTGAAAAAAGCTGGTAGGTGGATTGTATTTTATACATTTTTTTCTCCATGCTGGGAATATCAGTGTTGAGAACAAAAATCTAAAACATCCTCTAAAGTCTGCTAAAAGCTTTTATTTGTAGGATAAAATATGTTGCTTTTTGTGAGAGCTAGTACAATATGTTTAAGAATTATTAAATTCATAATGTATAAAAAAGGAACAGAGAAGCTATTCAACTGCAATCTCCAGAGTTTATTATGAATGTTTAAAATTGCTTGCAAATATCAAAAGAAAAACGGTTAGACTTCCAAACATCCAAAAATGCATATCCTAGTTGCTTACAGCTGCATTCTAACCACTGAGCCCTGGTGGTGCAATGGTTAGAATGAGCATTGTACACCAACTCTGCCCACAGTCTGAAATTTGATCCTGACAAGGCTCAAGATTGACTCAGCCTTCCATCCTTCTGAGGTGGATAAAATGAGGACACAGATTGTTGGGGGAAATATGCAGACTCTGTAAACCTCTCAGAGAATGCTGTAAAGCACTATGAAGTGGTATATAAGTCTAAGTGCTATTGCTATTCATCGAAGTTAACAAATCCTTAACTTTTACACATGAATCAATCTCCCACATACACACTTCTTCTATCAGTTTTCCAGATTATTTCATTTTATACAGTACACCGTATTTCTGTTGGATTTGTAAAAAAAAACCACATTAATACCTCCATAGCATATATTTTCTGAATATACAGAAAACTATCATATGACTTACCTTCTTTACCCATCTCCAAATAATTCACATTTACCAAATGTAGTCTGGTTGCTTTCCCAACTTTACAGAATATATTTGGATAGAGACAGCACTCAAGATGTTGTGGAAGGAATCCTTTTTTGCTGGTGTCACACCACCAGATGGCCGTTCCAGGAGCCATCCAAAATGCCACAAGGAGTTTAAGTTGAAAAGGAAAAGAAAAAAAGAAAAAAGAGAATGTCAGCCACTTTCTAGGGTTTGGAAAATATGAGTGACCAATGTTGAATTTACCATCGATTTTTCCTTAACTCAGAATGCAAACTTGTCAGAACAGAAATCTGTCCCTAAACTAAACTTTATGTGAAAAGCATATCCTATTCCACCAGTCTCTACTTTCCAGTAATGACGATGTAATGGTGCATTTCTATCTTGGAAAAGATGATTTTTTGTTGATAGTTGTCTCTTGTGTATATGTTTATATTCACAGTCATTTTGGTTGATTTTCAAATATATTTGTCATTTGAAAAGTATAGTGGGTGCTCCATCACTGGAGGTTCTTAAGGAAGCCTATTTATTTGTCTGAAATGGTATCGGGTTTCTTGCTTGAGCAGGGGATTGGACTATCTCCAAGATCCCTTCCGCTATCCTATTATTCTATTATCCTATTATTTGGATGCTCTTTGAACTGTGTTTATACTTCATAAGGTTAACATTTATGACCCTTTCATTAATAAGCAGTATAGCAATGGTAAAGACACAAATAAAACTACACAGGTATGAAATAGCATCAGTGTGTTATCTTAAAGTGAAGAGCTATAAGTCAGATCACTGAACTCCTTCAGATTCTGCTGTTTTTAGAACTGAACTTAGGATGCCCTTTGCTCAAGGTTATACAGCATTCTTATTCTTAAAAAAAAAAAGCTTTCTTCAGGACTACATGAAATTGGAGATGCAACTCTGGAAGCCGCAAAGAATAAGCACAGGACATAACTTGCAGTGGGTACAGAGAAGGGAGGACTATTCCAGTCTCATGGGAATCTGAAGAATGAGACCTTTGCTATGTTTAAATGAGAAGCTCTTCAAAAGCGAACCATTTTAGTCTAAGGACTTTTTGCATTGTACTTGTGTATGTCAGCACAAGTCATACTCAAACTAAGCAAATTGATCATCAGAATTTTAGTTAATGATTCCATTTTAATCTGATGAGATGGTTTACTGGCCTTCTAGTTAGATAAGGTTCATAGGTTTTCTAATTAAAAAAAAAAACCCTTAGCTGAGTCAGTGAAGATCATATAGGATAAGAAATAATATGATTTCTCTAGTGTTTCGCCATTTGCAATGCATTCATCAAACCACAGTTAAGCAAATAGAATTGTAGCATTACGAGTCAACAATTTCAAAAATATAGAAAAACCAAATCAGATCAACCTACCCTCATGTTATAAATAAGCAAGCACTGAAGATTCAGTCCTTACCTTGGAGAGAGAATGGCTAACAGTGCTTTTCCTTAGCTGGAAAAATGTTAGAAACATGTTTTCAACCAGCTGTTATGGGGAATCAATCCGGCTCTATCACTCATATGATGGAAAATGCTAAAAACTTACTGTATATTTCTGTTGAAAGGGAAGGAAAAAGTTTTTGAGGCTGTCCACCTTATTCCAATGTTCTGAATTGCATATGTCAAGAAAGATGAAAAAGTCATATCAGACAATCAAAACTGTAGCATTCAGAAACTAGTGACAAAACAGTTCAGTATCTCATTAGCAGATACTCTATTAACATTGATAAAACACCCAACCTAACAATTCATCTCAACATCTGGGCAGCCCAAGACAGGTTTTTGGCATTCTGATAAGAAAGTAATATTTCACCTGTTACTGACACAAGGTCTTCAGTGAGAACATTCTAGGGAAGGGATTCAGATGTTGGTGATCTGCTGGCCTCCAGCTATCCTAGCAGCTTTCCTGTGAGGATGCTCCCTTCAATCTGAAAAATGATTGTATATCTCCATGACATCTTATGTGGCTATTTTCTTCTTTTCAGAGGGTTCTGGAATGGAAATAAAGACCTCGCATAAGATTGGATACTGGTTAGGGTGGGTGTTTTATTTTACTGTTTTAAACAGCATACTTCCTCTACTGTATATAAATGTACAATTTCTAGGCCAATTTGTGCATTCAGCTGTACGGTATAGGGACTTAAGCTTTAATTCCATGATTTTTTTGATGATTACAGAAGTTTGGTGCCAGTTCAACTGGAAAAGATACAACCAAAAGTAACACAGGATAGATGAGAAATAAGCCAAGAGCTAATTCTCAGAGCAGAGATGTCAATAGTATGAACAGTGAGAATGGAATCTTACAAAGTCAAAAACAAATAGTCTGATGTGACATCTGGCCATTATTAAAAAAAGGGGCTGAGGGCATCTCTATGCATCTCTTACCTCTGGAACACTGCTAGACCTTTACATAAAGTAATTAGTGGTATATGTGTGGTGTGTGAGTGCATATGTGTGTGTGCAGGAAAATATAGATAGGTGCAAAAATCCACTAGAAGCTAAGCAAACTTTCAACCTCATCTCCAATGAGTCAGTCCTATCTTTTCTAGTTGAATTGGCACCAAACTTTTATAATCATCAAAAGGACAAAAACTCTACTAATCTGAAATAGATTTGTGATATAATATAATATATAGTAGAAGTAATATTTCATGCCAGTTCAAATGCATATAAAAGGAAAAAATATTCAAACCAAATCTAACATGATCTGTGTCAGGTCTCCATGGTGAAAGTTGTAGAAAAAGCATGCAGATTAGAAATAATTGGAAGGTGATTAATACCTGACTTTTCTGGAACTATTGGGGATGACATAGGTTGTTGTACTGTTTTGCTCTGGGTGGCATATAAATATAGGTGATTTCCTAACCACAGGTATATCAACATGGGGAAACATGAATTATGATATCATGATACCAGGGCCATAATTCTGTATTTCCATTGCAACAATATAGGAGTTTAATGTTCCAATACAAATGGATGAGAATCCAGACAGAGACATAGATGTAACTACTACAAGGCAAATGACAATGTCCTTCAAAGGGGAGCTTCAAATGCCATTTATGATAATAGAATCCTCCTCACAGCATTGCAAAATTAATCTTAGAATCAGATCTAATTCTTTTTAAGTTGACCATTTCATTTCCCTCTGATATCTCACAATGTTTTGCATCAATCAATTAAAGCAATTTATTGCATTACAAGTACATTTATATAATTATAAGGTTTGAATACACTCCTAGAAAGGGTCTCATGTGTTAATATTTTGATTGCCCTTTTAGCCTGCAAGGGAAAAATAAATATAATTATGTCCACTGACACTGTGTAAAATATTTTACACTTTAATTAGTATTATAGCCATCATCCTTGAATGACCCAGAAATAGCAGGATTGTGAAGTGGATTATACTAATGTGTGATTGATGATGGCTGCTCTTACCACATTATCTGCTGTAAGCAAGCATGTAATAGATGGATGTCATCACCATATAATACCTGAGTTTCACCACTTTATAAGTTTCTTTACCTGCAACGATAACATTCTGCAATTTTCTTTAGAAAAAATAATAACCTATTACACTTGTCAGAACACTTATTAAATTATGCAGTTATGCATTTCATTATGCTACAGAACTTTTCTATTTTCCAGTAGCTGTGTGCATGTATGAGTGTTTAATAGACTCCTCATGTTGATTTTGTGGCTGAATTTTTTTAAAATGCGTTTAGAAAATGCTGAAATCAGCAGGATTAAGTCAGGGTTAACAGAATATGATTTCAACATCAAATTAATTCAAGATTTTCATTTTACTTTTATTTAGTGCAGTTGCATCATACTTTTCTGAGGTAACGTCATATTTAAAAAGGAAAGACTATTGAGAACAGATCTACAAATAAATAATTAAAAACTGAAAACATCAGTTCTAGGAATCAAAGAACACATCTAACCATGAATGCTAACATTTGATAAACCTTTAAACCTTCCAAATAGCACACATAAAATTTTAACACAACTGATAAAATCTATAGAAGCAACAATAGGAATAACATATTTAGGCTGTAAACATTCAGAGGAGGCAATTCATGACTACCCTAGTTTGTAAGTAGTTTGTTCTCAGTTACCAATGCTATTAAATTGTTTCATTGTTAGCATTTGTACTGACTGTGTTTCCTGATTTACTGTTGATGCTAATATCATGATAATTGACTTTCTGACTCTGCATTTTTGAACCTGATTTTGTTGTTTAAGGCTACCGTATCTGAGTTGCAATGGTCTACACAAACGCTAAAAGGCAGGAAAGAATTAGAAGATATCTAGAGATTGTTCAATTTTAATAGTCCCAACAGAACTAGAACTACTGAATTCTTTAGCTTCCAGTCATTATGGCAGGCAGGAGACACTTCTTTGTGTTCAGAATCCTATAATCCCGAGACAGTCTTTACTTCTAAAGACACCTGTTTTTCAGACATGCCCTGCTTATTTAGGACTGAATTTGCAGATGCTTATTTTCCCAAAAGCCTAGCAAAACTTATACTGCCCTGTCTGACTAAAGGATGAGGTGCAGCTTTTTCTATCCCTGAGCTTTCTAATTTCCCACTTCCATTTCTAGGGCAAGCAAGGCTTACAGCACATCCATTCCTTCAAACAAGAAGTCAGAAGAAGGGCCATGAGACAAATAGGTTCTGTTTCTCGCTGGGTTTCAATGCTAAAATCAAATTATTTGAGGATCAAACCAGTAAAATCCCATTCAAAGATATTTTTGTGCTGGCACTGTCAGAACATTTTAGTCTCACCATGCTATGTGGTTTATAGGAAACAAGGGATCTCCAGTATTTTGGCCTTGGGCAAGTAATTTAGTGTCTTCTCATGTGATGTTTAGAGTCTTTAAGCTTTCCATGAATGTTCTTCAGCATACATTTTGAGGGCATCTTCTTGGTTGTTTTGTATCCAGGGAGATCCATCTCATTGCCATCTTTGGGATTTGATTATTCTCCATGTGGAGAATATGACCTGCAAGTTGGAGTCTTCCCAGTGCGACAATGTTATATAGTTTGCAGGAGAAACTCTTTTGGACCACTTCTTCCTTAGTAATATGGTCAAAATAGCAAAGCTTTAGGATTTGGTGAAGGCATTTTTCTGAAAGATGTTAAGTCTATTGGTAATACTTGCTGACTTCTTCTATCTCTGACTATCAGCGCACTGAAGATAATGTTTCTGTTCAGTCCTTAGGTGAATAAAGATCTGGAATTAGTTGATTTTTGGGTCTCCAATTACATTGTTCTATCAATGTGCATTTCTCTGGCATCTGCCAAAGAGAAAGGAAAGAGAAGAGCAAGGCCATACCTATCGATATTGCTGGGAACAACTCCCTGCTGAGCTCAGTTGTTCCAGAACACATTACATGAATTTATGTTTCAGTTCTGAATAGATTTCTTCTTTACCTTCTCTAGCAACCAGTAAAAACTGACTATATGTATTCTCATTACAGGAAGAATTGACTGATGAGAATTATGAAATCTCATACACGATTTGATGGGGAGAAAAAAAGATGAAGCTGAGCTTTAACCATTATTTTCAGCTGACTTCATTTCTTCTGTATCATTATTATGACTCATTTTTCTGCCAACTTTCAATATGAAATAGACATAACCACAATGATACAATGACAGAACACATGTCACAATATCACAAATTTCACATTTGTATCCCAACGTTGCATGCTAATTTATAAAGGCTATCATTTTTATACTAACCTTGCAATGGACATTTTCATCTCCTGCCTATACTGTGGGATCTTGATCTTCCCAATGGATAATAAAGTGACCTTCCCGGGACTGACCTTCCCAGTTCACAACTTCTAGAATGAAAGAAACCATAACAAACCAATAAAGCAGAATATTTGTACTTCAGGATTGGAATGAGGGGTCCTTAGTGCTCTCTGAGCTTGCTTCTTTTCTTGCAGACATTTCATTACCCAAACTAAGTAACATCATCCATGCTACTAAGGACAGCAACTGCACTCCTTACTAGCACTGATGATGTTACCTGGTTTGGATAATGAAATGTCTGCAAGAAAACGAGCTCAGAGAGCACCAAGGACCCTCTGAAACCATAACAAAGCTAAAAAAAATAGATCTGTAGATGGCATGCCTTATTTTCTCTAAACCAACCTCCTGTCCTCTTTGCTGAAGTTGAAGTAAATTTAATGTACCGTTTGAGTTGAAATATCAGGGTCATCTTCTTTTTCATTAGCAAAATGTTTGTTAGACTTTCAACCTTATTTGTCCAAAGAACTGGCAAACGATTATTTGCCAGTTCCTTGGGTATGAATGACTTCTATATTTTTTTATGATGGAAAGCAATAGGTCTAACCTGGAAGCACATTCTATAATGCTTCCCAGAATTCCATGCATTATAAAGGCATAGCTAAGTGGTTCCTTGGTTAATAAATCAATATAAAAAGGTCCCTGGGTACATCAGATTTTAAAAACCACTGACTAGATAAACACAGATTCTGTGCTTATAAATGACTCATAATTGACTCTTGAGTAAATGGATATGCCTGCGTGTTTTTCCAAGACATCATTCTAGCCAGATTTGTTTCTTTTAAGCTTCATCAAAGGAGACATTCTCAAGCATTTACACATCCCTTAATGCTGTTTGTTTTCCAGCTCTTGTGAGCTCTTAAGAATGTAATGAATATGTTAGAATTCTGATGAAAGTTAAGCAAGTATTAATGTATTGAATTAATATGAAGGAATTGTGCTTTTTTTTTCCTTTAAAGGGCACCATGATTTGCCAATTACTTTATTTGACCTTCATGCCTGGACTTCATGGTCTGTATGAAAGTAGAATGTCTTACATGTATAAAAGGTTTGGTTTGAAAATATAGTCCAGTAACACTGATTGATGGTGATGCCTGATCTCTAGAACCTTATGGATACTGCATTTTGAATGAGTGAAACAGAGATAGTTCATCACCAGGTTCAAAAGTAATCAGGTCAGATGGATGAATGGCTCTTCTACATGTCTCAAGTGGTGTCATTTTAAGGGACTTTTATGTCAGGGCATGTCATTTATCTTGTGGATTTCATTGGAAAACAAAGGCATTAGCCTCTATTCTCTTTATATTCACATTTTGTACACAATGACTATATTGTTGCTGTGAGAAAAAAAAAGAGAATAGATAGGGAAACTATTATAAGGTTAAATGAGTTGTAACAGTTAAATTGGAAAACAACTCAGGGAAGCTATGTAGTTACTGTATTTCACTTTTGCTTCCATTTTATTTTCCTTGTACAACTCATAAAGACAGTTACCACCACTTCACTGGGTGAAAGTTAGGACTAATATTAGAAAACATGAGGACTAGAAATTTACACAGAGAGACACAGTCCACACATCTGTGGAGACTGATGACAGCTTTGCTATCAGCTGTTTCTCCATTTAACATTTCTGAGTCTTGCAATGCATTACAGGACAAGCTTCAGTCTTCTATCTTCCACTCCTGTTTTTTAAAAAAATTAAACTACATAGCTTGGCTTCTCTTTAGGGCAGGAAGAAACTGCCTAATAACTGATGAATAGCTCTGTGCAAATGTGACCCAAGAGTGGTCAGGGGAAAAAAAACCACTCTAGATACATAAGCATTAGGAGGCCATTTAAAACAGCTTGTTAGTTGAATTGCACAATAGGGAAACTTGTAGTTAAACAGCTTTGCTAGCAGGTGTTCCCAGTGTGCTGGTAAACAGCTACATGTTTTAAACAATGGAGATAGCAACTCATGTGGAAATTCCAGGCTTCCCGTCCCAAATGGGGCAATTAATGTCACTTAAGAGCTTTTTATTAAAATATTTAACTACAGCACAATGTCGCTATGCTCCTTAAGAACAAGGAGCAGGTTTTATGGTTCACTACAACAACTATAACTGTCAATTATGTTTTACAGCAATGGTTTGGAAATAATCTTTCCCCAACAAGCCTTCTGCTATTGACTGATAGGGACTTAAACGTGTCCAGGTTTAAGTGGTGTCAGGAACATGTTCTAGAGCAGTGTTTCTCAACCTCAGCAGGTTTAAGATGTATGACTTTAACACCCAGAATTGCAGTTTGAAGGAATTCTGGGAGTTGAAGTCCAGATGCTGAGGTTGAGAAACACTGTTTTCAGTATTTGTCAGGCCTTTTTAGCTTCTCAGGGCCTATCAGGATGATATAAGAGCTGTAAGGATATAGGATGACTAATAAAAGATGGTGGGTACAAAGACCCAGCTTAAATCCAAAATGTTTCTAAGAAAGGAAAAGATGGCAGGGTAAAACTCTGAATAACTTTTTAATTTTTTTTAATAATGACTTTGCACATTTATTGCTTTATTTTATTGATTTTATTAATTGATATTGTTATAGGAGCAGCATGTCCTGGAATTCAATAGGCTGAGGAAAACTTTTACTACAGTAGAAAACAAGTTGACATTTTGACTTAGAAAGGATTCCCACCACCACGTTAAGAGTGAGATTTGAGAGAGTAAATTGAGAAGCCAGGAGTATGTTTCCTTCAATGCAAATAAATACAAGTCATGTTTTGATACAATGGGTCTCATGTAAAAGCTACATAGGCACATGCAGGAGACTTCATTGTTTCAGTTTTTTGCATCAAGGTGCACTGAAAATCAACCAATCAGTCTGAAATTATGGCTTATTGTGTGCATATAAATGTAAACTGTTATTTGATAAAGCTTCTTTGAGTTCTGGATGGGGGACTCAGCCACTCCTGGTTCTTTCTAGACCGCCTTTGCTACTATTGATCATGGTATCTTGTTGGTCCACCTATCAGCATTAGGAGTTGGAGGCATTGTTTTTTTAGAAGTTCTGCATATACTAAATGGGCAGTTTCACTTTATAACGATGGTAGGTGAGTAATCACATGTGTGATTGCTCCAATATGTATCTCATGGCTCAACCATCTCTTCTATGCTTTTTAAAAATGTTTATGAAACTCTTGGGAGAGATCATCCATTAGGTTTGGGATGAGATGGTATCAGATCACAGTGCATAGATGGCATTTATATCACCATCACCCAAGCTACAGATTCTGTGGAAGTCTTGAGCTGATGTTTAGAGACTGTGACGGACTGGCTGGACAAAAATAGAAGTTCATATTAAAGCCTCCCAAAATGGAGATATGAAATAACAGTATCATTTCATCATCATCTGAGTCTAACTATCTTTGATCTAATATAATCCAAATTTTCTACAGAAAATACATTCGGCTAGTCATTTGGGGCAAAATAAGTATTTCTGAAAATGGACTGATGGTATGCCTGCTTTCCAGCCGGACCAGACCAACCAAAACTAATCCCCAAACTAGGGAAACACCAATTTGCTATCTATTCCAGCAAAAGAACATACACTTTTTTCTTAAATAAAAAGGCCCAATGCAACAACAATGTTATCACAAAGAGATTTCAAGACACCTAAGAAAAAGGGAGAGAGATAAGCTAGAGTTTTGACTGTAATATAACTTCTTGACATACACATAGCTAAATGCATTCTGTATTGGGTTTATTATAGTTCAAACAAGTGTGGGTTGTTCTTCAAAAATAGAATATGTTCCTTTTGAAAAAAAAAACAAACAATGCACATACAGCATTTTCCTTCATCTACATTTCTCCCAGATAGGTAAAACAGTCACCTTATGATGATTATTACTCATTGCTTCATTCCATGTGGTTGTGCTTTCTGGTTTTTTTCTCTTTTATTGATTTGATTGTAGGTTTGTTTCTTTTAAGTGTAATTTTATTGAAAGTTTTAAAAACAAGAATATAAATTAATTTAATCTATGTAATAATTATAATTTATTATATAAATTTTAATAAAGTAAGGTGGGAAAAAGAAGTAAAAAAGAAAGCAAAAGTGTAAAAAGACAAAAAAGAAAATGGTAGAAGAAAAATAGAAAACAGAAAAATAAGATATAAAGAAGAGGTTACCAATCTTATAGTAGTTATGAGTACAATTGTAGATTTACTTCTTTCTCTAAGGTTAAACCATCTCTTTCCAGCCTATTAATCAAACCTAAATTATAAGTACATCTTCTGTTTCATCAAAAAGGCCATAAGGTATTTCTAGTCAGCAATAAACATATTCTCTTTTCTATAATCAAACAGGTTAATTTGGTTGTCTCAGCAAGTTCTATCATTTTTGCCAACCATTGCAGTTATTGCCAAATATTTTCATCTTTGTGCATATTGTAATTTTACTACATTTATATAAAACAAAGTTCAATTACTTTTTTTCCAACTCTTTATTTATGAGTGCCAAGAGGATAAATTCTGTTTTCAGTTGTATATTAACCGTTAAAATCTTCTGAACCATTGTATGCATTTAAACCCATATCTTTCAGTATTTTTAATGTTCACCAAGCATGGTAAAATAACTCTTCTTCTTGTTCACATTTCCAATGTCAATTTGAAGTACCTTTATGCATTCCAGATATTTTTTTTGATGTCATATATCAACAGTACATCATTATATAAAAGCTTAGTTTGATATTATAAGATAGTCTAAATTTTAATCCTTTCAACTACCGTATTTATTCGAGTATAACGCGCACACGTGTATAACGCGCACCCCTAATTTTCGATTAAAAATCGGTA
>JAOYMU010000263.1:17158125-17170549 GCA_025802295.1 Psammodynastes pulverulentus | reverse complement strand
AACGCAGTACCGCCGAGTTCCGGCCGAAAAAAAGCCATATATATATATATATATGATGTATTGATGTATGATGTATTGATTACCAAAGGAAAGGGGGTAATTCTACTTTCTTTCATCGCTATTTTACATTCGTATGAGTTGAACTTTGGAAGAAGTATTATGAAGAAAATGATTCCAGAGTGAATTCCAGCTGAATTCAGACAGAGTTCTCTGGAAAGAAACCCAATATTTAATATTGTGAAGTAACAGTTCTCTCCCCAAATTTAAATCTAGCTCATTTTTTCTGCTTAAAAAATAGTTATTTCAAAAATGTCTTCTATATGTTAATCGAAAGACTATTGCCTACAATATTCATTTTTTTTACAATTGTACAATTCCATAGTCATTTTCATCACCATGCAATGTTTCTAAATAAAATACTCATATGCAGAATACCATCATGGCGTTTTGGAATAAAATGAAGATAATGGAAACTTGAAACAACAGGAGAGAATACCCGTGTTCTGCTCATTCTCTAATGTCATCCAATAAGTTTAACAGTTGAAATGACTTAGAAGAACTGAATTTGAAATTTTATACTTACTTTGTCAGATCCACATCAAGGAAGATTTGAAATTAACTATATATCATAATATGTATAGTTTGAGATGATGGGATTTTGCTGTAGCTGAGTTTGGCTCTTTTCAGTGAGCTGAAATCAAGTTTTATGAAAGCCACACCCTTCTGGGTGTAAGATTCCAGTACATGTGTTTTAAAAATAACTACAAGAACCATCCTCAAGAGCTTGCTTTTTGCCCAGTTTGGTGCATGTTAGCATGATTCTTGTAATTCATGCATCCCAAGATGCGCATCCACATCTGCAATATAATTATTTGAATTTGTTATATCATTAGTGTTAACATTTTAATTAATGATGAATATTTATAATCCATCAATATTCATGAGATGATGTGCACGTTTTTCAGGGTTCTGATCTATCCGGGAAGTCCCAATGGCGTAGCTAAAGGGATTTGGCATACAAGCTCATAATAGGTAAAAAAAAAATCGTCATATTTCCCTTTTTCTTTTCAAACAATGGCAACATTTTTGAAATGCATGGCATGTGTCAGCGAGGTCATAATCCACCATTGTTTCAATGATAAAATATGGTTTCGTGGGGATATTTTTAAAAAGCTGTTTCCCAGAACTAAATTCCATGGTAATAAATCATATCATAATCCTAAGATCTACTGCTTGAAATAATTTATCAGCCTTTGTAATAGGATGAGACACTACCTAAGTAGTGCACATACATCATTGAGAACACCATCCTCATCTGAAAATGTATTTGATATGAGTTAGGAAAAACTTAAAGAATGAAAGCATAAAACCCAACTCTTAATAATTTGGTAGCTTTTCACATTTGAGTGTAATTAATGCTTTAATGTAATTAATGCTCAGGTTTACATATCATATTTGCAAGATGAACATGAAGGACAGGAGTGGAAACCCATAGATTTTATTATCTTGAACCCAGTTTACCTTTCTGTGGATGAGATCTTTGGCAAAATCATTTTATATCTATAGTATGACATGGTCATGTAGAGATCCTACGTATCTTGTTAACAAATGTATCTAATTTTCTGCACATTTGCAGAGCAAGGGTGTGTTCTATAACTTATGAAATAATAGCTCTATTGGACAGCAAAAATATGTTAGTATAAAATTTAGACATTGGAAAAAAATGAATACATTTGTGATTTTTGTCCTTTATTTTCTAATTTAGTAGTACATTTAATACAATTTGAGATTTAAAAAAATACACAAATATTCCATTGATTTGATTAAATATGGTACAGGCCTATATTGTTGTTTCTTCTGCAATTGTGGTAACGAACCCTGATCTGATAGAGTTTTACTATCTGCTATATCCAGGGCCTATAAAATTTCATAACATTAACTAATGGGACACTGACTGAAAATTCTCTGAAACTTTTTTCATTAATTAGAAAAAAGAGCCACATTTCAGAGTAAATTGTAATTCATCCCTTTAGCAGCTTCAAAAAATGTACATGAAATAATGAACATGTTTATTTACATGTAACACCTACAATTTAAGCAATTATTGTAAATGTTTATTCAGCTGAAGAGCCAAACAAGTTTTTCTATGCAGTTTGCAACTTATGTCTGTAGCCGAAATTAGCTAAATAATAAAAAATCAGAGCTTTCTAGCTGCAGATACTATCCTAAATGAATGGGTATACAGTTTCGTGAATCCACTTAGTTATAAAATATGCACTGAGACAAGTATTGAGTGGTATCTAATTAGCAGCCAAATAGAACATTTTTGTTTAGATGTATTGTCTGGCAAAAGAAATACATGAATACATCTCGAATCTTCTTTTTCCTAAAACCAAAAATGTGAGAAAAAAATCATTTTGGATCCTCTGCCTTTTGTAATGATAATAATTATGATGAATAACTGGCACTTGTTTTGCTGATTCCACAGATCTGACTATCCCTGATAGACAATTGGTTACTATAGCTGCTGATCCAAATAAATAACATGAAGAGAATCCGTAGAGACAGAAAGAGGCTTTTTGCAGTCAAGTAAAGAAACTTATAATTTTGCAAAGAGGAAACAATATTGCTGATGATCATAAAATACTTTCACAAGACAACTGAGAAAAAGTAATACTGTAAACAAGAGAAATCAGCACCTCTTGATGTATTAAGTGGACCTCTCCCTGCAATGGCAAATTACTATCCTGCCTACAAGGATAAGATAGCTTCACTTAAATTAAATGAAATCTCCACTGACTAATGCACAGAATAATTATTGCAAGGATGCATTTGTAATTATGGCAGCATTAATTTTCTAAACATTTATTGGTGCCATCTTTTAAAGAACGAAGACACAAACCCGATTGCATTAAAGCTGATATATTTTGAGATATGTGCATATAGCCTTGTTGCCTACGTTGAATGGAGCTCCAATTAAAGGGGGAAAATGTGGGGAAATAGGAAGATGTTATTTCTGTGGACCAAACAATTGATAAATAAGAGTTCTTTCCTGCTACCATGGGCAACTCTTGAAAACAGAAGGCCAAGGATTTAAGGATTGCTCCATTCCATATTCCTTCTTCTGTGCATGGTTATCAATCTTTCCCCCACTTTTTCAAAAAGCTTTAAATTCCAGAATTCATACACAATTTGAATTCAGTGAATTGATTAATTGACATGCTGACAGGACAATACTCTTTCTAGATAATAGAAATGATAGAATGACTGAGTGACAGCATTGATTGTTCAGTGACAAGCAAGTCAACCATAATAATCTATCTACCATTGGACAGCTATTATGTAGCTCATCTCACTGAGAGGGGATGTTGACAGATTGAGTGTCCTAAAGCTAAGAGAAATGAAGATGGAATACATGGATAAGTGTGAAGCAGAGAAGTGAATAGAAAGTCAGTGACAATCTATTTCCCAATCTTTTCAAATAGGAGGTCCCGACAAATGAGGGAAAGACTAAATTCATACATAGAACATATGCTTTGCATGTAGGAATTCCAGTGTCATTTCTATCATTTCTGGTTACAGTTGGGGAAGGTTTCTTTATTCAATTAAACTGTGAGAAACACTACCTAGAATGAAATTCATGAGTCACTAGTTGGGTTTGATATAGGACACTTTCCTAGCATCTCTCAATTACATGTTATTAGTAAACAGTTGCCCGGCTCATGCACACAGTAATACTATTGGAGTAGGTATACCTAATAGCATCTGTTAGTAGATTTCACAGTCGGATAAGTGACACACACACACACATGCACATATACACACAAACAAATGCACATGTATTTGAGTCAATGTGCAAACAAGAGCATCTTTGTGCAGTCAAATAAAAAAAATCTTATAGAATTGTTAGATTATAACATGAAGAATAATTTAAGAATATTTTGTTTTGAGCATAGGTAAATTTATGCATGCAATCCATCCTTTAACATCTTAATTACTATTAAAAGGTCCTGGGCAGACTTAGTCTTATTTCCTATTATATTCACATAATACAAATTATGTGACCATCCTCCATTCTTTCCTATCCATTCTGTATCCCAGAATGTATGTTTATACTTCCAAACCTCCAAATCCCATCAATGTTCTTCTTATTCTCAATGCACTTTTCCTTCTCACACATAATTTCTTCTATTCTTAACCTCCTGCTCCTAAGCACTAATTTCAATAACATCTGTAAAATTATTTTTACAGCCAACAGCACACACACACACACACACACACACACACACACACACACACGTTTTACTTTGCCCAGCCCATCATCCACAACTGTGCTATAGATTATGGGGCATGAAATGGAATGCTATTACTTCCTTCGGCAATGCATGTGAGATCATGAATACAATAATGCCATGCTTGTGTTCTAATAAAATGGCAATGCAGTAATTGAATGTATGTTGCACAATAGAGAGCTCTGCCATGACATAGGAAAAGGCATCAGTAACTGCAATTAACCATTAAAGGGACAAGATAGTCGGACTAAAGAGCACTAGATGTAGCAGTGTTGAAATTAACAATTTTATAAATGTTATCTGTGCTGTTTTCATGTGAAGCCCTTCTCACTAAATGACAATACACTCATACATATATATTATGAACATGTCTTAGCCAATATAATTGAATCAGAAAAATGAACATTTGCAGACTTTAATTTAAATGTCAGCCCTTTTCATTAATAAAAAATGTGACCAGTGAAGATTTGAGGAACGAAGACTTTTTAAATCTCAAAAGTTCTTTCCCCTGTAAAACTAATTTTATATTTCTATGCTCTGTGCATTATGGCACAATCTAAAGGCTAATTATTTTATCCACTTTAGGGTTAAAAGTTCAATAGCAAGGCTATTGTTTTTGTTACCTTTTCAAATCCTGAACATTAAGCTTCCATGTAATTTTTATTTTCCTGAATTTTACTGAAACATTTTTTTTTAATTTCTTATGTGAAAGTGTCTTTAGTGTCAAGCAGTAAAGTAGAAGGCTCAAGGTGGTAAAATTAAGGTTGTTCCAATATTTAACACTTAGTTTTTAAATTGTAATGGGTGAACGGCACACTACTAAGCATACTATTCTATTAATGAGAACCGCACAATATTAACCATAGTTAAAGGGCACAGATGCTTTATGTCTCTTTGGGCTGTATTTGAACAGCCAAAGCTGTTCAAAATATTTTAATCATTCTCATCATTGCTAGAATGTGAGGTGAAGAGATGTGAAACCATCCCCTCTTCCAATTGTGGTAACAGCAGCAGCCAACAGAGAATAATGTCTAAGATGAAGTAGATTATCTTGTATCTGTCCTAGGGAAATGTTGTTTGATTTCAGGTGAGTGGGGCTGATCTGATTATTGGGTTAATAGATTTTTCTTAGACTGTGGCAAAGTTAAAATTTGCTTGATGGCATATTCTGTGCTGCAAAACTTATTGTGCATCAGAAATAATCACAAATGCAAGATGGAGTGAAGTAATTTGGAGCAGGGTGTTGTTGTTTTTTTACCTATAATGGAGCGTAATAAATTTGAACTTGCTCTCTTCCTGCCTCCACAAAGCTGTATTCCTAGGTGATTTCCCTAGGATACAATGAAGGCTAACAAACACACACACACACACACACACATGGGGGGGAGGCTCTTGTCAGTTTATCATTTATGTCAGAGAGGGAGCGGAAGGGAGGTGGATATTCAATACAATTACTGACAGGTTTGCCCTGAAATCTGAGTGATTCTTATGCTCAGGCCCCTATTGTTCATCACAACAATGTCAGTCAAGCAGAGAAATGTTTAGGGTTGAGAAAGATATTTGGTTTAACTATTTATCTCCCAGACTCTTACTGAATGACCCTATGACAACAATTTATTACTCGCATTAGTGAGTGATGTCTAGAAACTTATTTACTTTATGGGAAAGACAAGTAAGTTATTTCTTTATACTTCCAACTTCTAACAAACAGTTCCAATACATATGGGAAGAGGAATCCCTTTTTTGACACAAACATTTTTATCCTTTCTACAAAGTCATTAATACATACATACAGACAGGCATATATTTCTAAAATTTATAGTAATGTCTATTATTCCTGGCAACTTCATTAACGTCTATCACAAAAAACTCCTATGTTACACTTAAAATAAGTTTTAAAGATGTCAGCTTCAAAATCCCATGATTATTCCTGACAGAAATGGCATAATTTATCTGCTCCAAAGATCTGATTTATCCTTTCATTTCATTTCTGGTTTAACCCTTACATTTCATCCCACTGCAATGAAAACAAAAATGTATGTTGCAGTCATGGAGAACATGCTACAAAAAATGTTGCTTGATTCTCATACTCCTTCAATCTTATTCTGGATCCATGCACTGAAACAGAATGGATTATTACTGGAGTGATCCAGACTATATCAAACTATTTCTGAAGCTCCAAATAAGATTCTCAAATTGGGCTGATTGGTGCTTTCACCCTCAACTTTTTAGAATAAATTTAGTTCCATTATGTTGTCTAGAATCAAAATGACTGACCTTCCTGTGTCCAATGTAGCAGAATGATTCAAGAACATTTATCCAGTTCATTTCAGTTTCAGTATAATCATCCATGGTAATTGGGTTACCATGGTTGATTATGGTATGAGAATCAGGACTATAGATCACTGCTTTAATTTTTATGTCATTTTCATTAAGGGATAAATGTTCAGTTTCCTTGTTTATGCTTCTAGAAATTCAAGTTTGTTCTTGGTGTGAATCTACTTACAAATTGAAATAATCTAGATTGCAGGTATTGTATCCCTCAATTTAAAGTTACAATAACAATGAGAAAAATAACTTCTGACCATTTTTCACACTTACGACCATTGCAGCATTCCTTTGATCACATGATTAAAATCTGCTTTGCAACCTGCTCATGTTTATGATGGTTGCAGTGTCCTGGGATCATGTGATCATTTTTTTGTGATCTTCTGACACAGCAAAGTCAATGGGGAAGCTAGATTCACTTAACAAGCATGATTACTAACTTAAGAACTACAGTGATTCACTTAACAACTGTGGCAAGAAATGTTGTAAAAATAGGAGAAAACTCACTTAACTGTCTTGTTTAGAAACTAAAATGTTAGGCTCAATTGTGGTCATATATTAAGGACTACATGCACTGTGTGGTAGACTATTTGTCTTGCCCTCTTTTTTCCATGGAGGCATGCTATTAATGTTACATATTTGGGGGCAAAGATTTGGATCAGAATTTTTGGAGTGCAGAGATCTAGATGACCATGAAATGACAGCAAAGAAGGCTAGAAAATTTTAACTTTTGCTGTACCTTGTTGTAATCTGATATGGGAAAGTATTGTAGCCCTGGAATAAATTAGCAAGGATCTTTATTTTTAGCATAGATGTTAGTTGACCATAATTAGAAAAAAGCCCTTTTTTTCCAAATTCTAAATCTTACAAAGATGAAGAAATGAATGTTACTAAAAGTCACTGCAGGAACGTTTGTGGGCAAGATATTATAGAATTAGAATATTTTGTATATTTTTATTTTTATTTATTAATCAAATTTATATAGCCACCACCTCACTGAAGGTGACTTCATCAGTACATAAAAAGTTATGAAAATTCTACTTAATATTAATTCTATTTTAAATTCATCCTCTAAAGCTAGAAAATTATATAATGAAGGCAGAGATGCTTCTGGGGCTAATATATATCATATATAAATAGTATTATGTACCATGCAATTATGAAGAAAAACGTAAAGGAAAAAAATCTTTAGCCAAGATGAACTTTTCACTGGCATTAGATATGTGGGAAAAATTATAAGAGTTTGCAATCAGTCTGTAAATTTAATAATTCTTTGTGTAAATGCCTAATAGCTTAACTTTATTTTAACATCCATTTTTTAGAAAGGCAGGGCAGTTGAGGGAGGAAGAAAACTGCCCAAGAAGACCATTTAATGCTGCAAAAGCTGAACAAAATGTTTGAAAGGCAAATTAATGAAAAGATCTGAGGGCGAGATTAATAGACTGCCCCTACAATCCCCACCTCCAGCTTGGCATGTATTGAAGTTCTTTAAAAGATATTTTTGCACTGGTAGCCTTCCCGTGGGTCAGCACTTAAATCTTAAAAACATCTTTGAAGCCTCCTTGCTGAGGTGCTTCATTTTTTTTAACATAAAGCGTATGTAACAGCCAGAACTGACTCTAATAATAGTAAAGTTCTTCCATAACTCTAAGTTTGTTATATTTTAGATGGGAGAATGCTAGTTTGTCATAGCAATAGCAATAGCACTTAGACTTATATACCGCTTTATAGTGCTTTGCAGCCCTCTCTCAGCAGTTTACAGAATCAGCATATTGCCCCCACAATTTGGGTCCTCATTTTACCCACCTTGGGAGGATGGAAGGCTAAGTCAACCTTGAGCCTGGCGAGATTTGATCTGCCAAATTGCAGGCAGCTGGCTGTAAGCGGAAGTAGCCTGCAATTACTGCACACTAACCTCTGTACCACCTCGGCTCTTTATATTTCAAATGGGACAATTTAAACCAGAGGTGGGCAACTATGACCCTTATATGACCTATGGGCTTCACTAGAGTTTCAGAATTCCTGAGCCATAGTTGCCCTTATTTAAACCATGCTTATTTCCAAATTTATTAATTAGTCTTATGAACAAATTTCCTGAGAGGAAAAAAATGGTGGAATGTACAGACAGGGAAATATGCAACAAATGACAATTTATTCACCTGGAGACAGTTGCTCACAATCATGCTATCTATTAAAATGGCTTTATGTCCTTAGAATTTTGTGTGAGTCCAGTGTATCTTTGCTTTGATTTTCTAGTACAAAATTATGTAAGAAAATGACATTTATGATCACAACATTAAATAAACAAATAAGTAGGCAAGCAAAACAGGAGGAAGGGGGGCAGAGCACACTTTTATTTACTTACAAAATATAAGGCCTGTGAAGAAAGTAGCTGTGTTGGCCTTACTAGTATTAATAAAATTGTAAACTTCTCAATTCAAGTCCTGAGACAGATAATGCAGAAACCACAATGAAGGCAATTATAATATTGAGAATTGACAATTACTAACATTCAGTACGGTATTGTATGTCAAGCACTGTGAATCTTTAAATAGCAACAACACTTAGACTTATGGTATGTACCGCTTCATAGTGATTTACAGCCCTCTCTAAACAGTTTACAGAGTCAGCATATTGTCCCCAACAATCTGGGTTTTCATTTTACTGATCTCAGAAGAATGGAAGGATGAGTCAACCATGAGCCAGTCAGGATCCAACTGCTAGCACTTGCCAGAGTTGTCCTGCAATACTGCATTCTAACCACTGCACCACCATAGGTCCTATTATAATCATTATTGTTAGTATTGCTAACACTATAGATCTAGCACAGGTCTGTCAAACTGGCAGCCCGTGGGCTGGATAAGGTCCATGCAGGCCATGCCCAACTCCACAAAGGCAAAGAAACATTGTGATACATCACAATACAGCCTGTGATGAGAGTTTGACACCCCTGGTGTAGCATAATGAAGATAGAGTTAATCTGAGTTTACTCCTCATTTTTCCCTCTTTCTTTCCTTGAAGAATATATTTTGCAATGTCTTGTTTCCTCCCTTATGTGTCTTACTGCCGCTCTTTGTTCCTAAGGTTTTGTTAAACATTTCATCACAACATATTCCCCATAAAACTCCCAGAGGACATCTAAAGAATCCTAAAATAAAAGACTGGAGAATCCCAGGTAATCCCCAAATCCCATGAGAATTCTTATTCTAAGTCACTAGATTTCAGACAAGATTGCGCGCAAACCATTTTGAAGTGTCGAGATTTGTCCCCAGTTGGTTATGTTTTGTTACCTGGCCATTCCAAGTAAAAGAAGGAAAAGAAATCCAGCAATTGAATATTTGGAAACAAAAAATACCTTATCCATACCATATAATTTATAAAATTTAACTTCTAACCATACCCAAAATAGATTCCTTCTACCAGAACCCTGGGAAAAGTTAGTTTAGAATAATGGTTAAGAAGTTGGCCTAGAAACCAAAATTGGCTGTGAGTTCTACTTCTGCATTAGAAAAACTAATTACGTTACAGACTAGGCCAATCACACTCTTTTTGATCAACCCATCTCACAGGGTTGTTGTTATGGGGAAATAGGAGAAGAAGGAAACTGGCATGTTCTCCGCTTTGAGTTGGATAGGAAGAAAAAAATAGGATTAAAAATTTTTCAAAAAGAAAGAACCCCCCCCTCCTCCTAGCTAGCCTTTTTGTAGCTAACATTTACTCCTAATATTTTCTGTCAACAAATTTCCAGATTTCGTTCCAACAAAACTCATGGTTGAATTAAATTCCTTACCAGGGTGCCTACATTATGTGCTAAATCTTTCCTAGAAAATAAAACATATATAAATAGAGAAGAGAAAAATATAGCTAACGGTTCAGTCATACTATCTTTAATTAGAAATTGTTCAAGGAAATAGTGAATACAATGTGCTGCCAGAGATGTTTTCCGCTCATCATAGTTATTTTCTCAAGACCTAAAATCAAGATTAAAACCTAGAACATACAAAGTATTAATCCTTCCAGCAATTGATTTTTCTGAGTCTCTGATTCCAACCCGTTTTTGAACTAAGCATAACAAGGAGAATCAAAATTCTCCTTGTTTCTGAATGCCTATTCTCTAAATGTCAAATTTGTTTCACTTACCATTGTCTTATTTTATAAGCATGTTAAGCTTGACAGAAGAAAGAAAATTAAAATCAAGAATAAAATCAAACAAACAAAGAAAGAAACTCAAGGTTATCTGATTGTTGCTATGAGTATATTACTATAGCAATAGCACCAGAGGTGCTAGCAGGTTCTGACCAGTTCTGGAGAACCAGTAGCAGAAATTTTGAGTAGTTCAGAGAACCGGTGGTAACCTTCCCCCAGGAGTGGGTAGGCAATAGAGATTTTGCAGTATCCTTCCCCTGCCTTCCCCAGCCACGCCCACCAAGCCAAGCCACACCCACTAAGCCATGCCCAGTAGTAAACAATTTAGAACCAGTAGTAAAAAAAATTGAATCCCACCACTGAATAGCATTTAGACTGGTATACAGCTTCACAGTGCTTTACAGCCCTCTCTAAGCAGTTTGCAGCGTCAGCATATCACCCCCAACAATCTGGGTCCACATTTTACTGACTTTGGAAGGATGGAAGGGTTGAGCCTGGTGAGATTTGAACTGCCAAATTGCAGGCAGCCGGAAATCAGTAGAAGTAGCCTGCAGTACTGCATTCTAACCACTGTGCTACCATGGCTCTTATAATCAGGGCTTTTTTTCTCCAACGAAAGGTGCTGGAACGCACTCCCCGTTGTCGTGCTAAATATACCGGAAATGATAGAGCGTGATTGGTGGAGACGGACCACATGACACAGACTCCGAAAAGGTCCCGGAACGCCGTTCCGCCACGTTCCGGCGGAAAAAAAGCCCTGCTTATAATTACAATCATTTTTGTGTTTAGTCTTCTCGGCTGCTATTGTGCTGCCTCTCATATTTGTGACAATTTGTAAATTCATGCAAGTTTGAACAAGTAATTGAAAGGAAGTCTGGAGGTTCAAAGTGTAATGATAGCAATGCCCCCTCAGCTAACTTTTTCTGAGCTTTGAAAACTTGTTAGCAATTGGGAAACATTTATTCCAAAATGTGCAGCTTTTTGCAAAGATATATATTTCAGGGACTGACAATACATGTGCTTTTTAACTTGTATGTCTCATTCAATTATTGGTCAATCTAGTCACTAGCACATACTCTTAGGTGATTTAAATGTGTACAGTGGAAGAAACATTTTTCAATAAGTTTTCAATTATTCAACTCCGAGATAGTGAAATGTATTCTGACAAAGAAATGTGTTTGATTATGGGATGTTTTAAAATATTTGTGAGCTGTCTAGCCTCTGTCAAAGTAAGTGGGATTTAAATAACACCAATAAATAATCCAGTATGGCATCTGGACATCTGTGTGTTCATCTGTATGTGAACATCTTCATGTTCATCTGTATGTCCCCCTGCTAATCCAACTGGAGTGGGTCCGACCTACTAGAACAGGGCTGTCAAACTCAAGGCTCACAGGCCAGCTTTCGCCCATTGGATGCTTAAATCTGGCCCACAGGGCCGGCCTGGAAATAGCAAATGACCAACCGACATTGCCTCCGGCAGCCAAAATGGGGCACCAGGGGCCCATGTGAGGCCCCCAGTGCCCCATTTTCAGCCTGGATGGCCTTCTGCAGCACTCTTTTGGCCAAATCAGGGCACAGGGTCTCCCACACATCTCCCCACACCCTGTTTTGGCTAGCAGGATGCTGCAAGACGATCTGTCCCATTTCTCCCCCCC
>JAOYMU010000263.1:17137730-17152235 GCA_025802295.1 Psammodynastes pulverulentus | reverse complement strand
AGTGAAGCTTGCTCCGTTTCGCCCTGAAATGGCTCCAATACACCAGGAATCAGTCTCTCTCACCACACTTGTAATAGAAGTCCTGGAAGGTGTGCCCACTCTTTTCTCAGCAGCAGAGATACACACACACACACCCTCCAAAGATGCACCCGACTCTCAACTCCAGAGATTCCAAGAAAGGATTCCGATACAGTTCCTGACAGGTTTCAGAAGTTCGGACTATCAGTAGCTGACTGACAGGGATATGAATAGTTGTCTGCGACACGTATTCATCTCTGTCCTCTGCCTTTTATTCCCAGAGCTAGGGTGGGGCTTAGCTAGTAGCGGTGGCTCTTCCATCTCGAGGACCGGCCTATTGCTTCCCACTGCTCTCCTCTTCTCTGCCTTCTGCGCATCTGCATGTCAGGCACAAGACCCAGCTGTTCTTCCTCTTCCTTGGAGGAGCCTTGGAGCCTCGGGGGCGCAGAGGATAGAGTGCAGTAATTGTAGGCTACTTCTGCTTACAACCAGCTGCCTGCAATTTGGCAATTTGGCACATCAAATCTCACCAGGTTCAAGGTTGACTCAGCCTCCCATCCTTCCGAGATGGGTAAAATGAGGGCCCAGACTGTGGGGGCAATATGCTGATCCTGTAAACCGCTTAGAGAGGGCTGTAAAAATCACTATAAAGCGGTATATAAGTCTGTGCTATTGCTATTGCACTTTTTTGATGACGTTTTTGATGTTAGGTGACCATTTTAGGTCCTGAGATATGATGGAGCTTAGAAATTTGAAGATTTCTACGATTGATACTGTGTTGCCTAGTATTGTAAGAGGTGGTAGTTTGGGAGGGTTTCTCCTAAAGTCTATCACCATTTCTACGGTTTTGAGTGTTCAGATCCAGATTGTTCCGGTCACACCACGAGGCTAGTTGTTCAACCTCCCAAATGTATGTGGATTCATCGTTGTCTCGAATGAGACCAATAACTTGTATCATCTGCAAACTTCAGAATTTTAACAGATGGATCATTTGAGATGCAGTCATTGGTGTATAGGGAGAAGAGAAGTGGAGAGAGCACACAGCCTGGGGGGGGGGCTGTGCTAATTGTACAGGTATCTTATGTGATTCTGCCTAGCTTCACTGCTGCTTCCTGTCTGTTAGGAAGCTTATGATCCACTTAAAGGTGTTTCAGGTACTCTTAGCTGGTTTAGTTTAGTTAGAAGAATGTTTGTAATGATGGTATTGAATGCTGAACTAAAGTCTACAAAGAGGACCCTTGCGTAGGTCTTGTCACTTATATTAGTCTCTGATCCATTTCCACCACTTTTTTCTTGGTTTGTTCTGATTTTTCCTCTACTTTTTAAATTCTTTATTTTTTATCATTATTTGTTGGATTATTTTCCACTTTATCATCCATTTTTTGTATTCTTTCATGTAGTTTGGTCATTGACTCCTGTATTTTGGATCATTGCTTTTGTTTCCGCCTGCATTGCGTTTCTTTCCTGCAATAGAAAATTGTCCAAGGATCTCTAGCTTTGCTGGACTTGGGCAGGAGATGCTGCTGCTGCTGAAAAGGGAGCTGAAGTAGTTTTCTTCATCTTTCAATATTAACACATGAAATAGGCAATAGCTTCACAACACACTCCCAAATATTCCACTATTCCCTCTCAATTGTCTCCCAACTTTAAGAAGCTTTTCATAACCAAACTCTCATTACTAGATTCCTCTATCCCCCTTTTTACCCCTTCTATCCAAATAGCCTATAATATATCGGTTCAAAGATACTTTTAAGTATAGTTTTTTCCCTTTTTTCTTCTTTTTTACAACAATGTTATGTAGAAATGGAATATGAATACTAATTAATTTCCTAAAATCCTCCCAATCCAAAATATTGCCTCACAGATTTTATAAGGCAAACCAAAATGTCTTTCACAAGTTGTCTTTTTTTCTTCTTCTTTTCCTCTTTGGTGAATAGGCTATCAAAGTTTATTTGTAATCCACTTAGGCCCACAAATGTCCCCAACAATCTTTCACACAATGTCTCAAGAGTTCTTGTAGAACTATTTTAGTTTCTTTTCTTCTCATTCTCCAATTATGATATCAAGAATTAGTCATATTCCATCAAAGTGAATTATAATCCAGCCCAATTTGGCAAGTCTTTATATTTTCCAAACTTCTAGGTTTTGAGAGTCTCAAAAAAGAACCAGGAAAGCACAAAAGAAGGAAAAAGAAAATCCAAAGGTGCTCTATTCACAGTGTTCCCAGCTGCAGCCTGCTTACTTGTTTATTATCTGATAAAGCCAGAGAGCTGCTAATTTTGCACAGTCATAGTTCTTCCACTCTCTGCTCCAGCCTTCCATGCAAAACAAGTTGCAGATATCAAAAGATTGTTCTTGTTTCATTCACTGTAATCCACATCCCAAGGTCATGTCTGTTCAAAAGTCCTTTCACTTCTCAAACACTTTCTCTGCCAGCAAGTACCAATAGATGGCACACTTGATCTGTTTCCTCTATTTTAGTCCCATCACTCCTTAATTTTAAAGCTTGAAGTTTTTTCCCTTTTACAGTCAAAAGTTTCCAATTTTTAGTAAAAAGAGAACAACAGAAATTCCCCTCACTGGTGCCTTAATCTTTCCTTTCTATCTCTTTCACATTTTCTTGTAGCAAAATAATAAGTTCTTCTATGTCTTTTTTATTATTATTGACTGAGCGCCTTTTCACCGCCAAATCCAGAGGTGGAAGGTTTAAAATCCCAGCTCCTGTTCTTTAGTCTCACTCACAATTAAACCCACTTTTGAAGGAGAACCAAGTCTTTCCTTTTAAGGCAGAGGTCAGAAAAATCTCACCTAGAACAAACACACTGTTCGATGATCTTCTTTTAACTTTCTGGTCTGGCTACCTTGCTTCTGACAGCTCGTAATGGCTGCCTATCACTCCTTATCAGTCTGAGAAGTTTTTTTCTGCTCCCACAGAGATTTGTGCTATTTTAATAATGGTTTGTTAAAGTAGCAATGGTGACTTGTTCATATATAAGACTGAGCCAATAACTAGTGGTTCCTGTTTTCTTCCATTGAGGAAACCTCTACAACTGCATCAAAAGCTTTTGGGGACCCTCATATAACCAAGAATTGACAATGCAGGATTTTGCAGGAACCACCAAACATGATACCTGCACAGCATCTACAAAACATCAAAATTAAATAAAAATGCATTTAAAAAAATTATTGACCAAAATCTTTAGATTTTAAAATATCACAATATTTGCATTTTGTCATATAAATTTAATGATGGATTGAAATTGGGATTAAAATTGGAATTAAAAAATTGACTTCCAAATCAATTAATGGCCAGAAGGATTTAAAAAATAATTACCAAAATCTCAACAACACCTGAACACCAAGACACGCCCACAGAACCATGCCCATGGAGCCACGCCCACGGAGCCCCTTGGGAAAAATTTCACATTTCATGCCTGGCTCAGGAACCCTGGAATGTGGCTCCAGTTGGAGCAATGCTGAAAGCAGTACTGACTTAATGTCAGGTTCCAAGTAATGCATCCATCATAAAATGAACTCCGAGTCATTCCAATTCCTCAAAGAACACATTTATTTAAATACACCATCTTGGCACTAACTAGTGGAAAGCCAGTACTGAAAGTTCCCAGCTTTCCATGTCACCATAACTAGGATTTCCTCAATTTTCCAAAACAATATGTCACATTGTCCAACTGGGATATGAAATGGTTGCCTAGCAACTTCACTCCTCCTTCCTCTTGCCAGCCAGCTGTTGGAACACAGCTGACTCATCATCTAGCTATGTTGTTTGGGCTGGAACTCCATCAACCTCAGCTCTCATCCCTTTCAGCTCCACAATGTGTCAAACTGAATTCATATGAATAACCCAGGTATAACACAATCCACAATCTAACCAAATTCAGGCTTGACAAAGGAAAACAAAATTCTCAAAATTTAAATAATCTTGTTGCCCCATAATGCCCCAATTTCATTTTTTTTAAAAAAACACAGTAAGATGAGTTACAGACATGAGGATTCATAATATCTTCCATCCAATTCATTGCCTTTTTTCCAGGATGATTGAAAGCTATGCAAAAAGACTGAAGGCTAAAACCTATGAAGAATTGGGTATGTCTGGTTTAATGAAAAGAAGAAATGGATGGAAACTAATCAAAAGAACCAACCAAGGATTAAGGAGAATTTTTGTGACAGAATGATTCATCAGTGGAACAATTTTGTCTCCAACAACACTGGAGGTTTTGAAGAAGACATTGGACAACTATTTGTCTAAAATGGAATAGGGTTTCCTGCTTGAGCAGGGTATTGGACTAGAAGACCTCCAAGGTCCCTTCCAACTCTGTTATTCTGTGAATGAGAGCCAACAGTGAAAACCAGTTTTAGCTTGAATTGGAATTTAGCCAATTGGATTGCATGCAAACTTTTAGAAAACCTCTAATTTATACTTATGATGTATAATTTATAATAATAATTTATAAGGTTGGCTTTCTCGAGATTTGTTACTGTGGACAAAGTTCTTCAATATTAAAAACAATAGTTTAAAAACAAAACAATGCAGTACAAAAAAGTTATTTAAAAACCCCCACGCATTACATAACTAAAACTGGTATAGTTGTCACTCTTGCCATAGAATGGTTTATCTACTATTTCAGTCAAATTCCCTGAAGAAAAGCCAGATCTTCATCACTCAGAAGCCTTTCAAGCCCCAAAATTGATTGGAAAGCTAACAGAAATGCCAATGGTGCTATAGCTAGAGATTCTATATCTCCATAATTACAAACCTACAAGACTTTAAACAGTTGGTTAATCACTTTAGCCTTAAAAATATTTATAGCAGTAAGAAAATAGAGTGAGAGATGGTGCTGAAGCTGAGAACAAACTGGCAGGAACTCTTGACATAAGCAAGCAATAGATGTGGGAAGGAATTCATTAGTAGCTTATCTCATAAATAGCAACTACGTGCAGGTTGCAGAAAGCCCAGGAGAAAAATGTTCACGTATTCAGAGACACTTCATCTTAATGAACTCATTAATGGAAAAAGGCTGGTGGTTCCTATCACAGTTTCCAAGATTTTATAACTTGCCCCTAATTAGAATTCCTTATTGAAGTCTATAGGATTCCTGGTTCTTTGACTGGGCCCAGCAGTACAAGCCTTGACACATTGTGCCCACTTCTGCTTCCAGCAAAATATGGATTAGCATTAGCAATCTTGTAGAACTGATCATTAACAGCTCTGATTTGTTTTCACCAATAGTAAAAGCTGGAAAAGTAAATCCCCAAATATTTAATTGGCCTGAACCTGCTTAGGTACACGTGCCATTAATCTTTCAGAAAAGTCTGCAACTTGTAGGGCTCTTAGTAAAGATAGTCTCCTTAGTTTTAATATAATTGATAATGCATAGAGATAAAACAATGTATCTCTACAAGGTAAGGAAAGATCTCCAGGGGTCCACCTTAGCCCTGTTTATATGGGGGACAGGGGACAACCACTTTATGTACATATAGAGGGATTGAAACAGGTTTATTTAGTAGATTTTATCAAAACGTGGATTAAGGAATTGATGATTTATATTTTTTGTCATGTAATGTTGTTAACATTTTAACAAGGAAAGATTCAAAACCAATTAATATGCGGAGGGAGGGAGAAAAGGGAGACAGGAGCAAAACTAAAATGCAGAAAAAAGAAAAGAAAGAACATATAAAGAAAAATCTTGTGATTTTCATTATAGCAATAATAAGTAATATTTGCCTCTTAATCTATGGTATGACAGGACATTTCCTCCCTACAATCTAGTTTTTCTAATAATCAAAACCATAAACACGAGTTCATTTTTTTTTCTATTCATCAAAAATTTCCAGTCAGCAATAAATGAAGCTATTGTCTTTTCTCTGATCAATGAAGTGAATTTGGCCATCTCAGTGTTCCATCAACTTCACTATCTATTCCTCCATTGCAGATCATATCAAATCTTTCCATTTTTGTGCATTTAATAATCTCACTGCAGTTATCATACATGAAAATAAAGCTCCATTACACTTTTCCAACTGTTTATTGACCAGTTCCAACAGAAAATCCACTGGATTTTCAATTGTAAATCAATCTTTAAGCTTTTCTGAATTCGTGTATGTATTTGAATCCAAAACTGTCTGACTTTTTTGTATGTCTTTCAGGAATAATAAAAATGTCTCTTCTTGTTGTTCATATTTCCAAAATAAATTTGAGCCACCTTTATACATTCTTGGCAAGTTCTCCAGTGACATATTCCAAAC
Organism: Psammodynastes pulverulentus; assembly: GCA_025802295.1. Taxonomy (NCBI): domain Eukaryota; kingdom Metazoa; phylum Chordata; class Lepidosauria; order Squamata; family Psammodynastidae; genus Psammodynastes; species Psammodynastes pulverulentus. Next base: position 17,145,953 of record JAOYMU010000263.1, on the reverse strand, counting down.
ATACATCAATTTATAAAAATATATATTTAAGATTATAACAATGTAAATTCCAAACATTTCAAGAATTGATGATGATTTATGAATACAACATTGCTAATCCCCTGTTGGTATAGAAATAGGGCAATGCACACCTAACATGCATTGAAGTATTGTCCTGTAACTTCAAAACTGGTAAGAGGTAGTCTTGATTTAGTGACCACCATTGGGAACAGCAGCCCTGTTCCTAAGCAAAGCTTGATTCAGGGGGAAATCATGTGACCATGATTGTGCAATTTGAAATCTTTGGCTTTTGTTTGCATCCTAACCACTCCCCTATCCTTTGGAATGCCCACCTCAGTGCTGGGATAAACAGGAAGGGAATTAATGTTTGCATTTACATTCATTAAGAAAGGAGGAATTGAAAGAGCCTAAGCAAGCCCATTTTGCAATCGTGTCAGAAGCACAGAAGCACTTCCGAGGTTGAAAAGATTAACTAGTGACATCACCATTGCCCTGGGTATGCCTAGTTGACGGCTTCTTTCCTGTCCCTAGCAGGAGCTGGAGTGAAGGATGAGAGCTGAACCCCACCCCATAGCAGCAAGCCCATTATGGGTATTAACTAACATATATATCAAAAGCAATGCATTGGCATCAGCAGCCATAAGCATATTACACAAATAACTCAATGCATTCTCCATTGTGGACCTCCTTACTGTTCGGGTGTATGCATCTGTGTGTGCAAGAGTTAGAATACTTTTCAATTAGATGATACAAAATAATTTTTGTATGAGCAAGCCAAATTATTTCTAACAGAGATGGCACTTTTTGTCTATCATCTTGGTATCTGTGTTTTGGTTGTATCAACTATTTCTAATTGATCAACAGAAGATGATAAATGGTAGGTGCACATATTTTTAAGGCCTAGAGTCAAGTTGTCCATAACACATATCTCCTCTTTCTCCTTTGTGTTCAGGGGAAGTGGATCTTATTGATCAGCCAATTATAAGGTTCTCTATGGTTTCCTATCTGTGGTTGGCTTTCATCCCAAGTAACTAACTTATTAGTAGTGAAGGGAGTTGCCCCATTCATATCACATGACACCTGCTGGCTTTTTTGCTCTACACAAGCGATTTCCTTACCTTGCATATTTTCCCCCCTTCCTCCTTCTCTCTTTCTCCTTATTTCTCCTTCTTTATCTTTGTCTTATGTTTAAAATTTAAAGAAACTTCAAATACAGGCCTTCTGTTATTTCTATTACAGCTATTGTAAGGTGCCATATTAAAATCATAATTTTCAAATATAAAAAGATACCAACATTATTTTTTTTCTGTGGTAAACTGTAATATATTTTAATTTATTTTTCTTCCTGGATAGCCCCCATTTTTACATTATATGGCAATTAAAAGCCTGCTCCATCTTCTGCTATAAATATGAATAAAAATGATACATTCATTTAAATAATTTCCTTGCTTATGCTTAACAACCCAAAGCTAAAATATCATTAATATGCTAAATTATCTGACATAAATTCTAAGATCAAAGTCTCCAGATTGATAAAGATTTTGAGGTTAGATTTGGCAAGATGTCACACAACTATTCAATAACTCTGGAATATGTTATGTATGTGAATTTATGTTACAAATTTATACTTGCATATAGATAAATATCAGAAGAGGCCCACTCTGTTAACCTAAGCATATGCATACCCACCCACACACAAAAATGAAATAGCTTCCCCTCTTCCAACAAAATACATATTAGACTAAAATAATTAGTCTTCACTGAAGATTGTCACTGGTTCATGTGAAAACTGTGTGTGTATGTGTGTGTATCAACAGGTGTGTGAGTGCATATGTTTGTGGTGTGGATTTATGTATTAAGGTTGTGCAGCATCTCAGATTTGATCCAATTGGGAATGTAAGGATAGCAAGTTACAGAAACTGTTTAAAGCAGCCACATCTTTTCATGGGAAAGGGAGGCAATTATTCAATTTGCATAAAAAAGCACAACTGCTGAACAACTGCAAAGTAACAATAACTTTGACTATTGCATGGTATAAGCCATATAAACAGTAATTTTATCCAAAAAAGTGCAAAAAATGCTTAAGCAAATAGACAAATTAAACAAATATTTATCACAAATGCAAACTTTAAGCATACATATTAACATCTTTGAAACAGAAAAGTGCAAATATATCCTTCATTTATACGGAATAGACGTTGACACAGTAACTGCCCAAACTTGTATTAGAATAATGGGGAAGGAGATAAACTAACTCTACTTTCATCCATTTCTCCAATAAAATGGTCATTAACATATTTTAAAAGCAACCAGACTTTCTCACAAAAGAAAGGTAAAAATTAACTGATTTCAGACTACCAGAGCCAAGTATCCACAGCTTGGAAGTTCAAGATGGTGATCATGGAATTTAAAAAGGGGAAAAAAAAATGCTGCTCAGAGAAATACAAGGAACAAATAGGATAGCAGGGAGAAATAAATGTATTTCTCTCTGGGTAGCTATAATAAAAGAAGCATTAATTTAAACTGGGCTTTGACTTGAATAAGGAACCATTGAAGAACTCTGATGTAAAATGAAAAATGACAACAACTTGGGAGTCCAAAATAACAGAATGACATTGGAGATGAAGAGGGGAATTGGGAAAACCCAACAGAGACTATTGCAAGAATTCAGGCATCAGACAACTAACATATGCCCCAATTAGCTGCAGATTCTCCATCAAAACCTCTTTGATTCAATAAATATCTATCCAATGGAAATATGTGACTCTTGCTGTGAGATCCTGAATGCAGCTGATCATCAGTCAAGATCCTGAGGCGGTGGGAGGAAGAAACTCAGAAACTCAGACAATCTGAGAGACAAATGAAGAGAAACACAGTAAAGTATGGAAAAAAAACAATCAGGCTAAATACAACACTCCCATTGTCTCAACACGAGGCAGTCTGAGGCCAGGAAAGCCAAAATGCTAATAAAAACCTACTGTCACAGTTGACTGTGCCTCATCATCAAAGAACCCAAAAGACCAAAGACCATGGATGTCATTGATGTAGCATTGATACTGAAAACTCTGGTGGATCAGTGCATTCAAGGAAGGGTTTAAAGAATAAACAAAAGAGAACCCAGGATGACAGCTCCTATGACAGGAAATTCCAGAACTGCAATCCATCATGTAGCAATGCAAGAGAAATGGGGAAAAGAAAATGAAAAGCCCAAGGACCTTAACACAGACAGCAATACCTTGATGGATGATTGTATCAGATGCTGCCATCAAGTTCAAAAAGACAAGACAGGTACTATGTTTGAATTTTTGAATACTCTGAAGCACCTTTTTTTGGAAATGAATCCAAGTCTATAATATCCATGGCTATCTATCATTGGGATTTAATCCTAACAACCAGTCTGATTGTCAATATAGTCATGAAGTCAGTGTAAAGAGTTTAGATTTGCTTTTGTAGAGAACTTCATGCCTTACAATGAGGTCATTGTCTCTTATCTTCTCGGCACAGCATCCTATCCAAACAGCATAGCTCATGAGGCTTTTTTGAATTTGCAACTACAGATGGTGTCTGCAGAAAAGAAATGAAGAGCTGAGCAAAAAAAATGCTGCCACTTCATTCTTCAAAGTGAGGGACCTGGCTACTTTGCAAACTCTCTTCAAGAAGTTGCATCTCTCAGAACTTTGCTAAGGTGAACCATCAGCTCAAAAGCTTACACAGCACCCTTATCTCAAAGTTTGTTCTATAGAATTCAATGAGGTTTATTGAAAGAGATACAGGAAATGTCCTGTGACATCGAGTTGCTCAGACTTTTGAAGCCCACATACAGTACATGATTTGTCTAGTATAGAACTGTAGCTAGTGATTACATCTGGACACAATTTAAGGAAACTCATATCACTCAAATAATCTCATTAATCTTCTTCCAACAGCCTTAGGATGCCGCTTTGTTTTAATTTTGAATTTAAATGCAGTAAGATTTGCATATAAAAGAGTCTTTATTTCAACATGTTACCAAAATCTAGCAAAAAGGATGAGTTTATCCTGAAGAGTGATGTTTAGGTATGCCCTGAAACTTCAGGCAAGAGGAAATAATTGAGCCATTGGATTCTTTGCTATTACAAAACCAATGAAGTGGAAGTTTCTGTTTTAATTTTTTAACCAGATGCTTTTTCTATTTATAATTAGGAAAAGTGATATAAATTAAAGATGAATCTGCATAGATGACTCGTATAAGGCTATCTGAAAAAGGAAACAGTGCAGATATTCTCTAGTGGGCACAGGCAGGAAGTAAGATTATAAAACAGATTGTGAATTGGGCGAAAAAAGTGCCCTACTTCTATTGTTAACAAATAGTTTTTGTATTCCTTATATTAAGGGAAACACGGTATAGTTATGCTTTGAATTCCTTTTAGAAGGGGTGATGGAGAAATTGAACTTAATATAAATTGTCTCTCTCCATGGAAATTGGGATGGTGCTGAATTCTATTTTGAACCCCATCCACATTTTTGCAGACTTTGATGATGTGATTTCTAAATTTAAAGTTTGCAGAAATTCATACATCATGGAAGGCCGAACAAACAATTATATTTTGTAATTGTTTCTTTGTTTCCATGGCCAAACACAAGATTATATTTTATGTGAAACAGAACCAACAAATTTCACCATAGAAATGTATAATCAGTCATGTGATCTATAGATTACAGCGATCATAGATTTGAAGGGGCTGAATTAAATCCAATTGCTGGAATAACAAAATAACAGAAATCTAAGGTGTCAAATCTGTGATGGAGGAGGCAAAAAAAGAAGCAAACAATTTACAAAGTCAAGACAAAAGGCAAGACAAAAAAAGTTTGAATGGATCCTGTTGTGAAAACAACCTGTCCCCCTTGTGCCACTAAAACAAGACATTCAAAAACTGTTGTGGTCTGTCGGCTGCCTGCAGCAGAATCTGTCAGTGGAGAGTTTGGGAAGGCTGAGGAAGGTTCAAGTGAGGGCTCTGCCTCTGACAAAGAGATGGAGCCATGACCATCTGGGAGTTATGTGCGGACTCCAGAGCCTCCAGACTCTGACATAAGCAAGGCAGAGGAATAGCCTCCCCCTGTTGCCAGTGCGTGCATGTGCAGAGTCGCCAGAAGGCAAGAACAGTTGGGATTGAAAGGGCGACTTGGGAGTAAGGCTCCAAGATGAATGGCCCCTCCCATAAGACATAGAAGGAGGAGCACATGCTCAGAAGCTCTTTGCAGGAAGCAACTTTGTTCCTTCTGGTTGGGTTAATTGTTGACTTCTGCTCTGTTTGGCTTTCCACAACTACTTAAAAATTAGGTCAATGGGAGACTTTCAAGGGAGATAATGGTGGGTGCTTATCAGCCTTATCCTGAAAGATTGCGGCAGGCTTCTTTTGGACTCTTTATAATTTGTTTGGAACTCATTAGGGCTGTGAATGACAATAATTCACAGCCATTGAAATAAAAGACGATTTTGTGGGGGACTCATTTTGTGTTTATTACTGACTGGAGAAGCCTTGGTCAGAACAAAAACTGGACAATATTTGATTTTAAGTCTATGTCTGTCAGATGGAAGACATGAGGATAGAAAGGTGCCCATGTTCTCCTTTTGCTGGACTTCTTGTAAGCTCAGCCTATAGAGGCTGAGAAGCAAAATAGTTATATTTCAATATGGTTTAATGAATGTCTTGGATTGCAGATGTTTCAGTATATGGATGCATGTTTCCTATATACGTAAGCAACAAGAATAATAATGTTTTCCAGGAATTAGAAATTACTGTTCATCTGCATGCACACCAACACCCATAATTAAATGATCTACAATCATAACCTGAAAATAAAAATAAATGCAAAAATTCATTCATGGAGCCATGCTGCTACTTAATTGCATTTGTGCATGCTGATAGACAAGCAGGATTTCTTTGCCATGCCTTTATACAAACTACTTTAATAAGTTATTACATTTGAAAATGTAAATGTGCTCCTCTCAAGTTAATGATCAAAAAGAACTTTTGTTTAATTTATGATCTGAATATCCTTCCCAATTCAAATATTCTGCTTCAAATACGTTTTCCCAGTGAAATTCATACATCACATACATAGGAACATGTAGGGGGAAAGGAAGACTGCAAGTATGCTGAACAACTTTTTTTTTCACTTTGTAAGTTTTTAATGAAGCCCACAGCAAAACATCAATAAAACATACTACCCTGTGTGCAGAATTCACTGGGATGTGTGTTGTTTCCACAATCCCCAATTTGTAGAGCAACAGAGCACAGCTTTCAAAAAAAAAATTAAAAAAGGCTTTTCTATCACTTAGAGCACGTCAACACTTTACTTTCTAGTGCAAATCCTTGTTGTTGTTACTTTTCATTGGTTTAATTATGTTTCTATTTATAAGTGTAAATCACTTCAAGCATTTTAAGTGGGCGTTTACATTAAATAGTTTAAGAAATATTTGAAACATTTTCCGGTAATTGACAGTTACTTAGAATATCTTCGTTGTTTCCTTTGTCGATAGATTTATTAAACGATCACTATTTTTTTATTTTGTGATTTTTTTTATCATAAACTTATTATTCAAATCCTTCTGTTTTGATTAGAAATATTTCAGCCTACAGATTAAGTAAATGTGCTGAAACAAGAATTGCATAAATATTAACCTGTGGGAACAAAGAGGAATAGGATGACATATCCCGAGCCTAATATACAATATTCACGTTTTTTTCTTTCCTTCCACCAATGTTTTAAGCCACATTGTGCTTTTTCTTTGCTCTTTTGGCCAGGATCTTATCCAGTTTATTGCAAAATCCCAGTCCATCAGCACTCTTCCCCCACCCCGGTCTGTGCAAAATCCTAGCTTATTCTAGAAGGAACGACATTAAGCCTCAATATTGCAAAACTGGTTAGATTTGGTTTCTCAGCATTATCACTCAGGGCAACCAAACTGGCCTGGGCTTTGCTGGTAAGGAGAAGACTCATGTACAAATTACCAAGGAAACTAGATAATGAGCATTTTCTCCTTGCACTGCACTCTGGAGGCAGCTATCTTCTTCCTGGGGAAATACAGCAGTGCAATCAGATAGTCAATCCATCCACAAATCACCATAGCAACCAAGAGATGCTCTTTGGCCTTTCACCCCAAACAGCAAAGGATAAAGAAACTGTCCTACGAAACACTGGGGGGGGGGTTGCTTTGACAATAGAAAAGTGCCCTTTCCTTGTCATCTTACAGGTGATCTTCAGATACATTGAAAGGAGGCAAAGAGTCTTGCTTTCTGGGCCTTACTTGTTACTCATACTAGTTGGGAGAACTAGAAAGACAATATAAGGGCCATTCCTCTGCACACAGCAGGCCAGCAAGCATGAGCTATCGATGGTCAACCACAGTACTGCCCAGATCTTGCCCCTATGTCAGTTGTAGAAATTGGTGAGTAGTAGCACTTTCTTCACTGTGGTCTATTTTGGGGTAGAAATGATGCTTGTTGGGGAGACACTTCTTTTTTATTTATTGAAATGTTTTCATCTCATTTTGTTTTCAGCCAAGAGTTTTTCAAGCTAAAGGTAAGTGCAGTGTAATGGCAACTTAAAAACAGTGCAACTATATAAAGCTTAGAACCAATGGCTGGCCTTTTGACAACAATCAAAATCTATTGAGCAAAGCAAAATGTCCTTTCAGGGTACTTAAGTATTCTACAGTGAAAGAATACAGCCATTATCTATTTACAGCCTGCAATTGAAAGAAAAATAGTGAAATTTCTCAAATATTTGTGGGCCAATCGTGAATGATAAATAACCTTCGATAATAGAATCCATATTTTTTTCCAGCCCTGCTATAGTATTTAATTGGTTCCTCTAGAAAGGATAGAGGAAAAGAATAGCTGTGCAGATCTGTTTTGGCTATATCATTCAAGCTTTCTAAAGTGTCATTCATTGTGATTTAATGCTCAATCTGTGATGTTCTCTTCTTTTCCAATAATACCTGATATCTTTCTCTTGTGCAATTTCAGTTTGTCATATGTTCCACTGCTATACATCTTAAAAGGATAAACAAACAAATGCTGTCATTTTACCAAGATCTAAATAAGGCACACAGGGATGAGTCGTCTAGTTTCTGGATAGCACCATCTTTAGGCGAGATCGCGGATTGCATTTTAGCCAATGGGAAAAAACAACAACCAGAATTTGCAAGAGGCAGATTCAAATCTGGGATTTCACAAT
>JAOYMU010000263.1:17033817-17047498 GCA_025802295.1 Psammodynastes pulverulentus | reverse complement strand
CTACAGCGGCTCCAATGATCTTGGACCCCAGAAAGTCCCAGAAAGTATCAGTACCACAACCTCCAAGCAGAAGGGACGTTATGGGCCGCTTGGGGAGAGTCCGAATCCCGTTTCCCGGGTCTCTGGTATGGAACCTTCCTCCTTTTGCTCCTCCTGCTACAGCCGGACCTTCGCCTGAGCTCCGGGGCAGGGAAACCGCTGAGCGTGAGTCCGAGGCACGGGGGGAGCCAGCGGTGGTCGGGTGGGCCGAGCTCCTCGTCCTCCACGGGGCCCTCGAAGCGGCACCAGGAGTCCAGGTAGACGGCCCTCTGGGAGGTGGCGGCGGAACGAAGAGGCCTCCGTCGTGAGGCAGCACGCCAGCATGTCTCTCCGGAGGGCTCCCGGGGCTCGCCCAGACGAAGAAAGAGCCTTAGGCTTGAAGCATTTCTTATACCCTTTTGGCTGCTCACTTGCAAAGTTATAAGCGAAGGAGCCAGACTGCACTCTTCACCTTTAGTTCATAAAGGAATTTGAAGAAGCTTTTTAACGGAAAAAAATATGAATTAAGAGCTTCAAGGGCACCAAGCCAGCACTGACAGGCTTGTGAACAATTTATTTTCTCTATGTGATGCTTTTCTATGAACCTGTCACTGGAAAGAGTTATTTGCTTATCACCTTTCAAATCTTCAGATATTCAATGAGCTTAGGATCTTGGCCTTGATCTTAATAAGACAAGCAGTACACAGAAGACAGTTTAGACTAATTTCTTAACTGCATATATCCAAAGGAGGACATATGAAGTGCTAGTCAATTGAAATGTATCCATTTATGCTTTGGGAATCTTAATTTATTTTAAATACAATAGTTCTCTATTGGTACAACTTTATCAATCTACAGTAACATTTCATTCATGTTGCTTTCTGATTGACTGATATCATCTTCAACTAACCGCTTGTAACTGATGACAAGCAACTTCAAAACCACGTATCCCATTTTGTCCTGATTTATGAATTTTTCTTCTTCTCTTCCATAGACTCCTCCCATTCTATGCAACATGCTCATTTTGCATAATGGATTTTTATGAAACTATTAATAGTTATTCAGCAATTAACAATCAATAAATTGATTGCTTAATCATTGCCATGATATCTTGAGTCATATTATTGACACCAATACCACCACTCATGAAATTGGGTTGGCACCAAAATTAGATGTATTCATACATAACATCATAAAGTCATATATGAAAACATACTGTATCTAGATAATGACAACATGAATTCATACTGTTGTATGGCTACATATTTATTTTGTGCATTAATCATGCAGGTTTATTATTTCAACATTTAGCATGTTTGTCTCTGGGTAAGTGCTACAGTTCAAAGTGAAATACATAATGGTCCTTCATAATAAACATGCTGTTGTAACAATTGAAAACTTATGTACATAGGAATAGTATAAAGGGCCCTGAGTTCCTTGCTTAGTTTATTTTCCTATGTTAACCTATATAAAAGAGTTGTTTTCAATAGGAAAAATCATGCAAAGTAACATCAGGTCATACATACATATCACTGTGATGCTATTTGTTAATATTTAGCTTTTCTACTTGACAACTCTCAATGTTTTGCAAACATATAATAAATTATAGGTCAGAAACCAACCAGTAAAATATGTTAAATTCAGGAGATTAGTTACCAAACTTACTTTTATAAGCTGCTCAGATCAAGATGTAAGTATTATGGCTAGGCTTAACAGAATAGTATAAAACACTAGTACTTAAGTCAGTAGATTTAGTATTTGCACATGTAAATACCTTCAAACCATTATCCCATTTTTTCTGTATTGTGTTGGGATTTGCTAGGGGTTTGTGATTGCTGGGGATACCTGCACAGGTGTCTGGAGCAGTGTTGAGGCTGGCATGGGGTTTGCGGCCATGCTTGGGCACCTTCACCCACGGCCGAGGTTTGCCAGCCCCTGCCGGCCGGGTAACGGCTATTCTCCCCTTGGGAGGGGCACGTGCCATGTGCCTGGACTCGGGGGAGGAGGGAAAGCTTGGAGAAGGAAAAGAGCATGCAGGGGCATGCGCAGAGTGCCTAGAACCTTTACCCCAGATAACAGTGCTAATATCAGGAGATGGATGGTAAACCTATCAGGGAAAAGGTCAACGTATAACTGTAACCGCGCCGTACTTGAATAAGCCAATGACAAGTGTTGTTCTCTCTGCACAATCAATAAAAGGGGGTGAGCCACGCTGCTCTGGGCGTTCTCACCACAAGCCTTCTCACCGAGAGAGGGGTTGGTGTCTTGCGTATTCTTACCCTGAGTTCGCCCACTGTAATGTGGTCTCGAGCCCCAGCGAAGCCCAGAAAGAAACCCCGCACTGTGGGCTGACAATTCATGAGGTCAGGAAGTTTCTGAAATCTAGCCTGAATCTCCTTTGTAATTTTAATTCATCGATTCCGGTGATGTCTTCTTAGGCAAATGAATCCAATCCTTCTTTTAAGTGGCAGTTCTTTGAAAACTGCTATCATGATTCCATTTTGTTACCATATCTATAAGCTAAACATCTGTTAACCATTCCTTGTAGCTCATGGAATCCAGACCCTTCATCAACGTGGTAGCCTCCTCCCAAATTGCTCTTGGTCATGGTCTTTTTGTGTAGTTGCACCAAGAATTGGACAAAAAAGTCCAAATGAGGTCTAATCAGGCAGAATAGAGTGGGACAATTATTTCAGGTACTCTGGACTCTATATTCCTATCAATGCAGATTTGTGCATTGTGGAATTAACATACCAATTAACCATTTCTCTTGGCCTTGTTATTATCTGTATCATACTCCTGATTCATGTTTAACTTTTGAGGGGACATCCAAATCTCCTTAACATGTACTACTGCCAAGCTTCATCTGCCCATTCTACACTTGGTCTTTAATTTTTTTCCTATTCAGAGGAAGTATATTATATTGATCCCCTAAAAATTCACCCTGTTAATTTCAATCTACTGCTCAAGCCTGTCTAGGTGTTTTGAATAGCTTGGCTCTTTTCCTAAATTCAGCCATTTCTCCCAGCTGTTTTGTTCCATGACAAAAGTTAAGGCCTATATATGATGATACTTCATTTATCCCCTCAGTCATGTTTTCTGAGGAATTAACATACCCAGATCCTTTAATCATTCCTCTTAAGGGTTGGATACCAGAACACGTAATATCTTGATTACCAATCTCTGAACTACCAACAAATTACAGTACAAGAGTTGGCTCATTGGATCCTTTCTTTTTTTTTTTTGTTAAAGCAATGGAATATCCAGCCTGTTTGAAATCTATTGATTTCAGTGAGAGTCTTAAACAGGCTCTGATGGGTAACTTAGCAGTTGTAATATCTTTGCAGGCAAAAAATTAGAAAGTGTCTGCTTGTTCCTTTTCATCATGTTCTTCTTGCAGTATGTGAACTATTAAGTAGGGTTCATGTCAATATTATATTTATTTTTCTCTCTCTCTCTCTTTCTCTTCTATCTATCTATCTATCTATCTATCTATCTGTCTGTCTATCTATCTATCTATCTATCTATCTATACACACACACACACACACACACAATATTTAAGGATTTGAATGTGTCCCTTTGCAAATGATGGAAATACCACCCAGTAAATGGGATGAATTATTTGACCAAATGTGAATATCATGATAAATAAGGATTTGGTTGACACCTTGATAGCTACATTAGCAAATGATATGTATAGCCAGGTTTCTCTAACTATTTAACTCTTTGCTGTCAAAAGAATAGATTAATCTGTTTTTTATACTGCATGCCTGTTGTTTATAATAATATGTGGGACATAATACACATTGGCAACTGTTGATACAAAACCAGGGAACGTGAAGTAGATATACCTTTTGTGGCATTTCTGTTTTATTTTACAAATGCTTTCATCTTTTGTTCTGAAGTATCTCATCAAAATCTAAAGGCTGAACAAATAACAATTGTCACGAGCCTTTAAAAAAAAATAATAATTATGTGGCAAGAAGAGAATGGTAATTATCAATGTCTGCATGATACATCTCTATCGGCAATGTCTGCAGTTGAACAATAGAGCCTGCCTCTTGATTTATTTAAAGCATGAACATTAACCTCTCTCTCTCTCTCTCTCTCTCTCTCCTTCTCCCTACACACACACACACACACACACACACACACACACACACACACTTTTCAAATAAGATATCTGAATATGCATCCATATATGTCTTCGTAATTTGCACTAATAAATTCCCCCTCCCTTCTCAAGCAGTAGGTGTTGTAAAATCTGAATTGGAATTTGAAGGTTCATGGCTTCCAAACCAGCAGGAGTTTAGGCTTAATTGCTTGAAAAGACATATGCACAATTGATAGTGAAGAACAAGAGGTGGTGGTGGTGGTAGGAAACTCATGTCAAGAGGCTCTAAATGAATCATTTAACCATAACATTCAGCATCCCACACCTTGGGACAAAGTAACTGTTAACAGTTTGAAGCAATTAACAAATATTCCAGTGGGATGGTTTCTTTCTTCACCCACCAATACCTTTCCTCTGTCTGAATAAAATAATGCAAAGAAAATGTCTTGTTTTCAGTAATACCAGGGTTGATTATATTAATGCCGCCATTCTGAATTCATTAGCAAAGCTAATGTGTGTTAAGGTAACCCTTCTGAAATTGTACAAATATTCATTCCACAAAGTGAGTGGCTCTTTGGTAGATCACATTACCCTTAAGAGTCTGACTTCTAGCAATGAAAGACTGGGCAAAACCAATAACAACTAGTTAACAGATCTTAATCAAGCAAAAGTTCATTTTTTTCCTGTCTCTTCTATTCTCAGTAGGAGAATATTGTTTCTGGAAGAGCAGAAAGCATTTGATTTTGAAAGTGGTGGGAAAGCAGATCTCTGGAACTTACTGCCTACCTTGATAAAAACAATCAGGAAGTGGAAATCATAAATGTATCTATTTCATGAAAAATATTAAATGATGTTCTCTGTTTTTCCCTCCCTCGTCTTTTTGTTTTTTGCCCTTTGAGTTCTGAAAATGTCTGTTTCTATGCAGACATTTTGAAAAAGTTCAGACGTCATCATAGCAGCTGCCTTACTTGTCACTGCAGTTTTATTTTCAACTGTTATACGTTTGCAGAAAATAAGGAAAATAACTCACATTAATTCTTACCTCTGGAGCCAGATTAATATCACTTGACTGAGCAGCCTCCACTCTTCCTTCATATTTTCTCATGGTGCAATCTGAAGGATCCTGCAAGTTTCAAGCAGTTCAAAAGGTCTATTAGCCAGGGTGACATCAATTTATTAAACTGAGAAATAAAACTATTACCCAGATTTACTTATTCTACATATGCTACAATTTGACTTTGCAAGCAAACAAGTAAATGCACAATTGCTGACTGAGTATGATTTAGCACGGCATCTTGTGAGCATCAATAGACAATTGTCAATAAGGGGCGTGCATAAGTGCACAAACGTGCCTCCCGTCCCCTGTCCTAATTTCTTTTTCTCTTATTTGTATCCATTTTATATATTCATAATTATGTTTATACTTATATGTATATCCAATGTATGTATGCTTGACAAATAAACAATCAAATATATTTTAAGGGGGTTGGGAAGCAAAGCAGAATACAATGAAAATAGATGTTCTACTGCATTGAAAGTGTTCAGGTTATTCTCAAGTACAATAAGCAAGCAACATACAGTATATGGCTGAACTCAATTCACTGAACTTACGTTGCGTAAAATCTGTGATATGCTCCAGATGTTGTTGAAGTTCTAGCCTGCTTTGGCAACCTTCAGAATTGCTGTTCAACATCTGAAGAACCACAGACTCTCCAGACTTTCTGTATACAATTGCCCTAGTCTTTCTGGTTCTGTCTTCTATTATGAAAATATATAAATATTATGGTAGTTGCTAGAGGATTTGCTTTCTTTAAGTAGCTTGTCCATGACAGTAAAAATAAGTAAGTGAATAATCAGCCCTTATGACAGCCTGTATGTATTTGAAATATTTCTTTATTCCACTGAAGCATATATTGCAGTGAAAAGTAAGCATATTTTACAGGAAATCAAATGCCTCTTTTGTGAGCCTAAGCAGAGTGTCATTTGGCTTTGTTAGATTCTAATCAGCAATGAAGAAATAGGGAGAAAAATTAAGTGAGACAGTAGGTTGTATTTCAGGTCAGGCTTCTGAGTTCCATAGCTCTCTTGCAGTTCTTGGGGCGATGATATAGAAATGATGTAAAAATTTGAAAATCAATATCCCAAGGTAGTCACCCTTGGATACAAGAGTATGGATGTGTAAAAGCTAGCTGGATAGCAGATACATTTTAATTGATCTTTCAGCCATCAATTGATAAACAGTTGAATGTGTAGAGTTCAAAGGTTGCCTCTTCAGAGGACACACCCCAGAGCTCTTTAGGATTAAAAAAAAATGGTTTGCTTGATACTATTACACACGGAATTGATCGGTCAAAACCCATTAGTGCCATTGTTTTCCCCAACAAAATGAGCACTCATTTGGGCATGTAGTTTTAAATATTTGATTTCCAAACATACTTAATAAGCTTTTATATGCAGTGGATTTCTATATTAAGGGCTTTCTTTCAAATATTAGTTTTTTTAATGTTTAACACGTTGCCAATATTTCCAATAGCTCCTCAGCTGAAATGGACGTCTGTGAAACTTGCTACACTTACTCTGCTGGAAAGTAATAGGGCTAGAGATACATTTGAGTGACAGGATATTAGTGACCACAATGAAGCACCATTAAACCAGGAATACAAAGATTATTTTTGATGCTGAACTTCACAAAGACAGGTGTAATATTTTCGCAGTAATAGTTCTGTTGACTATAAAACCCAGAATTACTGAAATGGTCAAATATATGAATGAATTAGTATTCAGGAACAAGTTTCAGATGCTTAATTCCAGAATAGAAACTATGGCAGGCTTATTCTTTTAAAAGATGCAGATATCCTGGTGTCCATGTAGAACAAATTTTGCTTTCTTTGTTTCATAAATTGTATCGTATTTTGAAAGTGTGGCATAAACAAATTCATGCCAAATAATTTATTGACATAAAATGTTCATATGGCCCTGGCTACCTGAACACACACAAGTCTTTGTGAATGCAACAATGATATGCAGAACAAATATGAGAAAAACTGTGGGAGCTTTGTCTCATAAAAATTCCTGAACTGAGACAAAAAGTAGACAGTGGACATACAGAAACTTAATTTAATATAGTTCTAATTATAGGTAGCCCTCGACTTATGACTACAATGGAGCCCAACATTTCTGTTGTTAAGTGAAGCATTTGTTAAGTGAATTTTGCCCCATATTTTACGAATTTTCTTTCCATAGTTGTTAAGTGAATCACTGCAGTCGATAAATTAGTAACATGGTTATTAAGTGAATCTGGCTTCTCCATTGACTTTGTTTGTGAGAAGGTCACAAAAGGTGATCACATGAGCTTGGGACACAGCAATGGTCATAAATACGAACCAGTTGCCAAGCATCTGAATTTTGATCATATGATTATGGGGAAGCTGCAGAGTTCGTAACTGTATAAAAGAGTCATAAGTCACTTTTTGTCTGTGCCATTGTAACTTTGAACGGTCACTGTTGTAAGTTGAGGACTAACTGTACATGTTGTGTAATTTCAACTATCTTATCACCATCAAGTTTCCAAGCCACAAATACACTCATGTCTTTTTGTGTTTTAAATTTTTGTAAAAAAGAAAGAAAAGAAAATCTTCTTAAAATAACCTTGAAAAATGTGACTATTATTATTTAATAAAAACCTTATTAATAATCATATGTTTAAGGAATATTAATGCGGCACATGAAACATCTCAAAAACAATGTTTCCTTGTTGAAACTTGAGGTTTGTAACTTAAATGAGATGGAATTTGCATTAATCTGGGCTTCTGAGGGCTTCCCTTAGGAGCTGTGTTATAAGAATCAAAATAAGTCAAGGCAGGCAAGGTAGAAAACTCACAGTTAGTTCAAAAGAGGTTACATATAACAGGAGTAACCTAATGGCGAATAGAGTTCTGGTAAGACATTACTAAGGGTAGCATTTGGTGCCACAATTTTTACAGTTCACAGTTTGCATCCCTCATGGATTGATGGTAATCTTTAAAAGGCAGATCGAAATAATGTGGTGAGTGTCCTGATGTTTCTTAAATCACAAACAAATCAAATCAAAGTTTCTTAAAATTGAACGAGTTCTGATTTTGCCTTTCCACCAGCTCTTTATCTTCTGAAGAACATAGTCCATTTGGTTCAATCAATGGATTGATACATGCCTGATGAATAAGTCCATTTTTTGCCATCTTGCTTAGAGCTTTCAGATGCATTTCTTTGGGGTCCCTTCTGTCTTGCTGTGCATCGGAGCAAACTAATATTTTATTGTTCATCATGGTGAATAATTTACCACCCATACATACTCTAGATATAAATCTTATTAGGTCCCCTGGACCAAGTTGCTTGGCTTTTTTTTTTACATGTTAGACCCTTACAGCAGATACTATACCTCATATTCTAAAAAGCTGGGGAAAAAAATGTAATATAAAAATTTGATAAATTGCTTTCTGTCTGTGAATGACAAAACAGACTTGTAAAATGTGAAATGAACCATTCTGCCAACACAGAATTTGAGCTTCAAATGTAAACACTTGAGTTAATGGCTAGGGTATCTCAGAGTCTCAGAAGCTGTGGTGCCCAGGGAGGGTGAAACTGAGGTTATGGAGGCTCTTTAATATTTTACATTGAACATCCTTACAGGCCGTAATTAGACAGATTACCTGTTATGCATGGTGTAATGTGCTGAACAGTTTTAAACTGGCTTGTCCTCAAGGCAAATGGAAGGCAAAGTCAGAAAGAATTACACTCAACACAAATAACACTCAATGTTCTATTAATGGTTCAGGGAGAAAAAAAAAGGGAAAAAAAAGAAACTTTCCCAGCCAATGCTGTATTTAATTTTTAACTCAATTGACTACAAAAGAGTTTGTTAAATATTTACCAATCATTCGAATTTATGTACCTAACTTGTCCCACCCCCGCTTAAAAAAGTAAAATTTACAAACCAGTGACAAGATTATAAATTGTTGGAAGAAACCATAACAAAGCCTCTGTTGAGGTTGCTTGAACTTAAATGTGAACTCTGGGGCTATGCTTTGTTATTCTTTGTGTCTTAACATATCAGAGCCTTGGCTCAGAACAGAGATTTACGTGCAAGTATGGGCGTACTAAAATAGCTTGCACTTGCTCCAGATCTCATTCATGGACAGGAAGGAAGAGTTTATTAGTCTCTGGAAGGAAAGAAGATGTATCTCAGGGCAATTGATGAAACTCAAAATATTGGACCACACTAGAAGCATTGCTTGTCCACGGGGATGGAAAAAAATTATTATTACCAAGGATAGAAAACCTAATAATCAATGCTATAGCTTTTGATTCCATAAGCAGTCCAGATGAAGAGTATTTCATAAACAAATAAATCAACAGACAAATCAAACTTGGACCTTTCTTTGTTATTGAATGACTGCTACTTTCTAGTTTGACTAAACCTTGATCCCCCCCCGCCCCAAAATCAGGAAAGAAAAAAAGAGCAGGTACTATGGTAAAGTAGAGAAAGACTATGCCAATGCTACATGCAAAGTTTGATTGAGCTGCGATAATCTTTAGTAGGAGAAGAAGTAGACAGTCTCTGGGCTTCATCTGTTCCTGTTCTCTAAGGAGCATTTATATGGTACTTAGAGGGAGCCCTCTCTAAACATGTTGCTGCCACAAATGACAGCATAATTTTAAGCTAATTTTCAGTGGAAAACCTAGTGAGGCCTTCAGCTGATTTGATGGACCAATTAGACTTGCACCCACCCACCCAAAAATGTGGGAGTAAGTCTAAACATCTGGCCTTGCCCTCCAGTGATGAGATTGCCACATGGATGTTACCTGTGTGACATTCAGATTTTGAAAAACTTGTTTATAACTTGTGTATATAATGCTTGCCTCACTGAAGAGACTTGTAGGCATCCTGGAAAATATGCCCTTTGTATTGTTGTCATCTAATTCATCTAATGTCCATTTTATTTTAACAATTCTTATTATTGATATGTGTATTCAGATTTTTCCCTAACTATTTTTTTTTCTTCCTCTTCTTTTATTGTTGTCTAATAGTCTACCTAGAAAATATGCTCCCAATCTTAATTTTAAAAGGTATAATTTCTTCCTACAACCTGGGAATTCTAAAAGCCAGCAAATTGGTAATTTTTATTAGTTATTTAAGTAATTAGTTAGAAAGTGATATTTATTTAAGTAATATTTTTGAAAGTCATATTAAGCACTTCTTCTTTCATAATGGCTTTGTTAATTTTTAAAAAAAAATCTCTTAAAATAAAACTTTTAAATAAACTTCAGGAAAACATATATTAAACTCTTGTTTGATCCTGAAATACTTTTCAATACAATGAAAACCCAATACAATTATTGCCTCAAAAATACATATTACTTAACAAAGTGACAATAAATATTTTACAGATCCTTCCAAACAATATGAATTATAATATCATAGTTTGGTCATCACATTCTAATAGTTAATATCATCAATATATTTTTTTCAAATGCTAACGTTCTCTGGGGCCATATGCTTTGAAGGACAACATATTGGTATTCTATGTGGTAAACAATATAAATTATTCTATCTAAATATTAAAGTGTCATGTTTATTGTACTATATGCTAATTACTGAACTTTTTAGCCAGGCAACCACCTACAAAGAAAGGTTATTGGGTCAAGCCATCCCAAATGGTGTTTTGTGCAAACAAGTAGAAAAGCATTTTAGGGGTGAGAGGTTTAAAAACATAAACCAGATGTACTTATTTGAAATTGTCCATATAGGGTTTTTTAAACACAACTTTCCAGTGAAAGTAAGCTTTTGCAGATTTGGGTGCATTTTTCTAAAATCTTAATAGTTAAGATATCTATCCCTTCCTTCCTTCCTCCTGCCCTCCCTCTGTCTTTCCCTTCCCCTGAAATTTATCTCACATTTTCACTAATTTAGTGAAATAAAATTAAGTGTGCATTCACTTTTTTTCCTCATGTAGCATTTTAATGTCATAAACCGTTGAAACTAATTTACTTACTTAAAAGAAAAATCCACTGATTTGCTGTCTCTTATTCTAACAGATTGTGTGGCATAAATCTAGGTCATCGCTTCCTGTCAGAACAAAGGATTTTTAAAAATGCACTTTTCTAAAAGCTGATGCCTTGTCAAGCTCCAGTGGTCACATTATACATAAGTAATGCTGTTATTGTATCTTCAGAAACTGTATGCTAGCATGAATCAGTTACCTGATCAGAGACACATAAGATGGAAAGACAGATTGCGAAGATGGGCAATACTATTGGCTATTCAAATTATGTATAAGTAAACATTTATTATTTGGTAAAGGACAAGTGCTTTTTAGCACCTTGAATAAGTTCCTGGTAATAATCTTTAGGCTTTAGAATAAGAAAAATTCACTACAAAATGACAGATTGAATGCTGGCCTGCTTTACGATCTGGGTGTGTACATTTTATAATCAATTCAATTTATTTTTCATCAGATCTCTTTTTAATTTTCTATTGAGAACATTATTATTGATTTTTTGGTTATGTGCCATTGTTGCTTACTTGTAATGATCACAAAGGCAGACCTTTTACAGGATGACCTGTTCCCAATGTGACCTTTCAGGTGCCCCAAATTGATGCACCTATTGCCACTATAATCAAGTCAATTCACCTTGCTACAGGTCATCCACTTCTCTTTTCTTCCACTTTCCCCATCATTATAGAAAGAAAGCTGGTCTTCACATAATGTGTCTAAAATATAGACATACAGAATTTAAGTTGTACCTCTAGAGAAAACTCTGAATTGATTTGTTCTATAATCTTCCTGTTATTTTCTATGTATGGTATTGTTAGAAGTCTTCTCTGAGGTTTAAAAGTGTCCATACTTTTTTATTCTGCTTCTTCAAAGTTCAAGATTTGCTTCTATAGAGCATCCCAGAATAAACCATTCTCCGCATATTTCTTAACTTTGTTTATATAGACTAGGGGTATCAAACTCGATTTCATTGAGGGTCGCATTGAGGGGGCGGGCAGGGTAGGCATGGCCAGCTCAACATCACTCATGTTGGGGGCACCTGTGGTGGCCAACTGCTAAGGCACAACTTCCCTCAGACCCTCTCTCCATCTCATTATAATCTCCTTCCATCCATCCTTCCTTTTCCTTCCCTCTTTATTCTCCTTTCTTCTTCCTTTCCCTCTCCTTATTTTTCCTTCCATGCTGTCTTCCCATCTTTCTTTCTTTTTCTTTATCTTTCCTATTTTCCTTTCTGTGGAAGGGGAAATTGCCCCAGGGAAAAAAAATACAATTTGTTCGTGGTCAGAAGTGTTCATGACCAGAGCTTCTACTGTACTGCATTCTAATCACTGTGCCACCATGGCTCTGAAGGCATTCTTTGCTACCCTACCAAGTGCTTGTCTGCAGAGAATTCCTTTTCAGCTGGTTCTTTTACTATGATAGTCAGTTATGAAAAGCAGAAACTATCCTTTGCTGCCAATTCTAAGACTAGATTCTGGAGAAGTTGTCATTAGTTTGGCTTTTGATCTTCTTCAAACCTAATCTTAGCCCCCCTTTTTTTCCACTGTGCTCCTTGGCTTTCATTAGAACAGATGGTAGATCAGGTGCATGTTCAGCTATCCATGTACTGCCATCAAGCATAGGTTATAGCTGATTCCAGAAAGAATGGATGAATGAAAATACACAAAAAAAAGTCATTCTTTGATAAATATGAAAAAAGGGAAAGTGAGAATATATAACAATCTGATTTTGGATTACTGAACACCTTCTTTGACATAGATTCTGTTCTATTGCTCTTAGGAACAATTCAGAATGGGTCCGGAATGGGTCCGGAATGGGTCCAAAATATAAAGAGAGAAATCTCTGCACTATCAATTTAATATTAAATGATTCTGCTGGAGCCATCACATTTATTTGCAGGGGCATCAGTAAAAACTCAAATATTTGGCTTGTCTGCAATCCTTTTGAATTAATTATTTAAGAATAAAAGGTATCTGTCCCTATTTCTAGCCAAGTATAAGAAAATGGAAAAATAAAAATAAGATCCAAATGCAGTTAGTTTTTATTAGACAAATGAGAAGTGGAACAATTTTGTAATAATGAGTGGATTAAGAAAGTGGTACTACAATAAAATGTATTCTGAAAATGATATATTGGTGAAACTTTATTTTTTTTCTTCTTAATTAAGAAACCACCATTTAATTATCCTTTTCTAAAATTCAATTAGATTCATAGAATTGTAGAATTGCAGACTCAGAGGAAACCATAAGAATTCTCTAGCTCATCCCTCTGTAATGTGTAAGAAAACCACAATTGTCATATCCAACTTCTTCCTAAAACCTTCAGGAGAAAGAGAAACCTATTTACCTATTTTGTAGGTAAAAAATGAAAAACAAGAATTAGCTCTAAGTAAAACTTAGCTTTCCTTGGGTAAGTCAAACTAAAATTAATTCTGTACGCAGAACTTTTGACTCTGAATTTCATCAATTCAGAGCTGAGCGAGAATTGAATTGATGCTTTTTAAATTTCTAATT
>JAOYMU010000263.1:16919670-16934755 GCA_025802295.1 Psammodynastes pulverulentus | reverse complement strand
CCCACTCCCCCTCGTCGGACTCTGACTGGAGTTGGGAGGGGCCGGGCTGAGGTGAGTCAAAGGGAACAGACACAACAACAAGGTAGTTTTTGCAGCTGTGGTCTTAAGTGAATAAGATTGTTATTAAGCAAATGCCGCAACTGTTAGATGAATTAATACACTTCTATAGGGCCACCCAAAAGTCATAGATCATTGTTATGGGACCACAGAACACTACAACTGTCCATAAAGTGATCCAGTTGCCAAGCACTTGAAATGCAGTCCTGTGACTCCAGGTGTGTGTTCACAGCCATTGCACAGCTGATTTTATTTGTGTTTTTTTGTATGTATATTTACACATATGCAATCAAATAAATTTTCAATCCACCTGGCTGTTGTCAGCTCCATCAGGGAGACCAAACCATGAATTAAAACCACAGGAAGGGTTAAGACTATTTTCCTTGAGATTGGCTATAACAATTGTACTGGGCTTTCTTTCCCTTCCAATACTCATGTGAATACTGGAGATTTCTGTCCAAGCCATTTATCCATGTTTATCCATTTATCCAGCTGCCAGAAAGCTCAATGTACAATTTAAGGGAAACAGACTCAGTTATAATATGCATCCTTAATATCTTGGGGTCATTTTGGATAAGACTGTAAAGAACATTTGATGAAGTTTGCTGCCAAACTTCATCCTGCACAAATTGTGTGACACAAGCTGGGGTTCGTCTAAAGGCACGTTGCAAATATCTGCACTCTGCTTGCTTTAATCAGCAGCAGACTATTATGCCCCAATGTGACTTTATAGCCCGTACACCCATAGGATTGACAGAGAACTCTGTAAGTCAATGCATAAGGAGCCTTGGTGGCTCAGAGGATAGAGTGCAGTAATTGCAGACTACTTTTGCTTACAGCCAGCTGCCTGAAATTTGGCAATTTGGCAGATCGAATCTCAGCAGGCTGAAGATTGACTCAGCCTTCCATCCTTCCGAGGTGAGTAAAATGTGGACCCAGATTGTGGAGGCAATATGCTGATCCTGTAAACTTCTTAGAGAGGGCTGTAAAAAGCACTATAAAGCGGTATATAAGTCTGTGCTATTGCTATTGCTATATTGTTAGTGGGATGATTCTATCTACTCCCACTTATTGGTTGCCTGTTCTGAATCATATACCACTTGGAAGTAAGACTAAAAAAGGCCCTTCTTCAAGAATACCTGATGATTATTGATAATCCCCAGCTGGTGATATTGAATAACGTAGCTTGCTTGGAGTGAAAAAGATTTAGAAACCCAACCATTTCTACTGCTAAAGCACTTGACACTCACAACATGTGGAAACAACACCGGATAGAAAATTGCTCCCCACAATGTCAAAGCTTTCCCTGCATCTTGGAAAAAACCCACCTGGATTTGACTAGTCCCGTGCATTGAACCGAATTTGCACTGGTCCTGGTAGATGTGCAGATGCCATCTATAAGTGGGGCAAAGTACGATCACTTAATTGTCACTCTGGGACCAAAAAAACATCCAACGCATAGTGACAGTGTCAAAACAGATCCTATAATGGAGATTTCACTGATTTCCTTTGCTACAATAAATGAAATAAAAACATTATATTTACAACTTACACATATATTACACATATGTAATCTCCCTGATTAGATTTCAGATTTTATATTGTATGTTTTGTATTTTACTTCTGTTTCTCTTTAATACGTGGATGTATGATACAATAAAATAACCCATATTTTCTGCTTGCTTGAGAATTGACCCATGTTTTTCCCCTCATTACTTTGATTACAGATCTGCCCTATCTCTGTCAAGGTCATTTTTTTTTACCCTCTGCAGCTGGGATGGAGGGACAGAAAGCAGTAGGGATGAAGCCAAACACATATCCTTTATTACTGCAGAACTGTTCTGACCAAAGCCTCTTTCAAATTAAGCAACAACACACTGTGCGTAAAAAGCAAAGCTGTTTTAATGTGGCACTGGGAATTCTTTGCATTCCCAGCCAAGACTCATTTAATCCTAATTGTCCGAGATAAGAACATGCCTTTCAAGGTTGTGAAAGGCTGCCAAGAACAGAAGCCCAATTACTGAGAGATATCAGCCAACAGGAATTCCAGTAAACCCAAACCGTAGTTTGCAGGGCTACAACGAAGGATCAGCATCCAAAGAACTTCTTTCCTTACTGCAAAGAATGCAACCCCAAGGGCTAGTTTTTATCCCTTAGGGAAGGAGCCATCACCTCCCAGCCTTACTCCCGAGTCTCCCTTGCTTCTTCAGCTGCTCTCTCCTTCGAGCAGCCCACTGGGCACAGCTTCCTGAGGTCCTCTGCGTCACTGCTGCAGGACTTCAATGACTCTGACGGCAGCACCCCACTCGCCAATTGTCCTGTATCCATCCCTGCATCAGATGCAGGACCCTCATCCAAATCCTGTCCAGGCTCCCTGACTGGTTACATTTGTTCTCGCTGTCAGAGACCTCTGCCGTCTGCACCTGCTGCTGGTGAACAACAAGAACAGTTAGCACACTTGTTGGTCACATACATTATCTGTGTGATTTCTCTGCCACTAAGAATACAGTCATACAAGCCAGTTTTGTGGCTCCATGTCCTCCAGATAAAGCCTTGTACCAATACTCCTGTGATAGATATGAGACCAAGAAACTCACCAGGCTGTTGATTTATTTGCTATTGTTTTGTTTCATGGTTACAGATAAACATATCCACAGCCGCAATACTCAGAAACCTGGAAGTATTTACTACTATGAGACAGGAATGTAATCCAAGTGCCTTGCAGAGGGTACTTACCAAAAAAGCATCATTTACAGACCAAGAAGAAATAGTATAGTCCAGGGGTGTCAAACTGGCAGCCTGCAAGCTGGATGCGTCATGCACAGGGCATGCCCATCCCAGCTCCATAAAGGGGTAAAATGTTGCAAAATGTCACGTGACAGCAACATGACACTGCAGGTTTGACACAGGGGTGGGCTTCAAAAATTTCAGCAACTGGTTCTCTGCCCGGTTGCTGGGTGGGTGTGGCCATGATGGGCACCATGGCAGGGGGGCATTTTTTGCCCTCCCTGGGTTCTGAAGGCTTTCCTCGAGCCTCTGGGAAGGTGACAACAGCCGTCCCTGGAGGCCCTCTGGAGACTGGAAACAGGCCTGTTTCCAGCCTTCCGGAACTTCTGGGAGGCCCGTTTTTCACCCTCCCTGCATTTACCTGGTATCAAAAAATGGACCGCATGGAGACTCCTGGGAGGGGCAGGATGGGGTGGGTTGGGTGGCCATAACATTAGCTATGGGTTCTCCTGAACATAAATAAACCAGTAGCAGCCCACCCCTGGTTTGACACTCGTGGTATAGTCCAAGAGTCACATGAAGCCAAACCAGGTAGTCATCGAGTCGAAGAATCAAAGAGACACAAGCAAGAAACAGGAAGAAGAATCCTGATCTGGAAAGCTAACAGTTATCTCCAATAAAGACTGCATCTAAAACAGCTACCTAAATATGTCTGCTGACAGCTGTCTGCAATCATCCATGCCTCGGTCTTTGCCTAGCAAGAAGTCTCATTGAGGAGCATTGTTCTGTTCCCCTCTTTAGTCATCTAGACCTGAGATTGAAGGGTTGTGCCTTGTCATTTGAGTGCTCCAGCTGAAGAGGAGATGCCTGCAGTTGATTATCTTCAATTGACTCCTGGCTTAGTGGGTCCTAAGGTTGACAATCCTGAAGCACAGACTCAGATGGAACAACGTTGTCAAGTCAGAGTCAGAGTCATATTCTGAATTGTGGTTCATAACAGCTATTGTTAAGGGGATTGTTAGCTGGGGAATGTTAAGATATGCCTCTGAAGTTAGATATCATATACAGTTTTGTGGTTGTAGTGAAAATACCATTATCTTTTTAGGCCAACCAGAGAGGAGGCATAATAATTCTACTCCCAAAATAACTGATATGTTTCAACCATGCTTCCTGTAAATCCTAATAACAATTAACAATGTCTGCTTTTATGGATCACATAGTCCTAATACTGTAGTACTGGTGTACCATACATGGTAAATTATGGTTAATACCTTAGAATGATATGCCTGCCTGCCAGTATGCCTGCCTGCTTATATCAACAAACCAAGATTGCAATAACCCATGGAATGATACAAGAAGTCAGAAATTGGTTCATGCAGCATGCTTAGTTATTTTAAATTTTATTTAATGAATAAGTGCACACTATTTTATCTTTTCATCTTCACAAAAGCACAGTAGTCTCACCCCAGGTTACTATATTTGGGATTGTAGCAGATGGACTTTGAAACTGAAATTTGTCAGAGGTTTCAAATAACATTTACCATAGGCCTAAAAAAGGAGTCGCTTCATGTCCAGATGACTCAGTAAGCATTTCTCTACATAAGAGAGACACGCCAGGGAATAAAAAGTGGTGTTTGCCCATCAACAGTTCAAAATAGTTTGGCCTTGTAAACATTGCTAGCAGACTGGTGACAGATCACTTCATTTGTAGAGTAACAATTTCCTCCAGATGGGAGAGGACACAGTGGCAAAGGACAGCTTCTCTATGAGATAAAGTAGGGATCTGAGCCCAAACAAAAGGACCATATGAAGAGACAGTAAGCAGAAAGCATCCCTTTGTCAGCCTGTTATCTTAGATCACGGAGTTCCCTCTTCTCTGTGAATGTGGCTTTTGTCTGAAAACTGCTTGCGCAGGATGCGACAATATCTACGCTGTACAATATGGAGTTGTTGAATGCAAGACGTGTGATGTAGTGGTTAATATATTTGTCAGCCCAATCTCTGACACCCCGCTTACAGCTCATATGCTGCCATGAAGAAATAAGGAAAAGGCCTTGTCTACTGCGACCTTTCTGTTTAGTCCCAGACAGTTAAAAGGTGACATCTACCAGGCCAAAAAGGCGGCTAAGCTGCCAAGTCAAACTGTGCACCAAGGAGACAATAAGCCAGTGAAATTTTGATGCTTGCAATGTTTAGGTTCATCTTGAAGTTCAAAAACTGTGTTTTGAAATTGCACGAGTGCCTGTTTCACATATGCCAGCATATATTCTTAATGCAATAAGAGCCTGGCTGTTTCAGGACTTTTATATATGACTTGCCTACCTCAATTTCCTTGCTGGAAGACACCGACAAAATATATATATATGGGTGCGTGAAATTGAACTGCAATATTGCCAGCCTTGTATTGAAGAGGCATTTTTCAGGCTCCCCCCCCCCTCTCTCTGGACTGATACTAGAGAACCTTAACCGATATTATTGTAAGGATCTTTGTTACCATTTGGCTGGGTTCAAATAAGGGTTGCCTATTCTCCCATGTATAATAAATGTCACAGCACACGTGGGTGGTTTCCCATTGTATGTGGTCCTGAACATTTATTGCTGGGCTTTGGTTGCGCACTCAAGATTGTTAGACAGAGTTACTAGAGGGAGATACGATCTGTCCCTTTTGTTCTGTGTATCGGGAGATCAGTTCGAGCTTGTCTGGCTCTGGAAAAGTCCCAGAAAAATAATCTCTTTGGGGCATTTTGAACTAGAAAATGTATCATCAGATTAAATTATGACACATTCTTGCTCCTCTTTCCAGCATTGCCCTTCCCATATTTCATCTGAACGTAGTATTTAGTTTTAAATACATGCATATGCACGTATGCCGCAGAAAGAGCAAGCAACATACTAAACCATTTGCATTTGGATATTTAGCATTAATATTTATTGACAATGACCACTGCATGGTTATAGTTATGATATATTCTAAAATTCTATGAGGCATTTACTGTAAGAATATCCTCCTCCTGTTTTAGCTCCCTCCCTTCCTATCCTTTCATCTTAAGGAGGAGGGAACATAAATTTTAATAAGAATTTTGTACTGTTTTAATTGTTTTCATGTTTTATGATATACACCTCCCAGAGTCACTTGGAGATAGATGGCTATAGAAATCAATCAATCAAATAAATAATCCAGGGCTGCGGTGGAAAAGAGCCGATCATCAATTTACACAGAACTCAACCAATTTGCTATGAGCTGCTTGAAATCTTACAATAGGTAGGTAATGAGCACAGCTCAAGATCCATGCAAACTAAAAGTTGCATGAAAGGAGAAGGCCGCTTTCCCTCCTCCTTCCCTCCTGCCAGTAGCTCTGTTGCCCATTTCTCCATTGAGGCGCAGTGCCCAGAATCCACTTTGATGGGGGGTAACAACTG
This sequence comes from Psammodynastes pulverulentus, assembly GCA_025802295.1. Taxonomy (NCBI): domain Eukaryota; kingdom Metazoa; phylum Chordata; class Lepidosauria; order Squamata; family Psammodynastidae; genus Psammodynastes; species Psammodynastes pulverulentus. The sequence continues at coordinate 16,928,551 of JAOYMU010000263.1, read as the reverse complement.
GTTCTCCCAGGGTAATGGTTTTGCCATCATGAGAGGCTTGTCCTGCATGTGTGGTGAAGCTGGAGGATGGGAATGGCCCACACCTCCCCCAACAGTCAACCTGACCCTGGGCGAACCAGTTGTTAAATTATTTGAATCCCACCACTGCACATTAGGATTGCCTGACATCAAAAGTCAAGAAAGTAGTCTACTGCTTTATCTTTTATAGGATTTGGTTGATATTTTCATATTCACCACATAAGCAAGCTGAATTGACACTAAGAAAAAAGATTTATTAGGTGCTAACCATGAACTTAGCTTCAAGTAAACAAGGATATATGGTGGGTTTTGTTGTTTTGGCTGCATTCAAGATATTGTTTACTGCTGGCAACTACTTTTTGCAATTTTCTTGAAGAGATTTCAGAAGTGGTTTGTCCTTGCCTGATTCTTAGGGCTGAGATGGAATGACTGGTCCATGGTCACCCAGATGGCTTTGTGCTTCAAGTGAGATGGAAACTCACTGCCTCCCAGTTTCTGGCCTTGTGCCTTAACCACTACATGAAACTGGTTCTCTTATTTTTAACTAAAAAACAAAACAAAAACAAAACTGGATATAATGAAGTACCACTGGGAAGAGGTTAAATTGTTTAAGTGGATGTAGGAACTTTGTACTATATATTCTAGGTGGATATTTTTTAAAAAAAAGTTAACTAAATTAGATGCCTAAATACCTATATTAGACATTATATTCTACATTAAAATATACTAAAATAGTAATAGGCTTCACAAAGTAAAGATTTGTTCTTCTTGTTAGTATTCCTTAAAAGCAAATCATTCTATACTTTTCTTTATTGTGCCTGTGCACATACACTGTCACACAAATTATTCCTAGGCCATAACTTCTAGCAGTCACGTACACCATAGATCAATCTAAGAAAGGTACACATGACATATTTTGAATCACCAGTCCAAAGTTCTTGATAAAATTCTAAGCTTTGAACTCCATTCTATTGTTGTTAGTAAAAATCAAAATTCTGGATTCAGTGCTTTTAATTCTAAAAATAAAAAAAATACATTTTACAGCAATGACATTAGCTTTACCAGTTAAACAGAGAAACTCAATTTGTATGATACTCAACTAGCAACAACAGATTAGTCTGAGATTTTAAGATTTTAATCCAAAAAAATCTTTTAAATGGTTAATTTAGATTCAGGCCTAGAGCTCTGTCTGAAACAGAAAGAATGGTCATGGAAATTAAATGTATAATCCGATTGGGAAAAGGTGAAAGTCAAGCAAAAATTTTAGGATTTAAAGTTGGGTAATGGGTAGGGTCAAAAAATAAATTCAGAGGAATTCTATGTATTATGCAAATAACAGATTTGCCTTCAGGTAACTACATTATTCTCTATAATGTTGAATTCTTTTATTCCTCCATTTGAATGGGTGTTAAATATATGAATTATAAAAACCTGATTATTGTGTGCACACTAATTAAAAAAAACCTCTTGGTTAGCCTGAGGCTTCCTTAGTTATAAATAGTGTGATATGCATCTTCTATTTCATATAACCTGTGAAATGACCTTCAGAATTAGGCCACTTAAAGGCCAGCGGAAATAACAGGTTACAAAGTGAAAGCAATGACAATTGTAGAAGAAGAATAAAAAATTAATAATACAAACTATAAATGTTCACCAGAAATGTTTAAAAAGGTTTTCCCTTATTGACCTCAAAGAATAAGAATCAGGGGCTGTGCAGCCATCTGGATTCAATGGAGGAAAAGTTTCAGGAGATCCAGAAATGGTTTGGTCAGATATATTGGCAGTGCTTTGTTTTTTTGTGTTTTTTTTTAAATGCTTTTTTCCCCCCTCATGTGGCTTCCCTTTATAATTACAGTGCAGTCCTGGGATGTACATGTATATGTGTTTAGAAAAGTGTCGATAGAAGCATGTGTCATATATGGAAACCCATGCCCTTTGAATTGTTTCTCTGGAGTACCATATAAGAAACTTTAGTCTTTTAAAGAATTTACTGAAGATGACTCCCACTTATGACTGTATGAATGTAACTTTGTTGCTTTGCTTGTATCCTTACAATTGTTATTCACTTCTCATCTTTCCTTTCACCCATCTCCTACTACTAAGTATTTTTATTTGTTGTTTTTAAATTTTTGATTGATTGTTTACTAGTATGATTTGATAGGCCCTAGCTTATTATTATGTTTCCTAGTATGATGTGATCGCTGATTTGTACCCTATGACTACTACTAAGTGTAGTTAAACCTATGACTCTTGACGTATGTATCTTTTCTTTGTTTGAACACGGAGAGCATGTGAACCAAAACAAATTCCTTGTGTATCCAATCACACTTGGCCAATAAAGAATTCTAATAAAACCACAGCTCTCCATTTTGAGTTGTTCACAAATTTAATAAAAAAACATTATAGACCATAGAACCTAAAAAGTTTGTTTGTAGAATTGTTGGTGGAAAAAAGGTTGGGAGTTCCTGGCAGTAAGTTCTTGTTATGAAGTAGGCTGTATTTTCTGATTAAAACTCATGACAAATGTTGCCCAACACTTTAGGAAAACTCAGTGCTTAAATTAAGCTCTTTGAATCACTCATTGTGGGACTGGATTTACACATCACAATATTTCATGTAATTGATTACATTGCATATACAATGTGTATGAATTAGTATAACATAGGAATCATGAAAATAATAAAAATGAAGTCTTGAAATCTAAATTTCCAGAATGTTGTAGGGGTTGGACTAGAAGACCTCCAAGATTCTGTCCAATTCTATTATTCTATGTTCTATGAACTGAACCTTGCTAATCAATAATTGTGTTTATTTTATCCTGCTTTTGTTATTTTTACAAATAACTCAAGGTGGCAAACATATCCAACACAGCTTCCTCCTCCTATTTCTGCCACAACCGCAACCCTGTGAGCTGAGTTGGGCTGAGACAGGGTGACTGGTTTCCATGACTAAAATGAGACTTGAATTTACAGTCTGCTGCTTTCTAGACCAGGGGTCTCCAACCTTTTGGACCTCAAGGACCAGCAAATTCATAATTTTAAATCCCACAGACCACTAATATGAATCCAGTGCGCTGCTCGCTGAAGTGCCTGGTCTCCCAGTGTCACGGTGGGGTCCTTCAGGCACTTAGCTGTCTGTTTCTGCAACCTTAAACACTCGAAGAGTCATTTGGACCCATTTCCCACAAAAACAAAACACTGGGATCTCTCATCTCTTTCTTCCTTTCTCTCTCTTTCATCTCTCTTTGCCAGAGCTCCAGTCACAGGACTGGCCCATTGGACAATCCCAGAGCAGCTCCTCCACCTGGGTGTGCTGCAGGCCACCAAAATTTTCTCGTGGACCACCAGTGGTCCCCAGACCACTGGTTGGAGACCTGTCCTAGAGTGCACTGTAATACTTTTCAGTGCCAGCTGTCACTTTTTATGGCGGAGATGGTTGGGGTAGTCCATGCAATTGGATGGATTTGGAAATAATCCAGTTTTTGAGTGGCAGAACAATACAGATGAAGAGCAGGCAAGGACACCAGGTGTCCATGTCACAGTTGGGTTGAATTATCATAACACAAATTTCTCTTTTGTTCTATATTGTCTATGGAGATTTTCAGTCATTCAGGTTACGGGGTCTCAAGTGTTTTTTTCAAAAGGCAACTGGACTATTTTTTGCTTGAAGATGTTTTGCTTCTCATTCAAGAAACTTCCTTCAGTTCTGAATGATGGAAAAATGGATTTATATTCCTTGCAGTCATCTGGTCGTTAGCTCTTTCTGAGCCATAGTGGCGCAGTGGATAGAATTGCAGTACTGCAGGCTACTTCTGCTGACTGCCAGCTGCCAAGTAGTTTGGCAGTTCGATTCTCACCTCAAGGTTGACTCAGTTTTCTGTCCTTCCAAGGTCAGTAAAATGAGGACCCAGATTGTTGGAAGCAATATGCTCTTTAAACTTAGAGAGGGCTATAAAGCACTATGAAATGGTATACAAGTCTAATTGCTATTGCTATTCTGAAAATCGTTGAGGCCACTTGGAGGTGTATCTGTGCTCTGGGAAGGGGGGGGTCACCTGAATGTGCAAATGAGGGTGGAACCTTCTGGGAACTGCTGAAAGGACTTTGTTGTAAACAGGAGATAGGTGGTGCCATATCCCTTCCCTCTGTTGAGAGAGGGATTTGCAATCTTAATGCAGATGTCCTCTTTAACTGGTTTCAGACCACCATCTCCACCATAATTCAGAACAGAAAAAGTTTTCTTGGGTGAGAAATAACATCAAGCAAAACAACAACAAAAAAACAAAGTCAAGTTGCTTTTTGAATAAGTATCTTTGGGACTTTTGTTCTGTATTAGTTTTTCATTTGAGTGTTACAATCTTATCTCACTTATACATTGGTGTGCTGTTATTAACATATCTGTCTCACAGGCCTATTTGATTGAATGTGGTCTTCAAAGAAAATGGTTCCCTACTTTTTCTATAATTATCTGCCTAAATCTGAATCTACTGATCATGTAGAATCACTGGTCAAGCAGAAGTCTCAGAGACCCTGCTTGGAACATGTCAATACTGTATCTCTGTTTCAAGTTATAGCCCTTGAACGCTTCAACAATAAATCACTTCAGGATTATAAAAAACACCCACCCCAAGTTGATGAAAAGCTGTGGCAATTTTGCCAAGCACCTGGTTTTCGTTCATCTACTTTTTTATACATTATATTACTTCAGAAGACTTGCCATGAAACACCTTCAGTGAAAAGATGTGCATATAGAATATGAGCAATAGAGCTCAACCCAAGTACAACTTTTATACAAAACTGTACAGCAGAAAACATATTCCAAGCCCACCTGTCTTCAAGGACTTATAGGTCAGGGAATCAGACCATTTCCAAAGAGTATTGGAATCCTATAAAGTGGAGATTATTCCTTAATCTTGCAGTCAGGTAATCTTTTGCCCATGTTACTGAATGTGCATGTTGCATTTTGAAACTTCCTACCCAAATACCTCTGATTAGCAAGTGCACCTCAGAAAAGCTGCTTCCACCAAAAGAAGGAAAATACAAAAAATGGGGCACAACTTCACTTACCTTTGTGTAATTCAGTTGCAGAGAGGATTTTTCTAAGAAAAAGTGCTTGATGGCAGGATTCCAATAGGCTTTTCCCATGGAATATTGGAATGTGTAGTATGGATTGAAGGGAAAGGGTTTAGGGACCTCTGCCCAAGGAAAACAAATGGACAACCCAACACATCCCTTGTGTGCATGTATCCAATTACAGTATCATTTCTTGAACTCTGTGCATTCTATATTATTACATGGGTATTGGGAGTGTTGTATTTTGAGATGCATAATAGGTTTTAGGATACATTTTACCCAAACATTTATTATACACATATGCAAGCTATCTTCTCTGCGTGTGAAATCATAAGACATATCCCTCTGGCAGAGCCAAGCAACCTTTTTGTAGCTGGGAGAGCAATTTTTATGTAAGAAAGATAAAGAGACCCCATTCTGTCTTAATGTGGTCTCCCTGCTTTTCCTCTCATTTTTTACTATCAAATGGCTGACACTTTTGATGATTTTTCCATTGAATTACTGAGAGGCAGCATAGGCTGCAAAAAAGAGAAACTATATGGTTTCCAAGGTTGTCCACTGTTATCCTAAGCAATACATCATATTGAAACAGAGGCAAGTCTCTGATGTATTAAAAATGTTTTACTCAACTGACACCAAAATGACAGAGCGCAAAATAAAACAGAATAGATGAGGAATATGGAGTAGTTTGACAGAAGAGGCGAGAGAATATAAATACAAGCAAGCAAGCAAGCAGGTTAACTCAGAAGTTCACCCCCATTCAAAATACTTTAAGACAATGAATGGAAGTCCGACTGCAAGGGCACTTTGATTTGGACATCCCTGAATCATCCCTGCCCTGCCCTGCCCAGATACTGAACATGGTGCTCCATCATAAGTTTTGACACAAAATAGGTTGAGTTGTCCTCATCTGCTCTGCCTCAAGCAGATCACATCTGCCTTGAATTGATTAGTGAACGGGAACAGTTCTGCTTTAGACTACTGAAATTCAAACATGAACCAGGAAAGATATAAACAAGAAAATATTGCTACATTAAATTGATTCTTGCATTTTTATTATTATTTTAAATCTTCAGATTTTTCTGCCATGAGACAGGAATGCATGATAGACAGAATGGCTCAAACATCTTCACATGACACACTCAAATCATATTTCATTCACAATTTTACCCTAAAACATTTACAGTTAACATAATCCCACCCTTTTCTATTATCACAGATTTAATTATTTATTGAACAGTAGTTGCCAGCAATCAAAAATTGTAAGGCTTTTTTTTCCTTTCCTTTTTTTTTTTTTGGCATTAAAAAAAAGCTGTTGATCTATAACATGAGGAAAATCACAACTATTAATTCTCACTTTATATGGCAACCTCAAGGTAATAGATAAATCCAAACAAAATGCTCTGTTTTCATGTTACTCACCAAGGATGTTAAAGAGCTCTACAATCCATTTCATGTTAACTAAAATTACTAGAATTATTTTACCTTACTGTGTTTTTTAAAAAACTGTTATTCAGTTAATCTCTCCCTGTGGAATACAATGGAACAAAAAATGGGGGAGAATGTTAAATATAATCCCCTTTCTCCATCTTTTCCTCCATTTATTATGGGTGGTTATAGAACTCATTGAAGCAGACCGGAAAGTTGTAAATCACTGAAAATGGGCCTCTTCCCTTGCAGATGCATCTTTTTTAAAGGAATCCATTATCTTGATACAGTATTTGTATTTGTGTTGCCCACAGGGACTATTTGGCAAAGTGGCCAATCATACGCTGGAGCACTCCAACGTATCATTTAACAGTACAGCTTTTTAGATAAAGCAAAAGAGAGCAGTTGCTTGGAATTCACATCGTGGTTTCTGAAGATAATTATGTTGAGGTTTTCCGGAATGGATGTAAACAAAGATGTACGTGCACCTGTATGTATCTGTATGTGACAGTCTTTATGTCCTTTGGGAGTCCACATCAATTGTTAATGTTTCCACTGATGAATACTGTAGATTACATACCTGATCTGTAGTATTTACTCCTGAGAAGTTAATAGAAGGGAATGACAGTTCTGATGCACTTTGGAATGGCACATTCACGTAAACGCTTGCACACTTAAGACTTAACAAAGGTTTCTAAACACAACTTCTAAATAAGGTCTAAAATATCAGCACAATTTTAAAAAATCCTATGTAACTAAAATATAAAGTAGGGTGTTTTTCAACAAACGTTTAAACAGGAAAAACTAGGTATTTAAGGAAAAATGTAGCTGATGCATTTTTGATTTTTTTTTTTTAAAAAAAAGGGTATTTTTAACATATACTAAAATGCCATGATATCCCATAACTGGCCAGGTCCAGCTGTCTCTGAGCTGCACGGCTTACAAAATTGGACAAGAGAAAAAAGAAACACACAAATAGAGAAAAAATTCAAAAATAGCCAACATTATCCAAGAAAATGGGACATTTATATTACAGCTATTAAAAAATGGCTGTAAAAAAGTCTATATGAAAATTTCTTATTTTAACGTTTTCCCCAATTTTTTAAGTAACTGAGTCAATAATTGCATTACTCCCAAGCATTAGATTTCATAACTTAATGCTATTTCTCTAATATTTAATCTCTTATTGAAAGTACTAATTGTTTCTGAAGGTCAGGTTTGAACTTGAGAATTAGAATTTTTATCTTAATGAAGTTAAATCAGTTTGCATTATAGTCACAGTTGGTGTTCTTGAATTTTAATATGTCGATGCAAGTAGTTCCTTGAAATTACATTGTATAGCAATCATTGGGTAGAAAACTAAGCAGAACTTGCTATCTTAATTCGGTTATTTTAAGATCTACTACCATAGAACAAACAGAAGTATATTTTTAATATGAGTTGTCTTAGGACAACCAGCAACCAAAGTAGTGGCTAGTAAGAATTGCTAGTTTTAGAAAATTGCATAGGTATTAATCAAGAAGGCAGTAAGCACAGCACTGTATGTGCCATTATGATGTTGTCTTATTCTCCTCTCCTTCTCTTTTTAATGTAAAAACAGAAAGGAGAGGTCCCTGAAGGGCTTTCATCAGGGTTACATTTCTTAGCAGGTATTACCTAATGCTTCTGAATGGCCTTAAAAGTTCTTTCCCACAATATTCTCTACCTGCTTTTCTCAGCAAACTCTTCCTTAGTTATTTGTATCATGCCTCTTTCTCATAGCAATTTCAGAATTATATTTAACCTAAGGTAACATTCTAGTTTTCTATTTAGCACTTGACTGGAACTGTCAAAATGACTCCTTACAATAATCCCATGTGTTGAAAACAGAAGTAGATCAAACTAACAAGCTTTCCACAGAAACTTGAGTGCTCCATGTCAGAGCTGCTTCCCTTCCTTACTTGAACCCCCTTTTTCTTTTTTTACAAAACAATGTGCACTGAGAAAAATATCTAAAGATCATCTTGAGTTTCAAGTTGATAAAGACACCGGAGAGTTTTCTCGCTGATCTTCAATAACCGTGGATTCACTCTGTTCCTCGCTCATTTCACTAGGTGGTTCTTCACAATTTGGCTCTCCTGGATCCAGACTGCTTCCCTCACTTTGCTCCTCATTCTGCTCTTCATTGGTCTTCACAGTATGCTCCACGTCACTCTCGAAGGATGGTGAAAAGCCATCCATTACATTTTCACTGGCTGCCATTTCATCCAAGGGTTGATTAAGGGTCACGGGGATGTTTGGCTGTGTAATGAATTTGAAAGTGTTTTGGTTAGCAGCTTGACATGTATTGTGGTCAGGCTTATTCTTTGGCTGATATGATCAAG
>JAOYMU010000263.1:16908344-16919570 GCA_025802295.1 Psammodynastes pulverulentus | reverse complement strand
AGGAAGGAAGGAAGGAAGGAAGGAAGGAAGGAAGGAAGGAAGGAAGGAAGGAAGGAAGGAAGGAAGGAAGGAATATTCAGTGACCATTCAAAGTTACAATGACACTGAAAAAAATGACATTTTCCACACATATGACCATTGCAGCATCCCTTTGATCACATGATCAAAATTCAGAAGCTTCGCAACTGACTGGTATTTATGACAGTTGCAGTGTCTCACACCATCCCCATTCGTGATCTGCTGACAAGCTAAAACAAGGGGGAAGCCACATTCACTTAACAACTATGTTGCTACCTTAACAGCTGCGGTGCTTCAGTTAACAAGAATGTGGCAAGTAAAATGGGACAAAACTCACTTAACATCTGTCTCGCTTAACAACATAAATGTTGGGCTCAATTGTGGTCAGAAGTCGAGGACTACCTGCACTTACGTTCTTAGATTCCTACTCACTGCAAAGTCATACCTCTAGCACATCAATACATATATACACACTTGTCTATATGGAGTATTACAGTGACTTTGAGCTACAATTAATTTAGTCTCATGCAAATCAATTCTCCTGGTCTACAAAACCAATTAACATTCTAGCAAAGGGTTTTCTGTCTCCTGCTTTGATCTGATGTTGGAAATTCAGATCTAATTTTTTTCTCTCTCCACAATCCCCTAAGAAGAAAACATACTTCGTGTATGTGTGCCTGACAGGGGCCAAAGGTTAATTAACAAAGCATTTTGACAAAGCTAATAAGACAGATCTATTTGAGGACCTCTGGTTTAATCAGCTTAATTTTAATCTACCGTCTCTCATCAGAATAGCTGGGAATAAGTATCTAACTTCCCAAAGCCCATTAGTGTGAAATGCAGAGGAGAAATCGGGTAGCGCTTTATGTCCGTTCAACGGGAGGGGAGATCATTAAAATGACATGATTTAAAGTTAAGCTTAACTTCACAGAGAAGATATGCAGGTGCAGCGTTGATGTTTGGGGCTGCAGAAAAGAGGAATTGATGGCTGGTTAGAAGGTAAGAGGGGGGGCACGATGGCTCAGCGGTTAAACAGGCTGAGCTTGTCAGCTAGAGCAGGGGTCTCCAACCTTTTGGACCTCAGGGACCACCAAATTAATAATTTGAAATCCCGCGGACCACCAATAGGAATCCAGTGTGCTGCTCGCTGAAGCTGGTCTCCCAGTGTCAGGATGGGGTCCTTCAGGCACTTAGCTTGGCCACCTGTTTCTGCAACCTTAAACACTCAGAGTCATTTGGACCTGTTTCCCATAGAAAACAAAACACTGGGATCTCTCATCTCTCTCTCCCTCTCTCCCCCCCTCTCTCATTTCTCTCTCTGTATCTCTCTCTCTTTCTTGCTCTCTCATCTCCCTCTTTCTCTTTCATCTCTCTCATCTCTCTGTCTCATCTCTCTGTCTTCTCTCTTTCCAGAGCTCTAGTCACAGGACTGGCCCCTTGGTCATCCCGGAGCAGCTCCTCCACCCGGGTGCACTGTGGACCACCAAAATTTTCTCATGGACCACCAGTGTTCCCTGGATCACTGGTTGGAGATCTCTGTTCTAGACGGTGCCTTAACCACTAAACCAAACTGATTCTTGGTCAACAAAATAAAATTGATTAAAAAAAAGCAGTTCTGATTTTGCACAAATCCTATTTTTACACTGTTCTCTTATATGACAAATTGTTATCATTATTAAGTAAAACATGTAATTAAAACTGTTAAAAATTACATTTTAGCAGGAAAGCAGCATAATTCTTTTGTCAATGAAGGTGTTATTTTAACTTAATTACTCTAAGAAGACATTGTAAGCTGCTCCACGTCTAGTTGATTCATTGGAGTGTTATAGAAGCCTAAGTAAATAAATGCTAATCTATTTCCACATCATGGATTAAAAACGAAATTAAGAGGAACTTGCCAATAATGCCCTGTAGGAAATTGAATTTCCACTTAAATATTTAAATCTTGCTTTAAGACAACGGTACAGATTCTGGATTCATTAACAGTCCTTCTGGAATATCATCTTAACTAGTTTTTTATTGCATTAAGTGTTCAGCAGTTGAAAATCTGACTGGCTTTTTCTGGTGGATTAATTTTATCTCATGAAAATATTACTACTGATTTAGTCTGCACAGCTAATAAAGGCACAAATGACACTTGAGGCACAGTGTCACATAAACTAAGGATTACACTTCATCAACAAACACATGAACCGCCCTCAACACGGTTCTTGAGAGTGAAACTTTTTGTCTGTTATTAGTCAAGGTTTTAGCAAGAAAGAACGATATATAATGCAAGTAATTGAATCCATCTAAAATCTCTTATTGTGAAGCATACTTGCAGAGAAAAAGCTTATAGTAAAACTGAGATTCCAGTCCATTCATCCTTTCTGTAAAGCCTAGCTGGCATTGCCTACTGGGACCAAGCTGTGAACTGCTGTGTCTGTGAATAGCCTGGTGCGTCCATCCTCTTCCTTACAAAGAAGTCCATGGAAGTATGTGCTTGGCAGCTTAACAAGATCATTAATGTATACAAGATGAAGTGAAATGGATTCTCCCTAAGAACCATTGCAAAAAGATGTTTTTCAACAAGCTGTAAATTAAAAAACTGGGATTAAGCAGCTCAACTCTCAAGGCGTAATATGAAAAGGTTCCTCATTACATTAGATCTGAAAGCATCTGTATTAAGCAAATTCTTGTCCCTTTCTTTGACTTAAGAAAGTATCCTATTGACTTCCCACTTGCATAGCAAAACATTGTCAAACTTATTGAAACAGGCCCATTAGGATCAATGGTACACCTTGCTTAGTAATGTCAATTTACACTGACAGTAACCTTGGCAGATATCGTTTATTCTTAGTTTTCTTGAATGTGTTTCCCATCTTGTTTTTAAAACTGCTTAAACAATTTCTTGTTGTCTGGTCAATAACCATAACAAAGAACTGAAATGTTCCAATAAAGATCTTTATTATCCCTACCCAAGAGAGGATTGAGAATAGGTTGTACCAAAATGATGTGAAATGCCATGAGTTGCAAGTCAGGTTAAAATAAGCATGGAACACATTTATAAGAAAAATGCTTCTGGATTCCCTCCTGGATTTTCTCCTCAAAATTTCATTTCAGCTTAATATCTGAATGGAGTGTTTTCTGGTTATGCATATCTAGAAGATCCAGAGATGACTTGGAAACAGATGCTCAGAGTATTTGATGGGCTGTAGCTGCTTCATGGCTTTAAGCAGAAGGTCAAGACAGGTGCTTTGATTAAAAGCAGACTTTGCATGTTTTGTCTATATTGGGGCTGTCAAACTCCTGGCCCATGGACTGGATGTGTCACATGCTGGCCATTCCCAAACCTGGTTTAGCAAAGGGAAAAAAAAGTCCTGATATGTCACATGATGACACCATGATGATGTGAGTTTGACATCCCTGGTCTATATACTATGCCATATATAGATTAGCTTAAACTAGTGGTTCCAACATTTCTATGCCCCATTCCTCTGAGAAATACTGTAATTGTGACTCATAACTTGTCACTAAGGGATACAAGTCACTCTTTGGGGTAGCTTCTGAAATGTCAAGTCCACAGCTCTGGGGTATGGACACCATAGATTGGGAACACATGATTTAAACCAATAAAGAACAGAGAAAGTAGATCTGTGTAATTAATCCTATACCGTCTGTTCATCTTTGTGCTTTGAAAGGATCCCACATTCAAAAGCTTGCATATGAACTCCCAGACTTTATCTTGGACTGTCATTTCTGGATTGCACCAATCTGGATAACTGCTAGATGGCAGCTAAGGGTGTTTTCTGTATCCCTTACTCTATCCAATGATCCAGCTCGGTTACAGTATTCTATTATTGTTATAGTGCTGCTCTTAAAGCCCACATGTGCTCTCCAATTTTAACTCTCTTCAAAGTGTAAATGATGTCTTTAGGACCCTTGATAAATTGAAGAATAAAATAATGCCAGAAAATGAACCCAGTTCTCTTTGCCATCACTAGGCATTGATTAAGATCACTTGGGAAGGGCTATGTAATGGGCTGAATTGGGGTTGGTACATTCTAGAATAGTAAGAAACAACATGGTGCAGATATTTTCTGTGAGAGAAAAAAGGTGAAGACAGTGCCTCTTTAATAGTTCCCAGAGTGTATGCTTCATATAAGTAGTCACCTGCTTCAGCTTATCGAGATTATTTCTATAGGTGTAGAATAAGAAATAATGTTTCTTGGAAGAATCAAAATCTGTCTTAGTTTTTGGAACCTGATATCTAGAGCATCTTTGTATACTAATGATAGGAAACTCACATCAGCTCAAACCATTAAGTCAATGAGAAAGGTGTGGAAAACTTTAGTCCACCTGCTAATCTCTCTGCGTCACATGGTTATTTTAGAATTATGTTTTTCCTATTTTATTTCTTCTATTTTCTCTACATCCTTAGGACAACAAGGGAAAAATAATTAATTTTGATTATGTAAAAAACCATTTTAGTTTTGTAGATATTTAGCCACCCAATTAAAACAAATGAGATTTGCTTAGGTTTTTTTTACCATGATAATTTGCATTCACTTACTCCTTTTTTTGTAAGAAATTATTACCATTTAATGATAATCAAGTACTACATTTCAAACTATTTACTTTATGAAAAAAAATTAGAATTTCTTTCATGGCTCTGCTCAGTAACCAAGGCCTTGAACGGTCTATTTCATGGATCCTAACAAGGGAAGGATTGTGTGAGAGCAGCACATATTTGTGGAGTTTCTAATCTCCTGATATTATCCTTCCCCCATTACTAAAGTAGGTATGGCTATGGGAGGATTACAGAATTCACTCTTTGAGCCTGCTTCAGAAATTTAACATTCTTGTGTTATCAAATGAAAGTGCTTGCCAGAATTATTTCTAAGAGGGAAAATGTAGATTGAAAAGCGCAGCTAGTAATAATCAGGAAAAAAAAATTACAGCCCATCCACAAGGAATTCAGAGTAATGAATAATGTGACTCTTGTTAATACAACCTTTCTTACCTAGCAATTATTTGTAGCTAATTACTTCTAGGCATTACAGAAAAAGTTGCAAGGGGAGACAGGTGTTTCATTCGCTCAGAAAGCTATGTTGGTCAGGCAGTAGCAATAGTCTGAAGAGACAAATAGATGCCAGGTGCAGTAGAGGAGAAACTTTGCCTTTCAAATGTTGTTTTTAGAAGTGGGAAAAAAGTTTAGCAGAGAAAATAAGAGGTGAGGATAGCTCCTTCGTTTCAATAGGCTAGGGGTGTCAAACTCGCGTAATCACTGCGTCATCACGTGATGAACCAGGACTTTTTTCCCCTTCATTAAACTAGCGGGAGCAGGGCCAGTACATGATGCATCTGGCTCATAGGCCGCGAGTTTGACACCCCTGCAGTAGGCAGTTCTGTGAAATTCTGGAGCATGACTGAAGACAAACTCAAGGTTGGATTATGACTTTTTTATACGAGTTTCAGATTCCTGGCTTCCAGCAAGGAAAGTCAATGGGGAAGCCATCTGAAAATCACAAATGGTTATTTTGGAGATCACCTAACAATGTTCCACCTAACAGGTAAAGTTGTCTTAATTTCATGCTGGTCTCCTCTACACGGGAGGCTAAGATCATTGCAAAATGGCATTATTCTAGCTTCAGATATTTTTTTTAACCTTTTGTTTTTTAACTTGAAGAAGCTTTGAGGTGGGAAATCAGGGTGCAAATGGGGGGAAAAAACAATGAAGTGTTTCATCCTTGTGGTTTAAATTTCAGCTCCAGAGTAGATTTGGCATGTCATGCACATGAACCAATACAGAAATAGATACAGTAAACAAGCAAAATTAGGAGCTTACTACCAAGCCTGGTTGTTCTTTATTATAAGAGTAGCTAATAATAATGTCCTTTGTATGACATGCCTAACTTAATGTCAAATATTAAATTAACAGAGTAAAGGGAAAACATTTTTAAAAGAGCAGTTTTATGATGAAGATTGTCATACACATGACTAGAGAATTCCCTCAATAAACAGGCTGTATGATATAAGAATAGAATTAGATTATTTGAAAAAGGTTGGTGGCCACCAATATATATTACAAGTGAACAAAAGCTGCCAAAAAGATAACTTGATAGATGCCAAATCCAAAAAAAGGCAACTGGAAGCAAAAGAGTCTTGGAAAGTTTTCAGATAAATAGGTGTCCTCTAGATGAATTCAGCCAAGCAGAGTTTTAGGTATAATTGACGCTTGGCTCTTGGGAACCATCCTTTTCGAATGCACATAAACTAGGCTTTTTCAAGTGAACTTTTAACACTTCCCCAAGGATACCAGCCCACAGTAAAAATGACATTTGATACATCTCGCTTGCTGAGTCATCTTCTTGCAAAGATGAGGAGGTGTATTCTAAAACTCAAGCTGTTATTATTTATATTAATATTGTAACTGAATGAAAGCTGGACTTTGAAGAAGCACAATGGAAAGAGTATTGATGCTTTTGAACTTTGGTCTTGGAAAAGATTCCTGAGAATACCATGGTTAGCCAAAAATATATGTGTCTATAAATCAAATACATCTAGAATATTCATTTAAAGAACAAATGATCAAGCTTAAATTATCCTAGCTTGGTTACATTATGTGAAGATCTATATCTCCTGAGAAATCTATAATGCTGGGAAAGGTAGAAAAAAGGAAGAATTGGATATAATTACAATGGCAAAAGATACACTTGTTGGAAGACCTAAAGGATCAAATTGGACAGATCATCCTGGACAAAATCTATTTGTCATTGTAAATATTCTTTAGTAATATACCTTTAGGAAGAGAAAAATTCCAAGTCTCAAAAAGTTCAGCTTTGCTTCAGGAAGTTATAGACATTGTAAGCAAATGTCTTCTGGAAATCTTAGCATCTGTACAATTTTTCCCTCATTCTGCAAATCGTGATCTTTTTGGTCTGGTGAAAATTAAAGAAGAGAAGTAACCTAGAATTAAGGAGGAACCTCTTAACAGTGAGAACAATTAACCATTGGAACAGCTTGTCTTCAGAAGTTGTGGGCACTTCATCACTGAAGGTTTTTAAGAAGAGACTGGACAGCCATTTGACTGAAATGGTATAGGAGCTCCTGCTTGACCAGGGAGTTTTACTAGAAGACCTCCAAGGTCCCTTCCAGCTCTGTTCTGATTAGTGATTATTAAATATGGTGTTTGCTGAAATGTTTCTGTTTTCCCTGAACCTTTTGTTGTATAGTTGATACCTATGTAAGCTTGATATCTATCTATGCCCAAGAATATTCCTACTTATTACCCAGTAAGGTCTATGGATGTCCCATGAAATTGAATGGTGTAAAATTCCATTTGTACCAAATGGCTGCCCTCTCATGAACTGGACCATTGTTCATGTACTTAGATTTATCTATTCCTTAAACATGATAGCCACTCCTAATCATATCTTGGCTGATCTTGAAAAAGTATGCATGATCAGACTTGAGTGATACTTTAATGGGAGAACACCAATAAAATCAACTTCTATAAGCCAGAGGTGGTATTCAGCCAGTTCTGACAGGTTCTGGAGAACCGGTAGCGGAAATTTTGAGTAGTTCAGAGAACCGGTAAATAATACTTCTGATTGGCCCTGAGCCATATCACGCCCACCAAGCCACGGCCACAGAACCGGTAGTAAAAAAAATTTGAATACCACCACTGCTATAAGCTAAACTGAGAGAATGAAGACGTATCAGTGGAAAATGAAAACAGATTTTGTTGCCTAGAATAATTGATATTTCCATGAAGTCACCACAAGACTAGCTCCTAAAAGTTTGTATTCCTTAATATCAGATTTCCTCAAAGTGTTACTCAAACTTGGAATAGCAGGCACAGATTCAAGAATAGATACAAGAAAAGCCATACAACAGAAAGCCAGCACCTGCAAATTATAAATCTTAAGTTCCCTCTCTTCACCCATCCCCAGGCTCACAACTTATTATTTTATTTCCACCTGTTTTTCTAATAGACTGACAACTGGTTGCTTCCCCTTTAGAAAGTCAATTAACATCTGTTAAATATCACTGTAACACACTTGTCAGCTCTCATGATGTTTGTATCTGACCATGGTCCTTCTGATGTGGTTTACTGAATTTTGGTGTGGCACAGCCTGCCCAAATTAGGAATCCATTGGAAGTGTAGTCCAGTTCCCAGTATTCTCAGAACTGGCTGTGATAGCTGAAAAATTATAGGTCCACATGTCTGGAAGGTGTTAACTTGGCAATGTGTTAGTGAATTTAGCCCTTATGATTTGTGCATCATTTGCACAGTGCAAATTTGCACATTGCAATCTGTAAGCCCATATAAATCTAGTTTATTCAATAAACAATGATAAAAAAGAAATGATAGGTTAGCATGATTGGGAAGCCAGTCATAGTTTTCAACTGGCTCTTCTGGATAGGATTCTTTTTCAAATGAGATGCTGAAACTAACCTTAAAGATAAAGGTTCCCCTCTCACATACATGCTAGTCGTTCCCAATCGGGTGTGTGTGCTCATCTTCATTTTAAAGCCAAAGAGCCAGCACTGTCCAAAGACATCTCTGTGGTCATGTGGCCGGCATGACTAAATGGCAAAGGCATACGGAACGCTGCTACCTTCCCACTGAGGTGGTCCCTATTTTTCAACTTGCATTTTTACATGCTTTTGAACTGCTAGGTTGGCAGAAGCTGGGGAAAGTAACAGGAGCTCACTCCATTACGTGGCACTAGGGATTCGAACCACTGAACTGCCGATCAGTCTTAGCTACTGAGCCACTGCATGCCCCTAAAACTAAACTTAGGACAATATAAATATCTTTGGGTGACTACAACACATCAAATGATCTCAGCAATGCTGACTGTCATATAGGACAAAATTGGGAAGGGTAGAGTGTCTTTGCTGAAATCTGAATATGTTACAAGACTGCGTATCAGAAGTGACAACTCACACAAATATTCCTATCTCTTAATCTGGCCACTATGTCATAGAAGCATATGAATGTGGTATGTCTATATTCCCAGAACGATTCTGTTTTAAGTGTATCCAGTTTTGAAAGCTTTTATAATGACATGAAACTGACAGCGGAAGTTGGAAGATTCAGAAAAGGAGAGCTTAGATAATGAAAAAACTCCAGTAGTTGAGTTTGCTTTAGCCTATTATATTGGAAGTTGCTAAAGCCTTTTTAGCCTATGCTAGTTTGGGCTAGAATAAGTTATTAGTGATATCTATATCTTCTAGATCTCTAGCTCCTAGTTATCCAGATCCCCACCAGAAAGAAAAGTATTTCAAGAAAAGTCTTCTGCAATTTGCTTATTCTTAAGCCTGTTGTTCTGATCCATTATTTGAAATCTAGACAATATTCAAATCTACATTCTTCTGTATTTTAATGTCTGATTGTATTCAAAGTTGCACTGAAGAACTTTATATTGAAAGCCTTTCAAAATCTGTGTGCAGTTTGCCACCTGCAGCAAAGAGTTCCACACTGTACAGTAAGCTTCCCTTCTGACTGAAATGAATTTTGATGGAAAACAATTCTGCGAGGAGGGAATTAAAGAAGTAGAAGGATATGTGCTGCTACATAAAGTTCACATGAACTTTGTTGGCTGCAGCACTAAAATATAACAGAGTAGGGTTTTTTTTCCTAAATCCTTCAGTGGTATAATTGCTCAGGTTGGGAATTCAGTTTACAGAGGGAAACAATTTTTGGGAGCACACAAAGTTTAAGTCAGATTTAAAAATAAAACACCCTATTTGTTAGTAGAAGACAACTCAACCTGGGTTGGATGTATACTTCCAACGGGAGCAAAAAAAGAAGCCATCAAAGCAAAATATTAACATCATTAAAACAAAACTTGGCTTTATACTGTGTTCGATTGGCCATTTATTGTAGTTTCTTTTTACCATGTATCCAGCATAAAAAAAAAAAAAGCAAATGACAAAAGCTTTCACAATATTCTACAACTGCCATATCTTATTGAAGAGAAAATACAGGAGCAACTGCATTTGTTTTCTTTACTGCAATTGCATGTTAGCTTTTCTGCTTACAGACATATTCACATGTAAACTTTTTTTTCTCCCAAAAACCCCCCAGCATATTCCATGTATTTCAGTGTTTGTTCACACTCCTCCTTTGATCTTATGGAGTGCGCTGCTTCTGCCCAGACTGTAATTTATCTTGCATGGCATTGTTTGTGTGGAGTGTAAACTCTTCCAGCTTCACATTTCAAAGCTTTTCTTCTTTTGTCTTTTTTTTTTTTTTTTGGTTCTCAGAAGAGTCTCTGCATACTTTATGACATCAAAAAGAAAGATTTTTTTTTTGAACAGAAGGATTCTTCCTGGCAATGAAAAAGTTCCATTTGTGATAAACTCAAGGGATGAATTATAGGCTGAGAATTATTTCAAGTTATCATTTCATTGTATAAATCTAAGCAAGGCCATTCATAGAATCACTCAGCCGTCATTTACATGAAATAAGGTCTGTGCTCATCACTGTAATATTGGAATAATTATGGCTGGATGACTATAGAAGATGCTATGAAGATGCTGTAGGGAAATTACTCAAGTCTTCATAAATTAGCCTTGACCATTCCATCTATGAAGTGGAGCTAATACTGAATACTTTTTACACCGCCTACAGACTTTGCAGTTAACTATATCCCACAAATCTAAAATGTGAAACATTTTTGCTTTGCTTTTGCAATTTTTTTTAAAAATATTAATTAACTGATATTAAATACATTTAATAAAATGATTTCAGATAATCCCATTGCAAAAGTTGATAGCTTCTAAAATTTATGTTTGTGTGTCACCATCAAAAATATAAAGTCTATGAGTTCAGTTCCTGGTAGAGGGTTTGAACCTCAAACAATACCATGTTTCCCCCAAAATAAGACCCTCTCCTAAAATTTTTTGCCACCAAAAACAGGCACGAGGTCTTATTTTGGGAGGATGTCATACACTGACTAATGTCACTTGCTCGTGTCACCCCTGGCATCCTTTTTGCTGTCAGAGGCTTCAGGAACTTCTTCTGTGGTCCACAAGGCTTTCCTGAAGACCTCTGCAGCTGATAACAGAGCTCTGAATCATTCCAAAGTTTTGTTATCAGCTAGAAATCTTCAGGAAAGTCTTGCCAGCCTTGCTGGCTGCAGATGAAATGGGCCAGCAAGTCAGGTGTCAGGGTGTGCGAGGCCTGGCTACAACTGTCCAAAGATAAATAGTAGG
>JAOYMU010000263.1:16884792-16906774 GCA_025802295.1 Psammodynastes pulverulentus | reverse complement strand
AGGGGGGCAGGGAGAAGTCAGCTGTGGCACAACTGAAAGCGCATAGTTTCTGATACAGTAGTGGAGCTCCATGAGGCTTGTGGATGGTCCATTTCCCATTTATTCTTTTGAACCTTTGCCTTTTCTGCCCTTTGCTATCTGACCTTGGGAGATGCACAGAGATACTGACAATGTAGGGAATGATTATAGCTTGCAGGGTAGGGCACCATGAATGATTTTTACATTTTTTTTGTTAGTTGGTCAGAGAGAAAAAAACATTGAGGAACTCATGATGCTTCTTGTCTTTTGTCTGTGTTCCACTGTGAGAAGTGGTGAAGATAATGGCCAGAGTTGGAAATGAAAAGTCTGGAAAAGAAATGATAGGAAAATGCCTGGATGATTCATACTAATGAATTAATTAAGAGATTTAAGAAACATGTGCTTAATAATAAAAAGGGACTGTATAAATCATTAAGTACTGTTAAGCAAATTATTTTCTCATTATTCCCAATAGCAATAAGGGGGGGGGGAGATAGCTTTAGAGCATAAAAGAGATAAACCAGGGATCTTAAAGCCTCTTTAAGCTCAATGCCAATAGTCTTAATGCCTAGGCTTATAAAGGCTGAAGTCTAAAATGTCTTGAGGATGCAGATTACAAAAAGCTGAATTAGGGAACAGCTGCTAAACTGAAGGTGGAAGCTTCAAAGTTCATTTCATTAATTGCTGTTGTAAACTCATCACTTGAAATTTAAAGGCTACGAATAATATTTCTCATGAGGACACATAGAGAAACCTGCTGGTTTGCCTTGTTTCATATTTATCTTGAATAATGCTAAATAATAGCATTATTACAAGCTAAAGTAAATTAGCTTGTAATCACACAGAAGAGTCCATTTTAGTGAAACACATCCAATTTCATATGCTTTCTGTAAGATTTTGAACTTTTAGACACTTAGATTATAATCATAATGACTGTACAGAATCTTTCTATTTATATGTTATTTAAATAATGGAGCAAGATTTTAATTGCAATAGAATTAATCCTTAAAATTAAATAACCACTTATTCTAAATTTAAGCATCTTAAAATATACAACCTCAATATTCAATAATAGCAATAGCAATAGCAGTTAGACTTATATACAACTTCACAATTTTTTACAGCCCTCTCTAAACAGTTTAGAGTCAGCATATTGCCCCCAACAATCTGGGTTCTCATTTTACCGAGCTTGGAAGGATGGAAGGCTGAGTCAACCTTGAGCTGGGATGGAACTGCTGGCAGTTGGCCGAATTAGCCTGCAATACTGCATTCTAATCACTATGGCTTTTAATACCCCCAAAATACACAATATTTCTATATTGAATAACTAGATTTTTTTCCTTTTTTAAATAGAAAACTAAAAGCAGATATTACTAGATATTTTTTCAGATTTTTATGCAAGTCCTAAGCATAGATTTTTTGCTACAGTAATTGTTCGTTCTCCTCCTCTTTGAACCCATATTACATCTGATGTACCTTTAGTTGGAAAATCAGCTCATCCTTTAGTAACTGAAATATAGGACTATTTTGCTCATTTGGGGAATATGACAAACAACAAATTAAGAGCTTTGCAGAGGAAATTATACTATTGTTCCTATACATTTCAGGAAACATAACTTTTGTGATTCAGTGTGAGTCATACTAACCAGCGGTATAAACTGCTGTAGATACGTTATGGACGATGATTACAATTATCTATTAAGACTGTCAGTTTGTTAGTCCTTGAAAAGCACAATATTTTGCATCCTTGTCAAGCCTCTTAATACCTGGTAACACCAAATGTTGTGATTAGTTTTTTCTAGACAGAATTATCTTGCTTCCTCCCATCCAACATTCATTATATCAACAAAACTTTTTACAATATTTACAGTTCAGAATACTTGACTAGAACTAAATTCAGCTTGCTCAAGTTGGTGTGATATTTTAAATTGTCTCCTTTACTAAAAGGGATTAGTGACGCAGAGAACACAAGTGAGCAAGCTCCAGGAACTAGTGGAGGACAGGGGCTCGCGTAGAGTCGGACGTAACTTAGTGACTTAACAACCACAAATTGTCTTCTGATAAAGTATTTTATTGACTTCCACATAGAAATAAAACAGAGCTTTGTAGCAGCCAGAAATCCTGCCCATTATGGATTGAATTTGAGTTCTCTTTTTGAAGTCAAAAGCCGAGTTGTGTTACGTAACAATATCCCTCGTATTCTCAAGGAGCTGGGATGGTCTGACATTAGGAAATAAAACTTGAGAATGCCGGCTATCTGCCATCTCGCCTGAAGGGTTTTTGCACTGCATTCAAATGTATCAGCCCATATGATGCTTCTATGTCTCTGACAAACGCCGCTAAGTATTCTTAAGTTAAAGTGCTTTTCAAGGAGCTTGAAATAGTTGCATGGAAACAAAATCCCGTTTAGATCATCTGCTGGGCTAGATAAGACCGCCCGTTGATCCAGTTCAACTGGGAAAGAGGAAACGAGCGAGAGGTCGCGCCAGCCGCGCACACAGGTGGCGGAGAGCAGCTCCGAGACCGCCTCCCCTTGGCCGCTTGGGGAGGGGTAAATAGTGCCGCCTCCGACAGGGCGGGCCCGCTTGCACGTAGACTGGAGGGCGAAGTGGCTGCAGGGTGCCGCGAACGGATCCGCTGCCGCGAGCCCCGGACCGGTGGATCCCCATGCGGCGGCGGGGACGCCTCCGGGCCCCTACAGAAACAGCGACGGGGGGCGCTCATGACTTGGACTAGCAGCATGAGTAGCGGCTACAGCAGCTGGGAAGAATCTGAATCCGAGGAGTTTTTCTTCACGGCTCGCACCTCTTTCTTCAGGAAACCCTTCGGCCAGGCCAAGCCAAGCCTGCAAGTAAGCGACTGTCGGCCTCCCTCGAAGTAGTTCTCGGGGTGCCAGCTGGGCGGGAGTCTTCGTGCCGAGTCCCAGGCCAAGCGCCCTACCCCGGTCTGACCCGTTGCAGGCCGCGCCTTCCTCTGCCAGTCCCACGTGCTCTTTCCAGCTTCGGGACTAGCACTTATCCAGTGCTCGCTCTGGCAATGCTCCCACCGTTTCCTTCCTCCCTTTATAAATTCTACCAAGGATCCGTAGGAACCGGGAGTCTCGGTACATAGTGAGACACCTGGGTTTTTTTATTTGCTATTTCTAGATAGCTCCAGTCTCGGTCCCTCTATAGCTCAGCCATTGAAACGGTTAAAAAGCGAGATTGATCTGACTCTTCAGACTTGCCAAAAATAGATTTCTAGATAGCGGATCCACTTCCTTGTGAGGCTTCTCAGAAGGAGCCCGGACAAACATTCTCCCCGCCGGGGTGGCAGAAGGCAGTCCTCTGAATTCGGATGCTCCTATGGAATCGCGTGGTCTTCTAGCCATGACCCTCGTGTACAGTAGTTTCAGCGTTTTTTAAAACGGGTTCTGTATGCGCTCCCCAGAGATACTGGGCTGCTATACAGATATGGTAAATACAAGTTTATGAAGACGTGTAGTAACAGAAGTAACTTGAGTCGTTATGTTAACTTGTCCGCCATGTATTTTCTTTCGATATGAGAAAAGCATGGTCCATCTCCTCATTCTTTAAGAAAGGAGTTGAAAATAAACAAACATAATTGTGCCGTTTATGCAAACCTCCGCTATATCTGTATTTGGAACATTGTGTACAGTTGTGGGTGCCACATTTGGAATAAGTTGTCAGAGTAGGAAAAATGTGTAAGGGGCAACTAAAATTATTAGAGGAGTAAAGCTTGTGGCTTACAAATTAAAAAGTAGAACATCTGTACCTCGGGCTTAAAAAGGCCTGCCGATCAGTCATTATTGAAGTGGAAACAATGCTGAATGATATGAAAAAAGTGGACTTGGAGATGTTTTCCTCACAAAAATTATCCAGTGATGCTGATGTGAAGCAGATTTAAAGACCTATAGTTGATAATTAACCTGTAGAATTCATTATCATAAGACATGTGGCTTTCTTTTTATTGATTAAACAGTTATAAAATGATGACAAAATACAGAACTTTTACAAGTATTATATTTCATTAAAATTTTCAATATTTCATTAGTGTTTGTGTGTGTGTACGTGTGTGTGCATGTGTGTATCCCTTGGAGTCAGTGTAGGCTCCTGTTTTGGCAAGATTTTTGGAAGTGGCTTGCTATTGCCTGAAAGAGAGTTTGGCTGAAAGTCAGCCAGCTACCTTTCTACTAAAAGTCGGACTGGAACTCACAATCTCTCAGTTTTTAGTCTGATGAATTACATTGTTGACAATGAAATATTAAAATATTAAAATCCAAGTATTATATGCGTACCAGCCATAATCAACATATAAGTAATAAAGTGTGAAATTAAGATTACAGTAATTTATGTTACTAGTTGCAATGTGTGACTGAAAGTTGGACCATGAGAAAGGCTGAGCGGCAGAGAATTGAGGCATTTGAGCTGTGGTGCTGGAGAAGACTCCTGCGAGTCCCTTGGACTGCAAGGTGATCAAACCGGTCAGTCCTAGAGGAGATCAACCCTGCCTGCTCTTTAAAAAGGCCAGATGCTGAAGATGTAACTTAAATACTTTGGCCACCAAATGTGAAGGAAGGACTCGCTGGAGAAGAGCCTAATGCTGGGAAAGATTGAGGGCAATAGAAGGGGATGACAGAGAATGAGGTGGCTGGATGGAGTCACTGAAGCAGTAGGTGTGAGATTAAATGGACTCCAGAAGATGGTGGTGGACAGGAAGGCCTGGAGGAGCGTTGTTCATGGGGTCATGATGAGTGGACACGACTCCGCAACTAACAACAACAAATGTCTAAATAACAAAGACATTGTTGAGAAAAAACTAATTTTTGGATGTAGTACAAGCCCATATATAGAATTTTAATGAATGACTTTCAAAAGTTATTGGATGCATTCATAAACAACAAATCTATCAACAGTAATAAGTTGAAGATTCAATGTAGGTAGTTCATTTAGTGACCATTCAAAGTTACAACGGCATTGAAAAAAGTGACAGGACCATTTTTCACACTTATGACCATTGTAGCAGCCCCATGGTCACATGATTTACATTCAGATGCTTGGCAACTGATTCGTATTTATGACAGCTGCAGTGTCCCAGGATCATGTGACCATCTTTTGCTACCTTCTGACAAGCAAAATCAACAGGGAAGCCAGATTCATTTAGCAAATGGACTAACTCAAAACTGTCGTGATTCATTTAACAACTGTGGCAAGAAAGATTGTAAAATGGGATAAAACTCATTTAACAAATGTCTCACTTAGCAACAGAAATTTTGAGCTTAGTTGTGTTGTAAGTCAAGGACTACTTGTATAGTTTCCAGTAGATGTATCATGTTTTCCCCAAAATAAGACCCACCCTGAAAACAAGCCCTAGCTTGATTTTTTGGGGGTGGGCCTAATATAAATCCTACCCCAAAAACAAACCCGGGGGATGGGCTTGGCCCCTTGGAGCGCGGAAGCAGAGGCGGGGGGGGGGGGGGACAACTTGAATTTACAACTGCTGCTTGTAGACAGGCAATGTGTCTCTTAACCCTTACTTTGGCAATTGTTAAGTTACTATTTATGTAATTAATTTTAAAATGTAAGTTGCAGCAGCCCAGAACTTTGTTTAGTTTCTGGTAGATTTGTATGAAACACACATGGAAATTAAAGTTTCTGGAGAACTCTAACTCAATTCATGCTTGCGGACCATCTGAACTCACTCTAGATCAGCGGCCTCTAACCTTTTGGGCACCAGGGACTGTTTCTGTTAAGAGAGGTGTTTCAGTAGACCAGAGGAACATGGTTTGGCATGCTGCCTGCATCCCGCAGATTGGGCTTCGCTTTTTCTGCGGCCCGGTTTATGGCATGCCACGGCCTGGTGCCCATCCATGGACCAGGGTTTGGGGACCCCTGCTCTAGATTATATGATTTTCTTGAAGTAAAACTTCTGAACTGGGAATAGTTATGTTCTAAGGCAGGGGTGTCAAACTCAAGGCCTGTGGGCCAAATCTCCCATGGAGTGCTTAGATCTGGCCCGCTGGGACACTCTGGAAACAGCGAAGGACCTGCTTTCGGTGCCTTTGCCAGTGAAAATGGAACTCAGGGCTGTGCGTGGTCCTCCCAGGCTCCATTTTCAGCCACAATGGCCTGCAGCTCTCTGCCAGTGAAAATGGAGCCTGGGGAGGCTGTTGCTGCCAAAAACGGAGCCCAGGCAGGCCACGTGCAGCCTCCTCAAGCTCCATTTTTGCTGGTAGAGGACTGCAGGAGGCTGTTGCGGCTGAAAACAGCTGCAACAATGAGCCAGCGTCAATGAGTGACGTTGAGCTGGCTACGCCCTCCGGCCACCCCCCCCCCCCCAAGGTAAACACATCTCTGATGCTGCCCTCAATGAAATTGAGTTTGACACTCCTGCACCCAGAATAGTCCTGCTTTATTTGGTACATCATCTTCAAAACATCAAAAACAGCTTTAATACCAGAAGAACTTCATCTGTAGCGGATTCAGCTTGGTGCAAGAATAAAGAGACTATTATTAGTTTTCTAATGTTCTGTTTCCAAATATGACTTTTGCATGTATTTGTATGTATGTATAATAGCTGTTAAGTCAACATTCCACAGTTGTCACCAGTCAAGGTATTTGGAGATCCCTGTGTTAATGTCTGAACTGGACTGATCTGGAAGAAATAATGCCTCATTGCATATGGAGCAAATCATTATGCACTTGCATGATCTGAAAATGTGTAATAACATCTTTCTTTCCAGATTAGCCACATTGTGGCTTACAATGACATAAGAACTTGCTCTGGGTCTAGTCAGAGGTGGAGCTGTCGCCTCACAATCAGGAGGTTGTGAGTTCGATTTTAGGTAGAGGCTAATATTTGGAATAGACTCTCCTGCTCGAGCAGGGGGTTGGACTAGATGACCTCCAAGGTCCCTGCCAACTGTTATTCTATGAAAGCAAGTTTTTCAGCTGGCAGAATTATTATTAGCAAAAAAAAAATGTTTAAATTCCAAAATAATTGCTTTGAACTGGGTCAAAAAAGAAGAGGCAAATATATCAAACAGGACTTTGCATGCTCTCACTCTCTCCCCCCCTCCCTCTCCCGGCCTCTCTTTCTCTCTCTCTGATAAAGTTTGTTCCAACACATTTCTACATTGGGTTCTACTGTTTTTAAGTCTTTACAAAAATTTATGCACGTCATGAAGAGCTGCATAATGCATTACAGTTAAAAAAAAATCCAAGAACAACAGCAGCAGCCTTCATCACCTCATAAAATTAAAATAAGACCAAATACCAAAGGAAATCCTAAAGCTTCTTGAGAATTCGATAGAAAACCAGGAACTTCTATCGTGAGAGAAATATTCTTTCCAAAAATTTTAAGATAGATATGGCATCATTTCCTCCAGGCTATTTTTCCAAAATTTCAAAGTGTACAATGGCTTACCCTTTACTTCCCTGGCCCTTTCAAGTTTGAAATTATCATCTAACTTCCTACATACAGATTTTTTTTAAGGCTCCATAATCTACTGTACTGTCCTACTAAGTTACAATTTATTCTTTCGATCCATTTCACTGAAATCGGTCAATAAGATGGCCTAGACTAGAACAAAATATCTATACGTTAGTGTCATTCACTGCATATTTCGTTTTCTGATATAACACACATATTAAACATGACAGGAAGGAATAATAAAGCACTTTAATAAAGGTCTTTTACAGCTAGACCTCTACTGATTCAACTGCCCAATCTAACAAAAAATATGACATTATTTCAACTGCGGTTTAACTCAAGAGTTCTTCATTGGGATACATAGTTGATAATGTGGCATATATTCTCCAAATTTCTCAAGTTTGTGAACCCAGTCAAAATGATTATAACCTGTAAACTTGCAGAAATATGAGCTCTAAAAATGAGTTTATATTAAGAGCAGAACAGACCCAATTGCTTCAAAACAGCAAAGCAGACAGTCCCATAATGAACAGCCCTAATTAAGTTGATATTCAGGTCTACATATGAATATTTTGGACTATTATTGGTTGGTTGCATAGTTAGCCAGATGCTTGGATTGGATATGGCATTTTTATCTACTTATTGAACCCTTCCCAAGGACCTGGTATAGGCAGATGGTTGAAGTCTGATGGTGATAAAGGTATCCTCACAGGATGTAAGCTGTTCCAAATAAAGCTGTCATTTGCAATTGACTAATGGTGACTTTGTCAATGCCGATGGTCTTCAACTGGTACTTCGTTGTTTTGCCTCATACCTTTCTTTTTTTTTTTTTTGCTTTCTTTTCTAGATTACTGTTATTATCATATACACAAAACACACATATACATATGTACTGAAAGAAAGACTCCACCATAGGAGAGTGGAACAAAGGAGTCACATGTCATCAATCACCGCTAAATATATATTTCTGGCTAGTTGGTATTCACAGGACATTTACAGCTACCCCTTTCAAAGTACTTGGTTGCAAAAACTGAATTATACATGCACAAATAGCTGCTCATAGAGAAAGCCGAAGGCTACAGTTTGCCTGGAAGGCCCGCAGTTAGGGTTTTGTCAAGTCAGCTCATGCTATCAGGGAATAATAATAAAAAATATCTCCATTAGAATGCATTAGAACCTGCTGAGAGTATCTGCTTCTCTCATTGTATACACATTCTATTACGATTGGAGCAGAGAGGAAATCAAAGAAAGTTTCTTCCACTTGGTATTATCACTGGCCTTAACAAGTTTGTTTAGCGTAAATGTCCTTTATATATCCCATTGAATCTGGACCTGGCAGGCTCTTTCCTGGCCTATTGAGCCTCTGCCAACATATCTAATAAACAGTACATACAGAACTGCTGAGGCAACAAAACATTCAGCTGCACCTCCGTCTGACCCTTGATAACGAATTCTCGAATACTGTCACTGTGAATCTTCCTAAGTTGAGAAGGTAATTGTTTGAGGCCTTGTAAGTGCAACAGGTCAAGCCTATACCATATAAACGTAGATACTGGGTCTTAGAAACAGGCCTAAATAGTATAGCCACTTATATGTGGCTAAAAAAGGGGGAGGCTTAGTTTTGTAAGCATTTGTGCATGCTGATTTATTTCATTCATATATTTAGATTTTTTTAACCCCGCCTTTATTATTGTTTGTAGATAACTCAAGGTGCTGAACATATGTAATACTCCTTTGTCTTCCTATTTTCCCCATGACGGCCCTGTGAGGTGCATTGGGCTAAGAGAGAAGGAGTGGCCCGAAGTCACCCAGCTGATCTTTCATGCCTAAGGCAGAACTGGAATTCACAGTCTCCTGGTTTTCTAGCCTGGTGTCTTCACTAGACCCAGCCGGCTTCTGTATTCATCCAATAATGTTAATGGACATGTAAGATAAGAATGGAAAATATGATAATTGTCTGATTGGTGAATTCAGTCTGTTGTCCAAGTTCATTTAGCTTTAAAACACTTGTTGTCCCTTCTTTCAGATCTTTATCTTGCTTTGTAATTAAACTGAGACACTCTGTAAACAGAAGATGCATTTAGGTAGAACACTGGCTTATATAAAGTTAGCCGTACATTCTACAAGTGGAACCCCCAAAGGTGCTTTTTCAAAAGGCAACCAGACTTTGTTTTTTCTTAAAGACATTTCACTTCTCATCCAAGAAGCTTCTTCAGAACTTCATTATTGTGTATAGATAAGTAAGTATAGATAAGCAAGTAAGGATGGTGAATATATGTAATACTTCTCTGTCTTCCAATTTTTCCCCACAACAACCTTGTGAGGTGCATTAGGCTAAGAGAGAAGGACTGGCCCAAAGTCACCCAGCCAATTTTTCATGCCTTAAGAGAAATGTTTCATGAACATTTCAGTTCATCCCCCAGAACTGAAGAAGCTTCTTGAATGAGAAGCAAAACATCTTCAAGAAAAAAACAAAGTCCAGTTGCCTTTTGAAAAAGCACCTCTGGGACACCTATGTGACCTGGATGACTGAGAATCTCCATAGACTACAAGTAGATCATTGAGGCGATCCTTTTTCTGGTTTTTCAGCTCTCTGGCCCCTTTTATACCATTTATTTCCTTGTCACACTAGTCTTATCTTTCTTTCTTTGCCAAACTAATTAGCATTCTATTCTCCATAAAATGCTTGTTCCTCACTCAGCAATTTCAGAATTTTCCCTTTTTTTTTTTTAAAGAATGGTTTCAAAATTCTCCCAAACATTCTAATACACACACACACACACACACACACACACACACACACACACATACCAATTGTAGGTTGGAATGCTATTTGGCTTCAAAAAACTGCTATTCAGACTATTCAGTCTGCTATTCAGTCTGTGAGGGAGATGGGTGGTTCCAAAATGTGATAAATAAATAAAAATAAAATGATGCTTCTATCTGGATGAGTAGCTCAGTTAGCAGTGCACAGAGGAGCTTTCTTATCTTAAATTTTCTTTTTTTTTCTCCCTGGGGAAAAGTGGAAGCATAATAAATTCTTCCAGACTAAGTACACATATCTGATGTCATGTAGCATCAAAAGTATCTTATCTTGGGAATGTCATATCTTTCCACCGGGCTAACTTGTGACTTTGTGAGAAAGTCAAACAAGTCACCCTGATGGATTGCCTGGAATAGCACTGAGCTGCTCTTGCTGCGATTTAAAAAATAGACTTTTGCTGCTCTTGGTTCACCAGATGCAAAATACAAAATCCAATTAGGAGTAGAATATAATTCTCTATGAGAAAAAAAATAAGGGGATAATGGAAAGCCCGACAGACCCATAACTGTGGAAATGGTAGCAGGCGCCACTCTACTGAGGAACATCATCAGTAACATACCTCCCAATTCTTGTCTGTTGCTAAGTGTTTAGTTACTGTAAATGCTTTCGATTTTGCATAATTTATGTAAATTATTAAACACCTGTTCTCATCCCAGGAAACAAGGAGATGGAGCTGTCTCCTTGGCTAATTGATTCTTGGCATGAGTTATCATTGTTTCCTCAGTAGTTATAGAGAAAGTGTAGCTCCCTCACAGTTAGATTTTTGTTGAGAAAACACAAATGGTGAGACTCCATTGTTTTGTTTTTAAAGATCTTTGTTGTGTTTTTGGTTATGGTTTCTGAAGAACTACCTCTGAAGAACTAGTGAGGGAATCAGCTATCATTAAGGGTAATAAGAATAGAATTATAGAATCGTAAAGTTAAAGGGGCCACAGAGGTCACTGTATCCAATCTTTTGCAGTTCAGGAATCCTAATTAAAGAATATGTGACAGAGGTTGTCCAAGATCTGCTTTTTTCCATGTGCTTATCATATTTCTTGCATATGTTATGGATAAAATGAAGAATAGAAAAGATAAGCCTCTTTTTCTCTTTTATTAAATGCATATATCTCGGTGTGGCCTTTATCCTTTCATATGGATATCATTAAAAATCTATCCTTAAAAATATGATTTTTTTTTTCAAAAATAGAACTTTGGTTTGTATGTTAGCTGTAGTCAGGACTAAAAACAAGTACAGTGTAAAACATGATTATGATCTTCCTCATCATTACATACAGGAAACAGATGAATCATATCTATCATATAGATAGATGATCATGACTGAACTCTCCTGGCGGGTTTCCCCCCCCCCTTTTTCTGTGTCTAATGTTTTCTTTTCAGAAGATGAGAGATTGCAAAGGGCTACTATGATTTTCTAAGGCACCATTCAAATTTAAATGATGGAGGATGGAATTTGCATAACTCCATCATTGTTATGATTTGTTGTACAGTCAGCCAGATATGCAGCCTAGATTTGGCATTTTTATCCACTTATTGAGTCCTTCCCAAGGACCTAGGATAGGCAGATGATGATGTTTTATTTGGTCAAGTTGTTAAGGCACCAGGCTAGAAACCAGGAGACTGTGAGTTCTAGTCCTGCCTTAGGAATGAAAGCCAGCTGAGTGACTTTGAATCAGTCACTCTCTTTCAGCCCAATATACCTCACAGGGTTTTAGTTACAGTAAGAGAGGGAAGGAACATTAGATATGTTCACCTATATAATTAATAAAGATGGGATAAAAATAATTTTTTAAAAAACATACTCTTTTAGCATAGTTTAATGTTTCTCAAAATTTCCAGCCACATTCTGAAAGATGCTAGCTTGAATGGAGGGGAAATTGATGAGGATCTACATTAGTAGAGAAATTCAGCACATGTGGGCATCCAATCAAAAAGGATATAAGAGGTGATACACAATATTTTATGAAACATAGGCATAGAGGAGAAAATAAACTTGCCATCTTATGCTTAGCACATTTCCAAGATATGCTTTTGTAATAACAGTAGGAAAGAATTCACAAATCTATTTTCATTTTCAGTAACAAGGTATTTCAAACTGACAGCATTAGGTCTGGATTTTTGAGGGGAAGGTCAAGTGTCACTATTTGTAATTCAGAAATCCTAAAGGTTCTTTAGAATACAGTTTTCCATAACTGGTAGCAGATATTCTATTGTTTATGATAGGATAGAACAGAATATTTATTTAATCTTCAACTGGATATTTTTAGCATAGCACCTAACACTGGTTGCTTATGAATATTTTTGTGTAAACTGTTTCGTTGGCAGACATTGATACAGTCCAGCAAGGCACATTTTCATAATGTATGTGCTAAGACTGTGCAAATCCTTTAAAACAAGTGCTTCAAAATATGAAGGTATTTATACGATGCATTTCTTTATGAATTATTGAAGCAATTGCATCTTTTTCCTGATTCTGTCTGCTGCTCCTGTGCATTGCAGAACATCTCTTTCAAAGGGTTTGTACAACTTTAATAGGCAGATGAGCACTACATAAATGGATACACTGGGATTGGTATGAGGCCCAAAACATGCACTCTTGTGCAAAGCCAAGCATAGCTAAGACCACAGTGAACAATGAACTGAGAATCCTGCTGACTTAACCCGTGAAACAAATCTGACGCAGCTTCTTCTTCAGAACCAATTTTTCCTATGAAGCTTTGGGCATAACCCAAACCCTGTTTTAAATCTACAGCTCTATAACTTTATAACCAAAGTTCAGCCCAAGAATGGGTGTGCCTTCAAGTCAATTTTAGATTCCTGGGGACTACCTGGAGAAGTCCCTGCAGTTTTCTGATGTCAGAAGTAGTTTGTCATTTTTTTGACTAGGTCTGAGAGAGAGAGTGACTAGTCCTAGGTCATCCAGCTGATTTTCTGTGGTCCAGGTGTGACTAAAAGTCAGAGTTCCTCAGATTCTAGCCTGATGGCTTTACCATTATACCAGCTCTCTCTCTCTCTTTCTCTTTGGCCCCCCCTATGAGCTGTGTATTGCTCTTCCTTTAATTTTACTTTTTCTTCCTGTCTCTCCCCTTCATATTTTTTTACTTTCCCCAAATTAACTTTTCTTTACTAATCTCCAGGGAAGGAAGTTGCCTTTTTTGCACTCTATAAAGCATTATGCGTGCTTAGTAACCACTAATACTGCAACAGCCTATTGTTTGAAATATGCAAGTTGATTCAATATAAAAAAGGCTAAAGGATTTTTTTTTTTTTTGCACAATGAATGCTCTCTAGTCTCAGCACCTTGGACCAGCTGTATATTTGAAGAGTGAGGTAGTAAATTATACTTTTCTTCTTTAAGGCAGGATATAAAAAGGGATATTTCGAAATTCAAAACTCTAGTTTTAATAAAATCAGATGTCACAGATATACAGATGGCTTATTTTAACTTAGTGATTGTCTTGGATGTCCTAACTGGCTTTCTTTACCAGCAGCAATAAACTCTCATCTTTTTTCCGACAGAACTTCCCTTTTGATTCTACAAAACAAAAGCATGCCTAGTTTTTATTAGCTACCTTTAAGACACACATGATATTAGATTATAGTTAACATAATTTTCAAAAATTCAGTGTTTCTTGTCAGGAGTGAAAGACTAGGTCCACACATGAAGGTCCAATTAAACTGATTTATTGCTAAAAAGCTATAAATGGGAACCTCAAAGGTTAGCACCTGCTTGCAGTTAGATAAGGATCAATGGAATTCAATGGGGGGTGGATTTAGTCTTGTGGCTTGTGGCTATGTAGTTATTCTAAGCTGATTCCTCTTTTAATTCCACTCTCAGTTCTGCCATTCCTTCTCCTACATTTATTTTTAGCAGGTTTTAGGGACAGTAGCCACATCCAACATCACCATAATTTTGATCTGCTCAGGTCACATGCTCTTTTTTTCCCTGATTTATTTCTTCCAATAATGAAAGCTGAATATCCACATTTATTGACTTCTGTGTGAGACATTTTCAGGTTTAACATTACATGCACTAACCTGTATCTATTCATTTATTTTGGATATGTTACTTATGAAATCAAGGTTGTGAAGTGGACTGTGTGTTGGATTGAGCTGAGGAGATCTAGATGAAAATCCACAGTGAAAATGTTATTCAGATTATACTCTTATACCTTTTTACATTTTATCTTAGAAAATAATTTTGGGAATAGGGTGGTATATCTGCATTGTTCTGAACTACCTCGAGGAAAAGTGAACCATATCTGGGATTCATATAAAGAAGAACTATGACTTGAATTTAATTTATGGATTTAGATTCTCAAAAGCTCCCCAAAAGACAAGATGTCTAAGCAATGTATTTTCATGCTTATGCACCTACTTGAATGCAGCTTTGACTGGTTGTTTTCCAGATAGTGATGTTTTGTGGAATGGAATACAGAACAACAAAAAAATCTTACTTTGAAGCCATGGATTACCAGTTAGCAGAATATGCAGTGTGCAAGAAATACAACATCGTAAACAAATGAGCTCTTTTTTGAAAAAAAAAAGTTATGTCATCACATCTTCCTTCAAGTTCTGCTTATATAGCACTGATTCATGAGTATAATTTGGGGAAATATACACAAATCAGGGCAGCCATATTGAGTAAATGTAGAACCTTCCTATGTTTCCTACCAATTTTCTCCTTTGACTCTCTTTATTAAGCAGATGATGCATTAGACTCTGAATATTTCTAATTCTTCATGCGGTTCATGATTTAATATGTGCACATGTGCTGCCCCACTCACTCACACTCATGTGTCACCCGGCCTTAGAACTGTCCCAATCAAAGCCAGTCACTAGCAAGCCCAAATTAATTGGCCCAGGCAATGGCCAATTAGTCCATAACACAAATAGCAAGCTGCTGAAACAGTAAGCCCGATAAACGAACATAAAGCCTCCAGGCAAAACTTAAAGTACATCCATCTTAGCTCACAGGTTATAGAAATTCAGAGTTTCAGGAAACACAAATGAGCATGTAGCCACAACCCACAGTTTGCTTCCAGCAACGCCTCCCTCTGCCTGCTGTACTAAATAGCTCCCGAAGCAGCCAATCAAGAGGGGCGGAGCCTTTTCTGGAGCAATCTGGCAGACCTTTGTTTCTCTGCCCTGCATGCTCTGAGATCCACCATTGGCAGGCAGCTCCTCCCTCTCCTCTCCACTGGCCTGCAAGCTGTCCCCAGCCGAAGTTCAGGGTCAGTAATTCCTGATGTGCCAGGAATGATCTCATTCTCTTTCAAACCGGCCTTTGAGAAAACATCGGAGAAATCATCCAAAGGAGACATCCCAGCACATAAAGTAGTACATCTAAGAAAGCTAAAACCCAGGAAAATGCAGATATTACTCAGGAAAAGTCTATATTGAAATGTGTTTTTTTTTAATGAATGCAGAAATATTCAGAAATGTTTATTTTAGAGCAGAAAAACAATCTGATTGTCATGATGCATTAGAGGAAAGCTTTCATGGGCAAGATCTTGGCAAGTTCAAAGATACCCTCATTAGAAAAGGAGGTTAAGTCAGAGGAGAGGAAGAGCCACATGAACCAGAACTTGAGTGTCCTCTCATCTGGAAGTAACACTTGTGTAGAGTGGGAATTACATCTATTTTTTTTTTTGCCACTTTAGACTGGTAACTGAGGATCCAGAGATACTGTAGAAGCAGAGAGACAGAAAATGGAGCAAAAGAAAACTGCTTAAAATGACAAAGGAAACTATATAAACAGTTATTTAAAATGACATTACACTGCACGTTACCATAATGAAAT
This sequence comes from Psammodynastes pulverulentus, assembly GCA_025802295.1. Taxonomy (NCBI): domain Eukaryota; kingdom Metazoa; phylum Chordata; class Lepidosauria; order Squamata; family Psammodynastidae; genus Psammodynastes; species Psammodynastes pulverulentus. The sequence goes on along the minus strand of JAOYMU010000263.1, from coordinate 16,890,698 downwards.
GGGGAAAGGGTGGAAATGAAATGGAAGAAGTTTTATCTTATTTACAAAATACTCCACAGAATCTGCTGTTTTTGTTTTCTCCTACTACAAGGAGCACATGTGCCTCCGACCTTGGTTTGCTAGGCTCTCTTCTAGAGTAAGCAAGCCTAATAGGCTCCAAATCTTTATAAATGTAGGTTTTCCAAATTATAGACAAGCTTTTATTAAATTCAATCTTCATAAGAATATAATAGTAAAATTGTGACAACCATCTCATAGTAAATGTCCTCAGAAGGCAACAGTAATAGAAGGCACAAAACATGCATACACATTAAAAGTATTGTGGATATATTTTAATCATGTTTTTTATTTAAATAACCAATTGTTGTGCTTAATATTATTATTAAACTATTTATCCTTTAAGTAAATGAGTTCATTTTTTATTATTTCATGGCATCTGGATATCTTTTGCCAGGAAAGAAAATGGAGGAGAGCTATTGTGTGAAAGATTCAACAAAAATATTTACATTCTGATAGCTCTCATATATTTCATTGGGGTTTCTGTTGCTTGAAAGTTATAAATTGGAATTCTTTAGTGACTGTAAACAAGGCACCACCAACTTGTACATGTCGGCATGCTCATGTTCCCAAAAGCTCGGAATGCCATTATGAACAATGATTTTTTCATTTGTATCAAGAGTTGGAAGAAAAAGAATCCAAATATTAAAGTTCTATATTTGCTGAGAAAATAGTGTTTGATGGATCTGTTCATGAAATGTATTAAATCCTAGCTAGAATGATATTTCTGTCTCTATTAGCAACAAGTACCCATGAGGGCACATTGGTTGACTTTAAAAAAAAGATTGTTTATAGTTTGAATGACAATTTCTAATAGAAGATAAATGGAGTACTGTGAGATTTAGAAGGATTGCACACACACAAACTTGTACAAACTTATTATTCTAAGCACATTTCCATGTAGACTCTTTGTATTTATTCAAAACCAACACCAACCCCTTTTGTAAATTGGAGCTTTGCAGTAACTTGACAGAGATTGCTTTCTTTTGGTGAAGAATGATGTTCCTCACCCTGAGCTTCAACATCTTATTTCTTGCAATCTCTGTTGCTTTGAACAGAGAAATCTCCCCTTCCAGCCACTATAGCAACATGCAACCATGGTGACAAGAGAAGGGCTTGGTTGGAAAAATGCCAACATACTATCCTTTCACACCTTTACAGTTTCCAAGATGATTTTAAGTGCGGGAGAAAAAGGCAGATTAACATCTGGGAAGCTTTTTTTTCACGATAATCATTTTTGTCTCTTTCTCAGAGAAGCAAATGTCCACACAAATACTTACAAGAGAAATTTATAGAATGTAGTAGTATGGAAAAGGGACTAACAATGACATTATCTATCTGGGATGGAATTAAGATTAAAAGAATTTGGCAGTTTCAGGATCTGGAATAGATTAGGTGGCAAGACGATTTTGGATGATGTGTTGGCATTTTCTTCTTGTTCTGGAGAAGAAGAAGAAACTGGACATGAATATGGTTTGGCTCCTGGTATTTCCTCATTCCCAGCATGCTGAAGCTGGCATAACTGAGTAGGAATGAAGATTAGCTTTTACCCCCTTAGAGAAATTAGGGAGTAAAAATAATGGGAGTGTAGAAATGTTCTAATGCTCAATTTAATTCATTAAAGTAATGAAGCAAGAAAAGTTCAATAACTAGTTGTCTAATCCAAGTATCTCCAGAGATACACATTTTTATCAGTATTTTTGGGGATCATGATTCTGCTGTTCTTCCACTGACTTAATACTCTATTAGTCTTTTGTTTTCCATACAAGTGTTAATTATATTCCATTCTTCTTGGCTCCCTTTTAAAGATCAGCCTAGGTTGGCTAGATGCAACCTTCTATGGGCATGCAAAGACTTGCACTGTAACTATTATAAAAGTAAAAATAACATTGTCCTATTCCTACCTCAATTCTTGGCAATTCAGTTCTCAATTCTCCTACCATTTTTGCTAGTGTTCTGACCAAGGCTTCCCGAGCCTGTAATAAACACAAAATAAGTCCCAAAAAATCCTCTTTTATTTCAATGGCTGTGAATTATTGTCATTCACAGCCCTAATGATTCCCAAATGAAATTGTAGAGTCCACAGTCTATCAGGATAAACACCCACCTTTATCTCCCTTGAAAGGCTCCCAAGACTTAATTTCCAATTAGCTGTGGAAAGCCAAATAGAGCAGAAGTCAACTCGGAGCTTCAAAGATTAATCCACCTAGAATGAACAGAGTTGCTTCCTGCAAAGAGCACCTGAACCTGTTTTCCTCCTTTTATATCTTATGGGAAGGGCCAATTACTCCCGAGTCACTCTTTCAATCCAACTGTTCTTGCCTTCTGGTGGCTCTGAGCATACGTGCACTGACAACAGGGAAAGCCTCTTCCTTTGCTTCACTTATGTCAGAGTCTGGAGGCTCTGGAGTCTGCACATAACTCCCAGTTGGCCCTGGCCCCAACTTTGCATTGGACGCAGAGCTCTTGCTTGAGCCTCCCTCAGCCTCCCCAACCTCTTTGCTGTCAGATTCTGCTGCCAGCTCCACAGGCCACCGGCAGACCATGACAGGTAGCTTCATTAATACATCGATGTAGTTTTATTGGCAACAAAACACAAGTGAGTTGTCACTGTATTCTCCCAGGGTTTTTTTACTTCCAGATTCCCATTCTAAATTATAGTAGCTATTTACTGGAAAAAGCCAGTACAATATCAACCAGGCCCAACCTTGTTTAGCTTCCATGGAAGTATATAGCATAGTGATCTATGCATAGTGATCCTCCAATTTTTTACCTCTGCGGTTACAAAAATATCAATAATTCAATAAAAAATATAATTAAATTCCTTAACAACACAATATTGTAACTAAGCAACAGTAACAAAGGAGAAAACTGACATTCTAGATAGATCAGCATCTAATCTACTGGTTGTTATTCATGGTCTATTCTTGATAATTTTTTCACAGGCTGAAACACAAAGTGAAGCAGATTTGCATATTGTTAAAAACATTACAATAAAATTAGTAACATATAAATCTAACCCTGATAAGTTTCAGCTGGGAATCTAAACACTTCTGGAAAGATAAAGGCACTTGAAAAATTCTATAGAATAAACATTGAAAGAAGACACACTGAAGGGATTTACTTTTATACAATTCTGCATGGGTGTATTTGCTTTAAATACAGAGCATTCTAATATCTACTATCCAAAATGGGACAGTATTAGCCAATGGGATAATTTTAAAACATATTAATTTAAATGCCTTTTTATTGGGGGACTAGTATCTGTTTAATGTACACCTCCTCTATTACTGTATATCTCTGGTGTTAAGCAAATGAAATAATGGGTATCTTCTAGGTCAGATTGTCTTTCTGTGTCCAATATTTGTTGTTTCATCATGAAACAATTATATATCACAATGTATGTGGTGGAAGAGACCTCAAATTATTTTCAAGTGTCATGCAAGTTGGAAAACATATTTTGGCATTAGAAGGACTTCATCTGCTGGGAGATAGCTTTCCTGTTGAAATTCAGAATTTTAGTTTTTTTCAGAGATTAAATTCTGACTTTCCTCCTTTGAGGTCCTCAGAACTATTTCAAATCCTATAGGGTCCCTAGGAAAGACAAGTCATATAAACAGAAGTTTACAGATTTATCATTTATGTTAGAAGGACGAGACTCCACATTACTTACCAAATTATTTAGAAAGAAATTAACAGTGTGGTTAAGAAACAACCCTAATGACTTCCCTTTTAGTAGGTAAAATAGCTATTAGATATTGTAGAATGTTACTTCTAAGGTTGTAGAGTTTACTTCTAAGGTTCAGTCGTATAGACTTCAGATTAGAAATACCAAGCATCAATTACCCTTTCTAATGCTTGCTCTTCCACAAGAAAGTTATCCTGTGTAACCTAGTCACTCAGTTTCCATGATAAGTGGGTAGCACAGATTCTGTTCATTTTACAGCTTACATGGTCTTTTCTATTTTTTTTAAAAGGAAGGTTATAATTGTGAATCCCCAATATTTATCTATGAAAGTAACCGATGCCACCAGAATAGGGAGAAACATTATTCTTAATTAGTTCAGGAGCAGTTGGATCATTATTGGGCACCTTACTTGGTCTTTAATGGGCAGTTAAGTAAGTCCTTGGCCTCTACAACAGTTGTTGGTAGCCAAATTGGTAAATTCTCTATAGGATGTCTCCTTATTGATAGACCTCCTTGAAATGCTGCTCCCAGGGGTTAGCAACAATAGTTATCAGTTTAGGGTGTCTTCTATCAATTTAGTGTGCTCCATTGTAATATGCCAGAAGAAGGCAGGTTGCTTATTTTTCATCAGTTACCTTTCATTCTGTATGCTTCCACTTAAAGAGTTATTTATAATGCTGCTTTTTGTTAAAGAGCTCCTGTAATAAAATTATATTTACATTAAATTTATGAGTCTTACAGTTAAGAACAAGTGCTTTTTTAGCTTTTATACATTTTATACATTTAACATTTATATATAATGGTAATGACAATTTTATCTTGATTATAGTTGTTCTTATGTTACATGTTTTTTGTAATCCCTGTACTTTTATATTCAAATTCTCAAGGATTGAGATAATGAGCAAATTTGGGTGACTTCAGCAAGATGATCATTTTGAATAAAGGCATTAGGAATAGCCAATTAAGCAAACTGACCAGTTGGCCAGGCAAAATTCCACATGTATTTTGATATCTTTTCCTTCAAGTGTTAGGTCAAAGAAAAACCACTTATTTAGAGGCAAGTTGGATAAACTATAATGTCAAATGTCAATGGATAGTTCGGACTGCAGAAAGAAGAATTGTAACCAGCCTGCCTTCCGTGAGGACCTGTACTTTATTTCCAGTCATGCATCCATACCTTCCTTTAAAAAAAAAAACATTCATCAAAGTTGTTGGCTTTGTAAGCCATCTCCTTGAAAAACTAGGTGGAAACTACTCACTGTGTTTTGTTTTATTAAGCAATGCAGAACAATATTCAACACAGAATGGCAACACTTATTATCAAGTTCTTTCAAGAAAGCCTAAAGGTTATTTTCCATCAGAATTCAGTGTTCAGTTATTAGTCTGCAGCAGCTCAGCTGAGAAAGTGAAAATAAACTACTAACATATGTGCTGAAAAGAAGATTCTTCCCTCTATAGGTAGAAATATTTAGGACTTTTCTATCGTTTTTTTCCCGAGACATCAATGAGATTTGTTTCTTCTTTTTTTATAATTATTATGATTTTAACTGAACATCATTTAAAGATGAAATAAATAAATAATAAAAAATAGAGTCTGAAAATACAAACTAAGAAGAAAATAAGAAAGTAAATGCTGTATATTTCATATGTTATATATATCGGTATCATTAGTTACCAATGACCTCACAACTATAATATGAACAATACTAGATATGACGAATGAAGGCGAATATACGTGTCCCAGGATAATATTGTAGGATCCAATCTGGGTTGATCACCAGGAACAGAATTTTGTCTTCCAAGCTTTCAACTCATGGTGGAGTCCATTTTCAGGGAACTTCTCTCTACAAGGTACAAGATATTATTTTAATATATCATAGAATTTCTGCCACAATAGTAGAAATTAAATAAATATAGAAATTGAATAACTAGTTTTTCATAGTACCAGTAGAAATTGGTACTGTAAAAATTGAATAAATAAATAAACACATTTGATTAGTATAGAATATTGTCTTTTCCAAAACAGATAAATTACACATTTCCAACAACTATTTCTTGACATCTGGAATAATATTACTTTTCCAATTTCTCCATATCATTATCCCCCCCCCGCCCATGCCCATGGTTAACACAACCATAGACAAATTCCAAAGATTTGGTA
>JAOYMU010000263.1:16808480-16819470 GCA_025802295.1 Psammodynastes pulverulentus | reverse complement strand
ATATGTTTTAATCCTGCCCCAAAATGTCCGCAATATGATATAATTCCAAGTTACTTCTAGCATTTAGCTATCCCCACACATTAAAAGATTTTATTTATTTAATCATCATATTTAAGAACCTCCAATCTCCCTCACAAAAGGACTCTGGGTGATGTACAATAAAATATTAAAAGTATAAATATATATATATAACATTTTAAATTTAAAAGAGGCAAGAGATGTTAAGAATGGATGTTCAGAATTCATTAAAAGGCAGGGAATGGGCTTTTAGATCACCAACCAACTCCACAGCTGCGTGCTCATCTATGCAGCCAAAGCAGAGGTGCAGATCTATGTTTTTACATTTTTATGAAAGGCCAGGAAGGGAGGGGTGGGGGCATCTCACTTTTGTAGGAGCATGTTCCACGGGACACAGGCAATAGCAGAGAAGGCGCTTTCCTGGACCTCACTGGTTGGAATGCTTTGGCTGATATGGTCCACAACATACCTTCCCTACCTGATCAGGTGGGACAGGCTGATGTAGTGGGATGAAGACCCCTGCCATGTAGGGTTTTAAAGGTCATAACCAATACCTTGAATTGGACCCGGAAGCAAACCAGCACCCAATGCAGGTTGCACAAGAGTATTTCATGTGCCATTCTTTGGGTGCCCAAGATTTCCTGTGCTACTACCTTTTGTACCAGCCGAAGTTTCTGGATACTTTTCAAGGGCATCCTATGTTATTAATCTATACCATTCTTATGGCCTTTTCTACTATAAACTAACACTATTAATTCTTTTAAAATTTTACGGCACAGTGTATATCCTTTGTTTAATACCACTCCCTAATTACAGGACAACAATGTTGCCAGGGTTTTCTAACAAAAACTTACTATGTGCAAATATTATTGCAATACATTGCAATTCTATTAAAGTCATTTGTTGTGACTTGCTCATGCTATTTTATTTCTCACAGATATTTTTTTTATCTACCTCTACCTTTAAATAAAAAGCATTTGATTTATATAGGGCAGAATTTCACTTTCACTGAAGTTGGACATCCACCACTGAACTGTAGGTTAGATTCCTTGGCTTAAATGGCCTCTGCCAACTCTGTAATTCTATCAATCAAAATATAGTTGGATATATGTTTGTGGGTGCAATTATTTCATACAAAACTGTGTACTAGCCCCAGCACCAGAACTGCATGGCATCTACACACTACATAAAACATAATGCTCTTGCTCCAGAGTATTCTTGTAATCGACCATCTGACTGAGTTTCCCATCACCGCAATCTCATTTGTGCTAGACTGGATTTTTGGGGTTGCCACCCATCAATATCTACAGGGTGCCTGAAGCACTGTTGCACTTCTGTGTCAAGTAGGTTAGAATTAAAAGCAAAAAAAAAAAAAAAAGGAACATGGGCCATCAAGCACAAATGGCACATATATCTGAAACATGATGCATATCTCTTTAAAACAGCACTTCTGGATATTTTTCAGGGACGTGCAGGAACTGTGCTCAAATGTGCCATTCATTTAAATGGGTTAACATGTTTTTTCTTTTTTTAAAAGGCCACTTCTATAGTAAGTGCAGATAAGAAGCATTCCAAGGCTGCTATCTGTCCCTCTGCTGAGACAAAGCCCACTATAACAAGAAATCTTTGTCTCTAGAGGATCTGCTTCTATGCAGCTAATACACAGCATACATCATTTTATCACCAATGAATTTCCTGGAAGACAACAAAGTACTCTAGAGACCAGCATATCCATCAATGGCACACCCAATAGATCTCAATTACATTAATTACAATAGACTTTCTAATGAGCGAAATGTCAAGCACTGGATCTATGCCCAATGCTAATAATTCACTCATTCCCAGCTGACACTCTTTCACAGCCAAGCAGTGATGCTTCATGCACTCTGACACCCAAAACATTGGAGTGAAGTGGTTATACTTCAGTATTAGATGTTAAAACACAAGTGGGCTATATTAATCAAACACTCCAGATTCTTCAAGTACCCAGCTAAATGCCATTTTGTGTCACCTTGCAAATGCCAGCAGTTATACACAACTGTGGAAGGGGAGAAAGATTTCATTCAGTCAATCAGTTTATGCCACCCATGCATCAGATCCATGCAAGATCTATGTAAGGGAATAATTGACGCTTTGGAAAGTGACGGGTTTTACACACTGCAGTGTAAAATAATGTTATGGTATGTTTTGCTATAAATTAAGGTATGTATATGGCCATTACAAATAAGGGCAAAGGTAGCCTGCATCCAACCAATCCCTCCAGAAGTTGGTACTGGTTCAGGGCACAGTGTAACAACTGGGGACTCCCTTAAATCTTTCTTTCTTTCTTTCTTTCTTTCTTTCTTTCTTTCTTTCTTTCTTTCTTTCTTTCTTTCATATAGCAATAGCACTTAGACTTATATACCGCTTTATAGTGCTTTTACAGCTCTAAGCGGTTATAGTGCTCTACCCTCTCTAAGCGGTTTACAGAATAAGCATATTGCCCACACAATCTGGGTCCTCATTGTACCCACCTTGGAAGGATGGAAGGCTGAATCTACCTTGAGCCTGGTGAGATTCGATCTGCCAAATTGCAAGCAGCTGGCTCTAAGCAGAAGTAACCTGCAATTACTGGACTCTATCCTCTGCTCCACCAAGGCCCCAATATGCCACCATCGTAGTATCCAAAATAGTAAATTAGTAAATAAAATGGTTTAATTTAATTTAATGACATGCCCCCTTAAATAAAATCTGAACCAAATCAGGTTTTGCCTTGGACTTGTTTATTTCTTGTCTTTTGGGGGGGGGTGATAAAAGTCCCTGATATGCACCTCAAAGAACAGGTGTAATGTTTGGCACCAAAAATTAAAAAAAATAAATGTAGTAAAGCTGGAAGATGAATGCAATCATACTTGCAATACGGAAAGCCATTTTTTTTCTCAAAGTCTCTGCCTTTACTTTCAAAATATGAATGTGAAAATTTTAGAGGCAAAATGGAATTATTTTTCTTTTCTCCTTCAGCACCCAACATCTTCTTGAAAGCGCCAAGGTTTTTTCTCAAGCAGTTCTATACAAGGTTTTATAATGCAGTTCCTTTTGCCAACTCCTCACGGGTAGTTACAACTTGTCAACCTGGGGGGAAAAACTCAGAGACAATTGGTGTTGTTCATTGTGCTGACTTATAGGAAAGTGGAGCAGAAAGAATATAAAGAATGTCATTTAGTGCCCTGCCCTGAACTAAGGCTGTTCTGAAAGAACAAAAATTACTGCCTATCTGTCCTACATCAAAATTAAAACAAATCGGAATTCTTTTTAACATATTCTAATATTTGTCTGGTTCAGGAGTTATTATGGAGGGTCATTTCCTAGCTCCGTGATGGTGAACCTGTGGCACGCGTGCCATTGCTCGTTCGGATTCCGGCAGATGCATGCGCGCCAGCCAGCTGGTCTTCGAGTGCTCATGTATGCCAGAAACTGGAAGACCAGGTGACTGGCGGGCATGCATGCACCAGAAACTGGAAGCTCAGCTTCCTGGCGTGCACATGTGCACCAAGGAGTTGCTCTTTCGATTTCTGGCGTTCTCTTGCACTTGCGCTCCTGGTTCAGCACTCGGTGCCAAAAAGGTTCACCAATACTGTCCTAGCTATAAAAGGAGTGGTGCAGTGGCCTAGAGGTGGAGTTCTCACTCACAATCAGGAGACTATGAGTTCGATCCTAGGTAGATGCAGATATTTGTCTCTATGGGCACGATGAGAATACAGCTGTTGAATATAACTTTGCATTGGCGACAGGCAGGGCTTTTCTTCTCTGAAGAAAGGTGCCGGAATGCACCCCCCATCGTCGCACAAAATACCCCGGAAATGATAGAGCGCGATTGGTGGAGATGGACCACGTGACGTGGACTCTGTAAAGGTTCCGGAATGCCGTTCCGCTGAGATCCGGCAGAAAAAAAGCCCTGGCGACAGGAAGGGAATCCGGCCAGTAATCACTCAGCTCCATTCAGTTGCCCAGACTCCACCATGCAAGGGATTATGAGGGCTTTAAAAGATGATGATGATGATGATCTCCTGGCTGCAAAACTACAATTTCTCTATTGCATTTGGAAGCCTCTGAAAAACAACGGTATTTAATTTTTTGCAACCAGATGCCTTTGGAAATAACTATGTCTATGGTTGCATATTGAATTATTGGCTGAGGTCAAAGACAGGAGAAGATACATTTTAAATGATGCATACAAATAGACATTTTGGTTAACATGTTGAAAGACAATGGACAAGAAACGTAATTGTTGTTACGCGACTTGGCTCCAAAGAACATGACGAGATGAGAAGTCTTGCTAATACAAAACAGAATCCCCTTAACTCTGTATAAAATAGCAAAGAGAAAAAAATAGATTTGTTCCAACTTCAAGTAAGCTAAAATAAAGCCAAGAAATGAATCAATCTAGCTCCTTCCCTCTGCCACTTCCAGAGCTGTTCCTGCCCTTCAAGAAAGACCACATGTGGAAGCATCTTCACAAAGATGAAATGCAATAAAAATGGCTTCAAAAGAAGGGGGAAAATATTAAAGATCACTATTAACCTGTAAGACATTGGCTAATAATATTTCAAATTGGACAGGAAGCATAAAGTGACAAGGAAAGAAGAATGAGGACACCTCCATTCTCAGTTGACTTACTATATTAGTTCTCTTTCAATCTGTAGAACAGCTACAGAAGAAAGAATATTGATCAAATACCAGGGCACTTGATTTGTCTATGCAGGTAGTCCTTGACTTACAGCAGTTCATTTAGTGACCATTCATAGTTACAACAGCACTAAAAATAATTGACTTATGAGCGTTTTTCACATTTATGATCATTGTGGCATCCCCATGGTCATGTAATTAAAATTCAGACGCTTGGCAACTCATATTTATGACGGTTGCAGTATCCCAGGGTCATGTGATCACCTTTTGTGACCTTCTGCCAAGCAATGAGGAAACCGGATTCACTTAACAACCATGTTACTACGTTCACAACTGCAGCGATTTGCTTAACAAATGGGGCAAGAAAGGTTGTAAAATGGGGTAAAATTCACTTAACAAACATCTCACTTATCAACCGACAATTCTGGGCTCAATTGTGGTCACAAGTCAAGGACTACCCGTATTCCCAAATGGCACCTTGAGCATAGAAGATTTGATCCTGCCAAATCAAAATGAAATTTCTGGGCAACGCTTTATATAAATTCAAAACACGTTTTGCAGTAGGCATATTGCTAGTTCTAATTAATAATGGACCTATTTTCCGAGGGTGGTGGTTTTTTTTTTTTTTTGAGCTCAGTCATTGAGGCACCATCTTCTCCAATATACATATTAACAGTACCAAGTGAGGTGGAAAATGAATCCCTTGCTCAATGATATCATATCCCTGGACAATATGATTATGAGTGTTATTTACATAAAAGTCTGACAAAGAGCATTAACAGGCTAAGCTGGATATTGCCAGCTGGATACATTTTCTAAGTGTCAATAGCATTTCCAGTTTCTTAATCTGCTGTTCCATCTCTTTATCATCAAAGGAAGAAATAATAGCAAGCTGATGGTTTAGTCCAAATTATAAATCAGATGGCTCCAGCTTTCACATCACTGGGGGATTCCAGGAACAAGGCTTCTCAAAGAAGCACGACAGCAAGATGTAGCATCTGAAATAATTCAGAATAATAATTGAAATAGTCTGATCTCAAGGAATGCATTGTTAAGTCCTACGGGCAAGGCGTGTTGTAGGCCACCTGGAGTCAGTGTGTGAATTGGGCGGCCATTCAATTTGTTTAATAAATAAATAATAAATAAATAAAATAAGTAGGCTTTATAAAGTACTAAAGATTTCCAGTCTTAGAAACTCTTATGTTACTTGAAACTATTGAACTTCGGACCTCAGGAGAGATAAATCCTAATGCACTTAGGCTTAAAATGTAAATGCAGGTAGTCCAAGGACCACTCATTCAATGATTGTTTGAAGTTTATGGTGATACCAGTAGAAAAAGCACTTAGACTTATATACCGCTTTATAGTGCTTTTTACAGCCCTCTCTAAGTGGTTTACAGAGTCAGCATCTTGTCCCCAACAATCTGGGTCCTCATTTTACTGACCTCAGAAGGATGGAAGACTGAGTCAACCTTGAGCCTGCTGAGATTTGAACTGCCAAATTGTAGACAGCCGGCAGTCAGCAGAAGTAGCCTGCAGTACTGCAGTTTGACCACTGCACCACCACGGCTCCTGATACTAAATGAGTGTTTGATAACAGAGTTCCTGAAGTTATAGCTGTTCAAGTGCTCCTGTAGTCATGTGATCAAAGTTTGGGTTGACAGGCCCGCAAAGCCTACAATCACAGGGGTGGCTAAATCCCCCCGCTTGCCTATATCCTCTCCATCTCTGCCCTTTTGGTAATCCTGCATTTGCTGGCCCTCTTGCCCCTGGTGGGCTTGCTGCCTGTTGCTTATTAGCCCTGTCATCCTTGGCAGGTTTGATCTTGCTGCTCCTGTCACCCTTGCCAGCCTTGTCACCCCAGCTGACCTTCACTGTCTTCCTCCATTGTTGATGATACATGACCATTTTCTGAAATTGTATTAGGGCTTCCTGCCTGAGCAGGGATTTGGACTAGAAGACCTCCAAAGTCCCTCCCCAACTCTGTTATTCTGCACTTGGCCACTTGGCAGCACTTAACACTATGGGGATGTTTTAAGTCCCTCCACTTGCCTATTTTTCCTCCTCTACCCTTTGGATGCCCTCTGTTTGTTGTCTCCTGCCTGCCTTGCTGTCTTGTGCATGCTGAACTTATCGCTCCTGGTCCTAACAAGGCCACCTGTGATTGGAACAAAGGGCAGGCACAGTCATGGGGGAAACATCTTTGTCCTTCCAGCAGTTGCCTTGCAAAAGTTGAGGCTGGGCATGCCTCATTAGCAGGGACAGGAAGAAGATGGCAAAGATCAGCTGAGGACAGCATTGGTAGTGAGGGTGGCAGGGTGAGCAAGGAAAGAGCAGCAAGGTAATCAAAATAGCAAAGATGGGATAGCAAGTGTGGGTAGCTGAAGAAAAGGCAGTCCCTTACCTTACCAACTCTTGGGGATGGAAGGGACCATGCCAAAAGTAACTTGGATCAATGTGGATCTTCTATTATCAACATAAGATTTGGTTAGCAACAACACCTGGGACTCCTGGGAAGCCATCCTTAAGCAATGCAGTCATATAAGATTGTGCTTTATGACTGTATCACTTAGTGATGGAAATTACGGTCCCACTTGTTCTTATCACTGGAGGGCTATCCATAAGTCTGACTGAGGATCAAACCTGCAAGTTTGGGTAGCCATTCAGCTACTTCCTTTCCATGCAATGGGCAAGTTAGAACTTCTGGCCACACTCCTACTAGCTACTACTGTAACCTTTGCTCCAAGACAAGCCATTCCTCCATCTCCTGCTTCATAAGTCCAGAGACCAATTTCTCTTTCACTGTTTATTTGTTGGGACAAAACAGTCTATCTAAGTGGCAAACTCACTTAGTCCACCTAAGTGGCAAACCCTATTGGAGGCACCTCTACCTAGCAGGATCTCCACAAGCCCAGTATTTCTTTCATTCCAGGCAGCTGGAGTGATACAATCTGTATACAGAAATGCTCCAAATTCCACAATCGAAGCTTTCGAAGAGAACTGGCAAAGCCGCTATTATGTTCAGCATCTCCTTCTAAATCACCATCACATTTTAAGATTTGTGTTATTAGAGATAAGATTATTTCTGTTAATATGATCATTTCAGTGAAATAACATTAGCGTGCTATTTCTGGACCAGTTTCATTATCATTTTCAAGTTGCTGCTCTTTTAATTTCTAACAAGGGTTTTTCAAAGGTGTGACATGAGTGAAAGAAACAAGCCTGAGGTACTTTTGTTAATGGATAATTATCGTCTCTTTTCCTTCAGATTTAAATGTGGGCAATTCTACACTTCATAAATACTTCCCCTTTTCATTGCATATGTAGCCCAGATGTTGCCTAGCTTGGCACATGTGTCACGGAAAATAAAATTTCCACTCAGGAAAGAAATATAATGAAATTATCTTAATTTCATGCATCACATTCTTAAAGAAGATTTATCTATTAACACCGTGCATGGTTCACAAAAGATTCAGAAGTGCTCCAAACCTTGCACAGTCACACAAGACATTATGCCTTTTGAAAAATCAGGAACACCCTCCCTCCCCTTACATATGAACTTAATAGATGATGCATCTGCTTTAAGGGGTCTGCTTATGAAAATTAATAAGATCTCTGCATCTTTTTTTTTTTGTTCAAAAACCTGAAAAAAGGCTGATTTAATGGCACGACAAAGGTGCCATTGCACAATGCCCAAAGCATTTTTAAAAAAAAATGTTTTAAGTTTGTATATAGTGCATACTTAGTGAGCAATCTGGTTATAAGGTAGAAAGATCCAAAGGCAGGAGTCCTTTTCCAAAAATTTACACAAGGGCACAAGAATATAAATCCATCCATTCCTCCACCATCCAGTCAGAGTTGAAGAAGCTTCTTGGATGAGAAGTGAAACATCTTGAAAGAAAAAACAGAAAGTCCAGTTGCCTCTTGAAAAAGCACCTTTGGGACAACCATGACCTGAAAGACTGAGAATATCCATAGACACTTACACACAAAGGCAGCATTTGTCTCCCTCTTTTCCTTCCTTCCTTGGATATATTTAAATAATGTAGAATATATTCTTTTTCAATTTAATCTCTATTTAGGCATTGCTGAACTTTGCAAAGGAGCATGGGGAAAGCTTAAAGACAGGAAGGCATTGGCACATCACTAAATATTTAGTTCTTAAGAGAAGACACCAGTTTTTCCTCAATCAACTAAATACATACATACACCGATAACATGCAGAGAAGAAGAAGGGCATTTGGCTAAACAGCCACAAGGGTTCCAGATGGAAATTCTTCTCTCTGATCAATCAACAGGGAAGAACAACCAGTTACATTGAAATTTGAGAGGATGAAAATGCTAGAGGATTTAAAAAAGGGGTAGAGAAATGAAATGAAGAAAAAGAATTTAAAAAAAATTTCTTTTCTCCGGTTCCTTAATATTTTTTAATATTTTTTATTTATTCAAATATATATAACCAGAGGATTACAATACATAAAAGTAAGATAAATCAGTAACACACACAAAAAAAATCAGAATTGTTTGTTTTCAGTCTTAGCCAATATGCGCCTATATGTATGTAAGTCATCAACCTACATCCTCAGTTAGAATGAGAATTTTCATTGCTAAGCAAGCTGGTTGTTAAGTAAGTCATAATTTATTTTACAACCTTTTTTTAAAGTTGGTAAATGAATTACTTCAGTGGTTAAGTGAGTCGTGAGGTCATTAAGCAACTCCAAGTTATCCCATTGACTTTGCTTATCAGAAACTAGGAAAGTCACAAATGGTGATTGTGGGACCCAGGAAGCTGCAACCATTGTAAATACATGCTGGTTACCAAGTGTCCAAATTTTAATCATGTGACTGATTAAATTGTTGTAACTGCGAGGACTGATTGTAAGCAGAGATGGTATTCAGCAGGTTCTCACCAGTTCTGGAGAACCGGAGACAGAAATTCTGAGTAGTTCAGAGAACTGGCAAATGCCATCTCTGACTGGCCACACCCCCATCTATTCTCTGCTTCCCGAATCCCAGCTGATTGGTTAGGTCTTCTTTTGTTGCCCTGCAAAGGAGAACAGAGCTGGAAAGCCGGTTAGTGGGGTGGGGAAGGAATGGGATTTTACAGTAATCTTCCCCCAGGAGTGGGGAGGGAATGGAGATTTTACAGTATCCTTCCCCTGCCAAGCCCAATAAGCCATGCCCACCAAGACACACCACATCCACCAAGACATGCCCAACAGAACCGGTAGTAAAAAAATTTGAATCCCACCACTGATTGTAAGCCATTCTTTGGGGGTATCTTCAAAGAGTTGCTAACCAAATGGTTGAAAGTCAAGGACTACCAGGTTAACACGAACCAAAAATATATATGTTCTTTAAGCCCTGTGTAGTTTTTCCTTCAGAGTGCAAATTGTGGAATATAATTCTATAAAAACATCACCATTTTCACAAAAAGGTTTGTCTCTTTAACCGTTTAAAACTAAATGACAGTGATAGCTTTCTTAAACAATGTCTGATACTCTTTCTTAATGCCTGGGCAGTTTTATTCAGGTGGTGCAGCAGTTTTTCAAACAATATAAATTTTTTAAGAGCAATGATATCCTCAGTAAAAGAGCTGGTGCAGATCAATAACTGAAACTTTTTTTTAAAAGCTCTATTGCCTCTGGAGACATTTTCTTAATTCTGTCTTTAGAGGTATCTTATAAGTTAAGGGGCCAGACAAAGCAAGAACTTTTACACAGCACAAACTATGTCAGCGCAGACAAAGAATCTGTCCAGCAAGGACAGACTTGCAGGAATGGTATCTAGTCCATTCAGTACTATAATAAAAATAAACAGCCTGCTGAATTAGATTAAGAAAAATCTTGGCAACAAAAGGCAAGCGTTCTAGTAAATTGTAAGGTATCATATCAACTGAAATGTTTGCATTCCTTCTGTAAACTATCCTTTTGATCATGTGGATTTATGAAACCTTGGCAATTGATCAACACATCAGACTTCAAAGTTCTTCATGAAGACTTACAAGATACCAGACACCATACATAACCCCTACATTTCCTCAGATTTCATCATTACCAATAAAACTTAAGTCACTGATTTCTAATCAAACAGCTGCAAGTTGGATGCATAGTATAAACTAGCACTTAGTAACTGTTTCATTTATAGTCTATGAAGTATAGGGAGGAAGGGAGCCTGTTTGTCTGAATTAATCCTGGTTAATTTGAATTGGAAATCAAGATTTGATGAGGCTGGGGTTTTATTTCTCTCTCTCTCTCTTCCTCCCTCCCTCCCTCCCTCCCTCCCTCCCTCCTTCCTTCCTTCCTTC
>JAOYMU010000263.1:16756409-16769518 GCA_025802295.1 Psammodynastes pulverulentus | reverse complement strand
GAAGGAAGGAAGGAAGGAAGGAAGGAAGGAAGGAAGGAAGGAAGGAAGAACGTTATCCATTCAGTCATGTCTAACTTTTAGTGATTCTATGGGCCAGGTTTCCCACTTCTTCTAATCTTGCACTACTTCTTTGAGTTCTTCTTTGAATTGTTATCTTTGATGGTATCTAACCTCTATGTTCTTTGGCAGCCTGGTTTCTTTTTACTACTAATTCTTCCAAGCATAATTGCTTTGTCCAGTGAATTCCCCTGCATGACATGGTCAAAGTAATTGAGACATTGTTTTGTGGTTTTGCCTTCCAGTGACATGTCTGGTGTTACATGCTCCAATACTTGCTTGTTAGTCACTTTTGCAGTCTAAGGAGAAAGAAAGAAACACTGTCCCAGGTCCATAGCATGCCAAATATTCCATTTTTGCTCTGGTGCTTGTTTTTTTTTTCTATTTGCAATGTAAAGCCCAGCCCCAGCCTGGCCAGAAGCATGGCACAAAGAGGCTTTTTGCCTTGGTGCAACTTTGGAGCAGCTTTTTAGCAGCAGGAGGAGCAAAAAGAATGTGAAGGTCAGCTGAGTGGCAGAGCATGGAGTGGCAGGGAGTTTGGGCTAGTGGTTAAGGCACCAGAATAGAAAGCAAAAGACCATGAATTCAAGTTCCATCTTAGGCATAAAAGCCAGCTGAGTGTTCTTGGGCCAGTTACCTTCCCTCAGCCCAACCCACCTCAAAGGGTTGTTGTCGTTGTGGGAAAAATAGGAGGAGGAAGAAGGTATGTTGGATTATGTTACCAAACTTGAGTTATTTGTAAAAGATAATAAGGGATAGAAATTAAATAAATAAATAACAATAAGATTGTCAGGTGGAGGGAATTATGCCCCCGTGGTCATGTGGGCAGGCAGCCAAGCATCTAAATTTTTATTATTGAGGTCACTGCAATGAACTTAACTTTGGCTATGGGACACAAGTCCCTTTGTTCAGCACCGTGGTAACTTTGAACAGCCACTGAATAAATGGTCATAAATTGAAGACTGCATGCAGAGGATGGAAAGGGACAATTACATCCTGATTTTGACATGAGAGGGAACAATGGAAGATGCTATGTGGCGGGATATCAAGGAAAAAAATGCAGGCCAAAACTAGAGTGTTGAATGAAAAATCAAATCAAATCTTATTTTTTGTAATTGGTGAAGTAAACTAATTTCTATTTAATTATTCATTGATCAGCTTGAAACCATAATCTAATCACAACTGGGCATGGTTTAATCACTAATTAGCTGGGCCAAGGGATGAGAGTGGACTTGATCAAATTATTCCATTGGTTTTGAGAAATCAAATCTCTTATTAAATTATACACCTGAAATAGAGCACTATAGTCACAAAAATATACAATATATACTGTATATCTCTGAAAGGAAGATGATGCTAACCAAAAAAAATTCTGCCTTCTTGTCTTATTCATGAATCTGATCCATCCTTTTCATTTTATAGCTAAATTACATAGGAGTACAACCTACTCTTTCATACCAATAAATATAGTATCTACATTCAGGAGCAATTAGGAACAAACACTACTACTACTGCATTTTTTATGTAGCTATAGTACATTTTTCCAAATGTTAAGTCTAGTCAACTTTTCAAATGATTCAACTCTTGAAATAAGAATATCTTTTCTTCACATTTTATTCTCAAAAGGATGTAGGTTAGCAGTTATTTTATTTCTGCACCAATCCACATTTTGGGACTTGATTGACGTTGCTAGCACATATGGTTGTGAGATAAAAATTGAAATTAAATTATAAATAAATTAAAAAGTGAATGTCTAGAATCGCTAATGAAATGAAAATAGTTTGCTTGCTTTTTAAGGCTTATAAACCACTTTAGATGAGACCAACTCCTGGACTTTTGATCACAGGTGGGATTTAGGAACACAGTCTTATTGCTGACTTGTTTGCTTTGAAATTCTGGAGTTATATGACATGGTTCTTCTCTCAGTAATTCGTAATTGTAAAATTACTCTCGTAAATTGATCCCACATAAGTGATGGGAACAGCTACAAACAGGAAACCTTCATAACTCTGGAATAATTTTCTCCATTGATATAGGGGCAAGAAAGGATTTTTCACAGTATCTTATTTCCACTTGTGAATTTGTCAGCTCCTGAAGTTCTTAATGTTAGATTCCCAGTAGTGCAGTTCTGGGTTATTATTCTGGGAATTGGCAAAATTACTTCTCAATATATATTTACTATATATGAGTGCACTGTTGGACTACATTTTCTGTCTGTCTCCCAGTGATTTCCATACAAATATAATGAATTATAATTAAAGAAACTCATATAACTTCTTTCAACCACTGCATGGATATTTATAATCCTTTGAGTCTGTCTCTTAGGAAAAGCTTATTTAAATTACCTACCAGTGAAGAAGACATAACTAAAAAACACAATCATATTAAATATTAGAAGAGTTGTAACTGGGATATTAAAGAACCTTGGAAGTCATTGCTACTAATAAGATAATTAGAAATATATGAGAAATAAGTTTTATTATTATTTTACTTCAGAAGCATATCCATGGCAAGGTATCATAACCTCAAGAACAGGATTGCTTTTTTGTCAGATATAACATTTTCTTTACCATAAATTTATCAAAAATTGTAAAACCTGCTTTAATAACTCTTCCATTTGACAAATATTTAATACGCTGACACACCTTGAATTTTATTAATAGAAATTATTAACAGGTAAGTAGTTAAGCAAGTAGAAAGTTAGGCAGATGAGAGGGAGAGAGAAACAATAGATGGTTGGTTACTATATATGGTTAATGCTTCCAGGTTCATGGGCTAATCGTGGACTAATTTCCATACAGTTTCATTAAGAATATCAGTTCATAAGATCAAATTAGTACTGTTTCTGGATCAATGTCCCAAATCAAATGATGATTGGAATCAGTTGGAGTCATTTTGTATATAAAACAATAGATGTGAAATGGTCACATGTCCAGCTGGAAATAGCTAGCTACGGTATGATAAAAAGAGAAATGTCTTTATAATATAGATTGCTGCCAATTGTTTTAGAGCGATTTCCATCATCCTTGACCAGGCTGTGAATGATGCAGCATCTGGAATGCCTCGTGTTGCCTTCCCCTAATTTGCACACTGACTGTCAAGAAAGGTAAGTTCATCATCACCACTATTAGACATTATGTTCCACTCTGCTTTGATTTTCTGGTACAGCCAACACGGAGTACAAATTCCATCAAATTAGCCCCATTTTGTAAGTGGAGGATATCTCCAGTGACATGTGAATAAAGCTATCATTTGAGGATGCCTGGATCTATTCAAGTCAACGGCAAAGCTCCCAGTAGTTTCCAAGGACCAGCATGGCATCTTTATTCAAAGCCATTCATTTATGTCTCTAAACATTTAGAAAAGTGCATTTTAATTCACAAATTTTGTACCACTGGTCAATTCCAATGAACTCTGCTCACTTTTTTGCTCCTTTAGAAAAAATATTTCTGTCCCTGGTTTATCTTCAATTAAATGCTAATTTTATTGTAGTAAGGTTCCATTGCCGCATGAATCGAAGCTGGGGGTCATTCTGAATGTTTCTGCCCAGTTACCCTAGATCCTCTTAAGCAATAAAAACTTTCAAAACAGTGGATATATTTTAACCAAGTGGAGGGCTAGCAAAAACAGCAGAAGATCAAAGAACAATGCTGCAGACGAGGATAAGAGCAGTATTCTATGCACTGATAATATAGATATGCCTCACTGTTAGGTTATTTTCCTAACTGGAAGCTGTAGGCTATGACATTGTCTGCAGCTGAACTCATTTAAAAAGCAAAGGATACCCCTCCCTTTCTTCTTCTTTTTTCCTTTTTTTTTTTTTTACTCCTGCAAGGTTTTTTTCCCCCTTTTCCAAGTTCTGAGAGATAATACTGCAGAGGAATTTAAAGCTCCCAGAGCCCTGATTTTATCTTTTCTATAATACTTTTGAAGTGCAAACTTTTACCTCTAGTTCTGAAGTCAGATCATTATAATCATTGTTAAACAAGCGTACAAGCAGAAAATAGATTCACTAGTTTGATCAGCAAATGCATTTTAAGACTCCATTATTTAGCTATAATAATCAAACTACTGCTTAAAAAAACCCCTAAGTTTGCTTGCTGGATGAAAAAATATGTATAGGAAAAAGCTGAAATTGTGAAAAGAGTTATCAGTTATGTTCAGGCACTGGTTTTTTTTTATACAACCTTTAATTCCTTGTTTCGGGGTGGAGTTGGGGCAAGTGAGTGGAGCTGAGCGTTTACTTGCAGGATGCCCTTCCTGACGCCTATGTGAAGTTCACAGCAATTTTTTTTCTTTGCATTCTAATAGAGAAACATCTGCTGCTGCATAAGATTGAACTCAACCTTTCAAGTGGAAAGCAAGCATCTTCACCTCTAGACCACTGTGCTACTCACACTCCTCTGATGTTAATACTGTAGTTAATTGTTAACCAACAATCAAGTAAACAATACCCCAATCAAGGAACTGCCAAACAAGCCAACAGTAAACAACCCGATCAAAGAATCTTTATGACCACCTTCACCAATACTGGCAGGGCAAATCACTACCGATAGAATATAAACTCAAAGCAAACCCCGCTCCTTACTACCCCTGATGATGTTATCTAGTTTGGGTAATGAAATATCTCCAAGAAAACAACCAAGCTCAGAGAGCACCAAGGACCTCTCATAGTTTAAAACAGAGCCTATCAAGGACATTAGGACATTTGTTCAAATATTATTGTTAGATAATAATGGAGCACGTGATTGTGAAATCTCAGCCATGAAATCTTATGCCATTATCATCTTCAGTACCAGTAGTTGTTTAGAGTGACTCATTTCTATGATCATAATAGCAACCTTCTGAAAATGATCACACATGTGGGCTGATACATGCATACATCTTTTTTCTCACCTACCCATGTTATCAAACTTTCCATAGTATCAAGTGTTTTCCACATGCAATTGAGCCTTCATGTTATGAACACTATAGAAAGAACTTTGATAGCTCTAGATATTATTTTCTCCCCCCCAAAAAATCTATTTGTTTCAGTCACCAGAGTGGTCTATGAGACTACAGACTTGCTCTCAATAATTAATTTCATTTACTTTTAAAAAAAAACACATTTTTAAAGAGAACACTACCTTCCAATCTACTTCCATCCTAGAAGGCAGCTTAAAACAATTCAAATAAAATTAATCTCATACAGGAAATAAAGCAAGAGAATAAAACAGGTTAACTAAGTCATAGTTTCAAAGAGATTCTGCTGCTGGAGTCATCAAATAGATGAGACAAATTTTTGGCAGAGAGGGAAAGTTTGAATCAATTAGATGTGAAGTCAAATAGTCCCAAAGTGAGGAAAGGATTCCAGAACCTTATTGCTTTAATCAGATGTTTTTCTTTTTGCACTAATCAACAGTTTTAGCAATGGATGGAATACAAAGAACAATACCTACAAGAACCGAAAAAAGTTAAATGATCCAATATATTTACACTCCCATCTTTGTTTGCCTGAATGTAGTGTAGGTGTTGAGTTCTCAAGAGATTTGTAAAAAAGAAAGGGAAAAGGAAAAAGAGCAAGTATATGTATAGCATATAAGATGATTGATGAAAACAGGTGTGGATAAAAAGATAATTAATATTACATGTTTACTAGATATGTTTTCCAAATGTACTTGAAAGATCTTTTAATAAACAGATAACTTTTTTTACTGCAAACAATCTGATATTTTATTATATTTCAGATTAATCAGGGTGGGTTTCAAACTTCAGTCTGCCATATATTCTGATAGACTGGATATAAAATTCTTTAAAAATATTGAAATAATTTTTCAATTATAGATATTTGGAGAGTGATCATTTCTAAGAAACTATTCTTCTTTGAGGTTTGAATCTTATTGAAGGGTAGATTTTAAGTTCTGAATTGCTACAAAAAACAATAACTCTACAATTACTTTGGAATTCCAAGTTCTGCTTTTCAATGTCCTATTTTTCTTTCCATCATTTGAAATGGGTTACTGCCTACACCTCAAATTTACTCAGTGAAATTATCCCAGTTTAAATATTAGGCAATTACATTGTTTATTTGTTTTTTTAAAAAATACTGAGGTTTTTGTGGATTTCTCAGAGGTTATTTTCTGAGGTGATTCATCGTCATTTTTTAATCTCTTTAAAATGTTTTTCCTTAACAATTCTGGTTGGCCAACCACACGAGACAGAGAGGATACTTGAAGCACATAAACATACACATATCCCTTCATATAAGAATATCCCACATAATGAGCAACTGGATAAAAAGAACAGTGAAATCAATTTAAGTTAGAAAACATACGAATATCTAATAAAAGAATATATCTCTGAGCAAGACTCTCTACTTATGAAAGTGCAAGGAGGGGGGGGGGGAAGGCTGCCAGCTATAGAATGTATAAATATCTTTTCCTTACCAATGTTCAACATGTGTAATCCAACACTCTTAATATCTAACGGCTGTTACAGCAAACATGGGGCATATGCAACCTCTTAATCAAGATTCCAAATGCCAGGGGGTTTAGCTTGTAGCAGCCAATCGGATCAGTTTCCTGAATTTAACAATAGAGAGACTGCATTCTTGCACAGATTCCAGATGCTGAAAAAAATGGAGCAAATCCTTACTTTCTGTATACTGACTCTGGATGTGAGATGTCTTCTTAATAAGCTCATTCAATTATACCAGCCCATAAAAAGGCAAACTTGAAAGTGGTAGGCAAATTTTTTTCCAGATCTGTGACCGGAATACAAGTAGACCTCAACTTACAACAATTCGTTTAGTGACCATTCAAAGTTATAACGGCACTGAAAAATGTGACTTATGGCCATTGTTCACACTTATGACCATTGCAGCATCCCTGGGGTCATATGATCAAAATTCAGATGCTTGCTACCGGATTCATATCTATGACGGTTGCAGTGTCCTGGGATCATGTGATCCCCTTTTGTGACCTTCTGACAAGCAAAGTCAATGGGGAAACCACATTCACTTAACAACCAGGTTATTAACTTATCAACTGATAAGTGATTCATTTAACAAATGTGGCAAGAAAAGTCATAAACTGGAGCAAAACTCACTTAACAAATGTCTTACCTAGCAACAGAAATGTTGGGCTCAATTGAAGTCATAAGTTGAGGACTACCTGTACTGTATTCTATAAGGAAAACCTCAGCATATACCCTACTATCAAGTTATCATGATCCACATAGATAGCCCAGATATGCTTAATCATGTTTGGCTCATTAAAAATGGTAGAATACAAATAGCTGGAAGATAATGTCATATATATATATATTGTATGTGTGCCTACAGTCCTCCTTTATTTCAATTACCTTTGTTTGATTGGCTCAGTTACAGCTTAAATTTGATTGAAGTAATAATAATTTGTTTTGCTTCAAGTCATTGGAACTTTCTGTTTTAGAGTTGAAACTAAAGATATTTGAGAGATTGATGATCAATCAGTATTGTGTGATTTGGAAAGGTGAAGATTATCTGGATCCACTCTGGGCAACAGAGATCTTCTCTAAGAAAAATCAAGGGGAATACAGATCTATTTATTTTTGTGGATCCGTCAGCAGATTTTGATACCATAAACTATGGTATGCTACTTGGTCAATTACCTGGGTGGGGGGTTGAAAACAAGTAGAACAGACATAACAGCTAGTGGATGAGTTAGCTGAGAGTTTATCTCACAAATGGCAACTTAGTCCAGGTGAAGCAGAAGCTGGGATAAAGGATTTCAAATCACTTAATGTGATTGTCTTAAGAAATTCAACATAACTAAAAGTGGAAAATTCCTTTCCTCGTTTTCAAGATTCTGTGGTTACTCCAGACTAGCATTACGGTTTGTGGATTTGTTTCCCTCCTGTATCTTAGACTCAATGTTGACTCTTGAAGACTGTCCACACGTCTCTGGAGGGTTTGGGTTCTTTTGGCAAAATTGTTCAGAAGTGGATTTGCCTTTTGCCTTTTCCTTTTCCTAGGGCTGAACGACAGAGATAGGTCACCCATCTGCTCCTGTGCCTAAAGCAGGACTAGAACTCAATGCCTTCTGGCTACAACAAATTGACACACAGCATGTTATACACCTTGCTTACAACTTTACAGTTTTTGAATCTTTGACCTTATCTAATTGAGGGAGGCTTAAAATTGTTCCTGGACATCATCTTTCCAGTCTTCACTCTGAAATCCACAGTACAAAAACAAACATATTCAACATAGTATGAGTTCTCTACTATAGCCAAGATGAGAATCTATTTGATTCTCAGCCCACATTTCAGGATGCATGTTCAGACTGGCATGTTAGCCATCTACAAGAATGGCTCTTATTCCATATAATTAATTCCCAAGGTAGATGCACCAATTGTAAGGATAGAGGGCCTTTACATGGGAGAAAGCCAAGCCTATATCCCACTATCAGCTAAAAAAAAAGAGCAGCAAAGGTCAACATGGCCTTTGTAATAACATTCGAAGAGGAATAGTATTACTGTAACTCCTCTTATTAAGCATAACCTGAACCCTGACTATATAAGAACATATTTCAAATGCCTTCACTGGTTGGATACAACTTTACTTCTTCCAACCTCTCTTCTCATAATATCCTTGCAACAAGCCCCTTTTTGTTGTAAAGAGATCTTCAGCTTGGCTTTTATACTATCTTCCAAGGCATTATTTATATTTGACTTATGGTCTATCTTGTCCTCTTCCTGGCATTCAGGCCTCCAAGTTCTTCAAGCTAGAAGCTTTCACTACTGGCATAATTGCAAGGTAAGCATCCTTTCTTTGAATTATCCTCACATAGATTATGTTAGTTTTGTCTCACAACCTAAGAGAATTTTAGACTTGCCATTGTCTTACCTTCTTTTTTCATCCATCTGAGGCTTGAAAAGGACAGAAATTAAATCCCCATCAATGGATACTCCTGTGGAATAATTGCTCACAGATCTAGGAACCAAATCACTCTCTAGCTTAGGATGCACTCCCCTGCAAAGCAAGCATAATTTTGGATATGTCTCTTTCACTTGGGGCCCAATAACAATAGCACTTAGACATATATATCACTTCACAGTTTTACAGCTCTCTCTAAGTGGTTTACAGTGTCAGCATTTTTCCCCCAACAATCTGGGTCCTCGTTTTACTGACTTTGGAAGGATGAGCCAACCTTGAGCCTGGTGAAACTCAAAACTGCCAAACTGCTGGGAGCTGGCTGTCAGCAGAAGTAGCCTGCAGTACTGTGTTCTAACCACTGTGTCACCAGATTATATGGATGGCCCAGAATGCATTTGCAGCTTAGAGACGAATGGTCTCACTAGGTAAATCCATGCTTTATGATTGGTTAATTACCCAATAGCCAAATCTTGTAGAACACACTCCTGTAACTGAGTCATCTTCAAAAGAGTCCTTCAAGGACTCTGTGAGATGGGTCTTACAGTACTGTACTGCTTGCCTATGGTACCTTTCAGACTTCACATATTTATGATTTTAATTGTTTAGGAGTCTAGTATTTTTTTTAAAAAGGAGCTCTTAGAGTATGTACTACCAAAATATTAAGATCTTGTTGGACCATGACTCAAAATGATGCCTTTTGTAAGGACCTAGGAGGGGCTTTTCCTATTGTAGTAGCTATTGTAGTAGCTGATCAGCTATTGTAGTAGCTGATTTGCAGATGTTCTTTCATATAGAAATTAGCCTTGGAGGTGTCTGCTTTTCAGTGCCAATCTTTATTTTCTCACTCAGCACTTGGCCTGACACCTTTACATTCTTCTCTGTCACTATTGTTTATAACTGTGTTGGTTTTTTTTAATTAATTCATGACAGGAAGGGGCAAGTTATCTTACTCAGATTTAACACCATTTAGCATCCTAAATACCAAGTAAAACTCCCACTATCCCACATTACTGACATATCATTTGGTGTTTATAAGGATGCCTTATTCAAACTAGATCATGTAGTAAATTACTGAGTGTAATATTTTAATGTGGATCTATTGTTTATAAAGTTGTGTGGGTTCCGTGGTATCCAATTTACTGATATCCAAAGCTCAGATATGACAAACTTCATATGTTCAATATTTTTTTTTTCATTTCAAGAACATTTTGCAATTTTTACACAGATACATTGAACAGTCTTCTGCGGGTGGACTTTAATAATGGTTAGATTTTGAGATTACAAAGATACAAATGGGTGTTGCCAGGCCAAGCTGTAACTTAGCTGACTAAGGTCATAAAGGATTTGTACAATTCACTATAAAACTCAGCTGGAAGCCCTTGAGATCAATGATGTAGTTGCACTTTCTTTTTCTTCCTATTTGATTTAGACTCACCTTCAATTTTCATAAGGCCTTCTACATCCCCTTTTTCTTTTTAATTTCCTTTTGGCAAAGTTAACCTTTTTCTGATCCATTTTATATAATGAATCAGCTTATTTTATATATTTAATAGCTTAAATTCAGCTATCAAAACATAACATACAGTACTAAGAACTAATCTCTTCTATTCCCAAGCCTCTATTCACTTTCTGAATGCCTTATAATTATATCAATATTGAAGTGTATAGGAAAAAAAGAAAGAAAGAAAGAAAGAAAGAAAGAAAGAAAGAAAGAAAGAAAGAAAGAAAGAAAGAAAGAAAGAAACTGTTAAATGCTATATTTCCTCTCAAGAATTTAACCATCAGAGATTAGAACATACATGAGAAAGTCTAAGAATAAAAGATCTATTTATTTAACTCAGGCAACTGTAGCTATATTTAAAATCCCTCTGATAATTCTCATGTTTTTCTTGAAATTTGTAATATAAGCATGAGCACATTTAGAGTTTAGCAGGTATAGCTAAATCCAAACAAGTTAATTCAAACAAATTTGCTCATTGCCCAACAATTTTGGAGCATGCTTATCATGCAATCATTGGAATATTTAATAAATAATTTATCCATAGTCATGACCCAGTAATGCTACTTAATACACATTGGGGATGGACTAACTCAAGATACTTTCTCTGTCTGAAGCCCAGATATTCTACTCCTTCCAAATCTATTCCTGTCTTTTTCCTCCCTACTTTATTTACAAAACATTTAAACCACTTCAGTTTTAAAATACCATAAGCAATAGAAAGTGTGTGCAAAATAATGTAGAGATAAGAATACAATAACTTTAAGAAGCATAATAGTATAATCAGAGGTGGTATCTTTCTGGCACCGCTGCCAGTTCGGGATAATGCGTGTACACTGTAAAAACATGCGTGCGCTGTTTTCCAGCTCCCAGCTGGGGCTTGCAGCCACAACCAGCTTGAGCTGATAAGGACCATGTAAGAATCAAGGCAGATGGGAGGGCCCAACATGGATTTTTCGCTTCCTATTCCTCTCCATGGAAAATAGGCTTCAGCTAGATACCAGTTCGCCCCATCCGGGTAGAACTGGGAGGATCCCACCCCTGAGTATAACTAATAAGCAGACCTTTTACTAAACACCAGTGAGTGGCTTCCAGTTCCTCATTCAATACAACATGTGTGTATTTGTATGTTGGTTCATCAAGCTTTATACATTGCTTTACTAATGCAAATAAATGTGGACCACTTAGCATGGTTGATGTCAATCTTTCCAGTAGACTGGATAGCAAAAACTAGATGATCTACCAGTAATTGCCTGTTACAGTAAGACTGTGTGAACAGAATCTTGCCAGTTTAATAGTACAAATCTACCACTATCTCTTTTATAGTCTGAGATGTTAGGTAGGGTTTGCTTTCTCTTTTCAGCCATTATGCAATTGTGGGCTATACCCTCTCTTATTGAATGATTTCCTAGGTAGAATCTCTTTCTTTTCTCCATCTCCTAAGGCAGAGGTATCAAACTCATGTCGTTATGGTGGCATCACTTGACATATCAGAGTTTTTTTGTCCTTTCCTAAACTGGATGTGGGCGTGGCCAGCATGTGATGCTTCTGGCCCGCAGGCCAGGATTTTGATAGCCCTGTCCTAAGGTCATTCTCACATACTATTACGGTAGGGCTTTCCCTAAAGAAAGTGTTATCAGGTGATGAAGGTTTATTGCTTATGATCATTGCATAAGAGCTCCAAACAGCCTGAGAAATGTTTTGATTAAGGAACAAATCCCATTTCAGATTAATCACTAAGAAAGGCAATCTTCCAGTTGCTTGGAAAGGAAGAAAAGCAGTAACAAAGTGATGCAAGCAGTGTGTCCTATCATTTTCATCACAGTGTAACAAGTTTGCAGTGTGAGTCTGGTTTCATCAGAATGACAAAAAACAGTAGGACGCTAAATACTCCCTACCAACCCAATTTTTGTCACTTAACAGGGCAGCATTTTTTTAAAGTAAGGCAACCACACTGTTTTTCCCCCCTTAGAATTATTGTGGGATTTGTCAATATTCCCAAGACATTCTTCCACATGAAACAATGCTGAAGTGTAGAATTTTAGTTTGCCAAAATCCATGTATGCATTTATCCTTGAAAATAAATATAAATTGAATCAACTAGGCAACCACCAAGAAGCTACAGACATCTTGATACCTAAAAGCCTCTAGTTGCCTACTCCAAATTTAATCAATTTGGCCTCTGTATTTAAATGATGGTGGCTGTCTAAGGCAGCTGTGTAGCATGCTTGACATTTAAAGGGAACAGGTGACTTTCATTCAAGTAGAGCCAAGGATGGTATAGAAGATAACACCAGAGACAAGAATAAGATAATGACAGCTACACAGAAGTGAGCCAGCTGCAGGTGGCTTGAAAAGCTAGATCCCAGGTTCTCTTGTTCTGGTCCAAGACTTTATCCATCTTATCACAACATTTTTTTAAATGTTTTTGGTTCTATGGTTTTATTCAGACATACAGTACCTCAAGCAAAGAGAGAATACTGGACAGATAATTACACTGTGTGAAAGGTAGGTAAATCTTGAGCCACAAGTGTCTTTATTTCACTCTACTATGTATGCTGTCTTCTATTACCTTTTTAGATAGCAATAGCACTTTAGCACTTTAGATTTATATACCGCTTTACAGTGCTTTTTACAGCCCTCTCTAAGCAGTTCACA
>JAOYMU010000263.1:16732950-16743033 GCA_025802295.1 Psammodynastes pulverulentus | reverse complement strand
GGGGCAATATGCTGACACTGACTCTGTGAACCGCTTAGAGAGGGCTGTAAAAAGCACTGATAAGCGGTATATAAATCCAAAGTGCTATTGCTATTGCTATAATATTCTCATCTCCTATTTTCCCTGTCACAATAACTTTCTATGACATGGGTTGGTTGGACTGAGAGAGAGTGACTGACCTAAAATCACCTTAGCTTCATAGCTAAAGAAGGATTAGGAATACATAACTTTTTGAGGTCTAGTCCAGCACTGTGACCCCTGTTCCACAATGGCTCTGTTATACCATTTTAATCTTGGCATGTAGCACAGAACATGAGATGAACTAGAATGAGACTTTTATTACTAAGGAATATTGATTTGATTCTTCTGTGGCTGGCTGCTTGCTAGTTCACTTGAGGAAGTATGACCTGTTCACCTGATAGTTGCAACCTTCTGAAAATTGGAATAGGATCAATACAATTTTAATTCTCTTCTCACAATAACCTAGCAAAAGGAAAGTCCCAGGTTGACACAACATTTTTCCCCACTGGTTTAGGTCTGGATTTTAAAGAAACAAAAATCTGCCATAGAGTTGGTTGAGAAAGAATTTGAATATTTTTTCTGCTAATAGTTTCATAGTGTGATAATTAGAAATAATGTCCAGCTATTATTCAGCTTTCCCCAGAAAAGTACAAAGAGGGCAGAGAGATAAATTTTATTTCTAAAATATTTAAGCAACTTAGGAGCGGGGGGGGGGGGGGGAGGTTATTCACCAAGCTCCCCAAAAGCCCTTTTACAGTTCTTTGCCCCCTAAATTCATAATTACCTTTCTTCCCCCCTAAACTAATAGAATGGTCATTCAACAAAACAATGGATCTGTTTTTGCAATTTTCCAACATTGTTGCCTATGAAAAAAAAATCAGTGCAAACATTTGTCTGCCCATAAAAGCAAGCACTTAAGTAAAGTTGTTCTTTACCTTTGATCTAAAGTATTAAAGTGAAAGAATATTCCCTTTCTTTTCAGTGCATAATAGCAACCTCTGAAGGCTAGGTTCCGTGAACCAACAGAATAAAACAATAAGAGCAGCCTCCACCATCTCATGACAATACTAAGCTTAAAAAAATAGAAAGAAAGAGATAGTAAAGCATCCAGAGAATAAATTATTTTTTTAAATATATATATATATAGTATTTTCTCCATTTTTCAAAAGGGGAAAAAGAAGGAAAAAGTCAGCTTTTGATAGAGCCAGATCTTTTCAGGTTTTCAGAGAGAACATGAAGCAAGGAAAGTATTTTGTGTCTTGGCAAAGCTCTGGCCGTTGGAATGGAAGCTGAGACAGTGACTTTGTTCCCCTTGTGGCTGTGTTCCATTTAAAAGAAGGCCAAAGGGGCTCAGTAGCAAGGAATTACAAACGCACACTTGGCGTTGTCCATTGTTGAAGTGAGGCAATGGCTATGCATGTTCTGAAGGGAATCATGCTGTGCATGGCATGGAAGTGTGTGTCTATACAGTCGCTGGCTTGCCAGCTATACTTTGGGGTGTTAGTTCTCTTGCTGTTACTGTAATGAGATTAGCGATGAACGTGGTGCTTCTGCTTTCTTTAGACACGGGGTTTTGCAAACTTGTGACAAATATGAGCTGAGCAGCCAGAAAAGCAATCAGCAAAGAGAGCTAAAAAATCTCTCTGTGTGGGATGGTATATTTGAGCACACACTGTGGGTAAGAAGGCAACGCTTTTGTAAACTAGATGGATCCCGCTGGGCGTTTAGCACTAAAACCCACTGATAAAAAGGAAAGAAGAGAGGAACTTGTCTTGTGTGAAATCTGCTTCTGATCCTACAGCCTATTTACATGCTTGTTAGAATGACATCTTGCAATATACTCCACGAGACATGTTGCTGAACCAATAAATAAGAAAAATGAAGCCTTTTGCAGCTAGTGCATCAGGCCAGTAAGTTGCTAGCTCATGAGCTGAAATTGAACATATGTCCAAAAATGCAAAGTAGGCTTTCACAGAGTGTTGTCAGTTGATTTGAAGCCTGTGTGTTTCCCTCCTTGAAGCTCTGGAGTACAACTTGTGCAAATGCATTAAACGCTTGTCTGAGAAAGCTTTCGAATGCACTGATGTGCTCATTGTACAGTAGGTATTTTGCTGCTAACTAGAATCAGGAAATTGCTTAATGGGAGCCCCAAACAAAAGCTGATCTAGATATTATCCGAGACAGGCCACCATTTTTCACAGGCCAGCTTACATATCCTAAAGAAGATGTCGTCTTTTTCTCCAGCAAGCTATGACAAAAAGTGAGGGAGGCGGGGGTGCAAGAAAGAAAAATTAATGGGAAAGGAATAAATTGAATCTGCAAATCTCTGCATGGTCGGAGATGAAACCAATCGAGGACACAAATGGATGTTCTAATTTGGTTCTGTCTGGTGTTTTGGTATTTTAGGTTGCACACAGAAGTGTTCCTAGAATGAAGACATAAAGCTGCAATGGTCAATTCCCACTGTATGAATAGGTAGTTAGAAATTCATGAACTCACTCCCTGTGATGGAAGAGTGAACACCGTCTGACAAAGGGAGAAAGACATACAGCCATTAGAGAAGGAAGGACTGTTGCAGAAGAAGGAAATGTGAGAAGGAAATTCAAAGCAACTATTTTATATTTTATATAATTATTGCCTTTATATATTTGTTGTTTTTCTTGATTGTTATACCTTGCCCAATCATTTTGTGTGAGGTGGGTGGCCATATAAATTTGGTAAATAAATAAACGGTATAAATTGTATTTGTATAAGTTCAGCTGAAGAATTGTTTTGAAAATTCTGTTTAAGACCTATTCAACCTTCACTGAAATCCAACCTCTGCTGAAGGCAATAATCCAAATTAAAATATTCCAAGAAAATGGCTGTTTCCAGTCCACCTGAAGGAACACCTAGCACCTATCTTTGGAAAATTAGTTCCACTAATTTTATTTACTTACTTACTTTTAGGAAGGTAGGTAGAATCTGCCTCCTTACAACTGAAATCCATTATTCCATGTTCTGCATTTGGCAATTAGAGAAAATGTTGGCTTTCTTTTTATGTGATGGCCTTAGCTGCATTTGAAAAAATCATACATGTCTCTTCGGTTAGCATGTTTCAAGGTAAAGCAAACCAAGGACCTTCAATCTCTGTTTCTGTGGGGTTTGAGTTACCATTCCTTTATCTTTTTATTCTTTTTTTAAAAAACCAGTTCTGATTTTAATTAATTTCTATTAAAGTGTGGGATCCAGACTTTGACACGGGATGAGCTTTGAGCAAAACACAATAGAGTAGAATTATGTCTATGATTTCAAAATGTTATTTCTGCAGGTGCATTCTAGAAATACATTTATCTTCTATCTGACTTGACCATACTGCTGGCTAAGATTCTATTTGCAGTCAACTATTATGCCTAAACTTTTTCACAAACATTATTACTAGGCCAAATATCCCATCTCTTATAACTCTTCATTTGGCTTTTGTTTCCTGAGTACAATTTTGTACTCTCTCAGATAAATTCCATGCTATTACTTTCACTGAATTTCTCCAAACTATCAAGATCATTTTATTTATTTATTTTGGATTATGAATTATCTTATCCAATGTTTCATCGTTTACAAATTTGATAGAGATTCCTTCCAAATGTTTAATAAAAAAAATATTGAAAAGTAGAAGATCCCAATCTTATCTTTATGGCATTCTCTCCAATTTTCTGAACATCCTTCCAGGACAATTTTCAAGCCAGCTATGTATCCACTTGTCATGCTATCCAACTCAAATTTAATTAGCTTGCTAGTCAGCATATCATGGGGTAATTTGTCACATTCTTTGCCCATGTTAAAGGATGCTATGTCTATAGAATTCCCAGAATCTATTAAGGGAGTTTCCTGTTTTTTAAAAAAAGATGTTTACTGTGGCAAGATTTTTTTTCTTGAAAAATGTATGCTGACTTTTAATAAGTATCACATTGTTTTCAAGGTATTTACAGATCAATTTCTCTATAGATCAATTTCTGAAGACTTGATCAGTTTTCCAGGGCTCCTTAATGGCAATTCCTAAAATGGTTTCACTTACTTTCTTCAGTATCTTAAGATTCAAATTGTATGTTTCTGAAGATTTAAAACTCATTTTAAATAAGCAGACACTCCGTGACAATGTTTCTGACAGTCTGAAACTTCAGCTCTGTCACCCTTCACAACTTTTGGTAAATATTATATTTTTTTTATTGTTCAAAATTGATCCACAACAGGAATTCAGTTTGCCTTTTTTTGATTGTTGCTATTTGATCTTTACTTTGTGACTTTATTTCCTTTTTTTTTTTTTTTTGAGTGGGAGAAGGTTCTTGAGACAAACGCAAAGATTTTTATTAGCAGATAAACTCAAAATAGGGCAGCCACTATACTCCGACAAAAGGTGGGCTGTCATTTCTGTTCACTGCTTTTTGTTACATGTTTTATTCAGTTCTCTTACAAAGAGAAGTATGCACTCAAACATAACATTAAATCTTCTAGTTTCAAGTCTAAACAATATAAAATTCTCATGCTGCTTTATATAAACTTGAAGCTGGATGCCTAATTAAATGAATGAAGGCAATGAGAAATTTTACAAAAACTGTACTGGTGAATATACTTTATTAAGCTAATTCTTTTAGAAAGATGTGATTTTCCTTGATTAGATTCCTGCAAAAGAATTATTGCAAAATATATAAGCCCAGAATCAAAGAAAAGGTAAGGTTTAAGCTTTTGGCACATAGTCTGTTTTCCTTCTGCTGATCCTTTGCACACTTAGATATATTTTTGAAAGTAAGAATTATACACAAGCCTTGAGTTAGCTTTCAAGAAATGTCCTTACCCATTCTGTCATTGTTGTTCTGTTCTTATTTATTTATATTTATTGCTAATTCTGATTTATAATTCAAAACAGACTCTGGAAGGCATACAATTAAATCCAATCTGATATATATATATACACACAACAAAAGGAACAAAATGAGTATCATATAGTGGGGAAAACACCTATCACAATCAGAACAAACAATGCACATAAAATAGGCACACCACTAATTTATTCAGAATTGAAGTCAAGGGGGGAGGGTGATACATTTTTAAGGATCATCTAAAAGCTTATAGGGTACATGCTAAAGTAATAATGTCTTCCATTGCTCTATGGTGCTTTATAAACAGAATTTCTAAAATGTAGTCATGCTACAATGCAGAGTATATGGCAAAACACAGAATGCTGTTATCTTTCCACTGAAGTGGTACTTGTTTATCTACTTGCATTTGCATACTTTGAAACTGTAGCTTGGCAGGAGCTAGGACAAGTAACAGAAGCTCATGCTGTCATGTAAGGTTCAAACTGATGGAGCACTGACCTTCTCTGGTATGATTTAAGCCACGGAGCCATTGCGCCTCTCAGAGGATAGGTACGGAGGCAAAACAGGCACATTTCCAAAGTCCCATCAGTATGATGCCATTTCATAGATGGCAGCTGAATGGTTTCCATTATATTGAAATGTACAGAGTAAGCAGAAATAATAAAGGAGAGACAATTGATTTTGAAAAGCAAATTGTACCAATCTCTAAAGCATTAGAGCTGACTCCACCATAGCCAATAACTCCAGATTATGACTGGTGGATTGCTTAGACCAGGGGTCCCCAAACTTGGCAACTTTAAGACTTGTAGACTTCAACTCCCAGAATTCTCCAGCCAGCTTTAGACAAATAATATGGCAGATAGGGATAACTGCATGTCTTGTACTTGTAGTATCTGATTATCCCATTCTGGATTAAAAGATTTAAAGTAGTTATTTTTTTATTGGAAGACTGTAGTGAATATTAGAACTGTAAGACAGACTGGGAAGTGGAGAAATATTGCAGAAGGCAATGGTGGACCACTTCCATATTACAACCAAGAAAAATGCAAATGTATGCCCCTCTAGTCACCAGGAGTCAATTCAAGAACATCTTTAGAGTGACAATTACTTTTGGAAACATTCTCGTGCAGTGGAAACAATTAGTGTAAAGGTATTTGCTTTCGTGTTATAGAGGATGATCAGCAAGAAGAAAAAGAAGTTACGGGTTTCTTCTGTACCCAATCCATATTACTGGATGTTTGAAAAAGAGATTTTCATGATGAAATATTAGCGAATTAAAAATCTCCCTCCTGGCAGGAAGTCTACTCCTGAAATTTGATATTCCAAATCTGCCATCACAGTACTGCTTGGTCAACTGGATTAGCAGACTGCATTTAGTTTAACACTGACAAATGGGATGGCTTCATCCTCTGAATGCAAGAACATTACAAAATAGTTTAGGGAAATCAAGCAGGCTGGAATTTTACATCATTTAACCAGAAGAGTTAAAGACCTAGTAGCTGCATTTGAACCACAATTTTTAGTGTCTTTAAAGGCTGACTCGGTTTCAATTTTTTTTCTGCCTTAACATGTTGCACATATCCAGCCTATACCATTGCTTTGAGAATCAATGCTTTGGAGTGCCTCCCCCCAAAATGAATCAAGTTCATTGTCAAACTAACATTGTGGGGTAAACCCAACACCCTTGACATTTGCCATCTAAGACAGGTGCCCCACTCTGTTTCATGGCTAGTTCTGACAATGTATCATGCAAAAGAGATGTTGGTTGATCATCAGCATCTAATCTACAGAGTTGACTGAGCCCACTTAGAAGGACTATGCTTTGGTAATGAAGAGCTTTGTATATCAAATATTCTCATTTAGAAACAACACCATAGTGCAATGTAATGTCGGATTAACATTTCAGCAGCATTTTTGTTTTTAGCAGTAGTTTGTTTGAACATGGAAGGCACTTGACACTTGAAAGAAAAAAAAAGAATGTTAAGGAAAGAAAGCAAAGCATAATTGGACATTAAAATTCACAAACTTTGTTTCATTTCTCCTGCAATTTGCATATTTTTAGATTAAAACAGCAGGATGGCAGCAGAAAAGGAGATGTTTGTTATTAATTGTTTGGATTGTGGTCACTATTGATATTAAATTTGAAAGGGCAAGTTACTCAATTATCTTTGAATATCTGATTTGTTTTCTTGCGTTGTTCAGATTTCAAACACAGAAAACATGTCACATTTTCTACAAGGATATGCACTACTTACAACAGAGAATTATGTCTGCAAGGCAGGCGTGGATGTCAAAGGAACAGAACATTCAATAAATATTGGAAGTTTTCAATTTGCCTAAGCAGAACAGACTTAGGAAAGGAACAGACTTAATTTTTTTTTAAAAAATGTCCTGTTATGAGATGAATAGACAATCCTTCTTTGATATCACTACATCGTCTTTTCTACGTTTTGTTTTTCTGCTTACTTTCTCATGCCTACGTTCTCCACCCCAACTGACAATATCCAAATCTATTCTTCTTTCAATTTTTTGCCCACCAAACTATCTTCCCTTTGCTGTATTTCTGTTTTTCAAAACTGTCCTTGCCTTTATTTGCAGATTTGCATCTGAAGAAAGAACATTCTCTCTTCACTTAAAACACATACTCTGTATGCATGCAGGGTTTTATTCCTGAGATCATCTGGGTAACATTCAGAAATTTAATTAGCATAGAATAGAATTAAGAAAGTACAGTTTATTTCAAACATCCGCAAAACACTACAGATTGTCCAAAAACCTATTATTTTTAAAAAATAAACTTATAAAAAATATGGATTGCACTTACTCTGTCTTCAGAATTTTTCTCATAGTATATATTTCACTTCAGAGTGGCTGCCATAGCAATTCTCCAGTATTTTTGTATCCCCAAACCAGAAATAATATAAAAGCTTATATAATATCTTTGGTTGTTGTAACACCTCCAAAATAAATATTTTCAGTTAAATAAATACTTATTACTTTGACTAGAAGAGCCGTCAGTGGTAGCACAATACAGCAGGCTAACTCACGACTCACTCCAGGACTTTGATTCTGAACAGCTCAAGGTTGACTCAGCCTTCCATCCTTCCAAGGTCAGTAAACTGAGGACTCAGATTGTTGGGGGCAATATGCTTACTGCTTAGAGAGGGCTGCAAAGCAATAAGTGTTATTGCTATTGCTAAAAATACTTTATTCCCCCTATTTGAAAAAAATGATGAAACTACCAATATAAATTATTATTCATGAGCTTTTGGGTGAGAACTCATGGTTAGGGAGACATCCCTGCGAGCTTTGCCAAGACACCATTGCAGTGAAGATTGGTGTTCTGGGTAATGAAATTCTGACCAGAGAAAGAGAGATCAGAAAATCAGCCACTTGTGTTCTGGATAGCTGATCCTCATAAGAACACCACAGGAATTGAATTTCTTGTGGTTTATTGTGAGTTGAACAGCTCGGAGTCAAGGGATCAGGCATAAGCCCAAAGAAAAGATGGTAAAATCCAATCTTTTTTTGCTTATACCTAATACACAAAATCTTGCCAATGTATAACTTTCTAAGCTACAAGATATAGCCTGAGAGATTCTAGGGTGTGCTTACCTTGTATCTCTTCTCCCCTCCCCTATTTATCTGGAGACTGTGAGGTCTCAAACCCAGACCTCTCTAGGAAAATTCTGTGTTACCAACACTTTTCGTCACTGCTCCTGCAGGTGCATATTCACACCATCACAAATAAGAAAATAAGATTAATATGAGCTAGATTGTGTGACTATAGCTTTGTAGAGTTAATTAGGGCTGAATGTTAAAGATGGAGGAAAGCAAACAACAAGAAAAAAGTCGAGAGGATTGCTTTTACTTTCATTCTAGTAATTGACTTATTTTCACTTTGGGGGCATAAATATTTCAATGGCAACCACAGTAAAAGCAGCAAAAATAGGAGAAGGAAGGAGAGATTCAGTAGAACACCACACAGATAAGGGCCAGATTTATTGCAGAAAATATTTGAGGTGTTAGGCAAGAGGCTGACTAAAACAGTTGCCAATAGTATGGAAGTTTTTAAAAACAAATGGAAAAGAGATTTGCAGGGATAAAAAAAGGATATAAAAGAACAGGTTAAGAAAAGTGAAGAATCTATAGGGCAATTGGCTGGAGATGTAAACCAAATTGATGACAAAGTGTAAGTTTTGAAAGCAAGTCAAAAGTTATAAACAGAGATATGGAGAAAGATTTTTATAACTTCGTTTAAGATTTAGAGCAATTTGAGAGGACAATGGGGAAGATATCAAAGAAAAGATTGTTAAGTTCCTGTTCACTTATGGGTTTGATCGCATAAGAACGGCACGGGGGCAGAGATTGATAAAGTTTGTGAGCTTAATATATGATTTGTAAAATTAAGAAATGTTCCAAGGGATGTCCATGTGCACTTTGTCAGGAAGAAGACTAGAGATCAAGTTTTGCAGCACCATTTTAAGAGATTACATCTTTATTAGAGTGAGGAGGGATAACACAGATGTAATAGCACTTAATGAAATTCCAATCAAAATACTGTGCAAGAGGAAAGAGAGGTTTTTTTCTGACCAATAAAATCAGACAGAAAATGATTCCATTTGGATGGGATAAGTTGTAAGGGGTGATTTTTACTTTGAAACAGCAGAGATGCTGACTGAATTTTGTGCAGAAAGGAAGAGATTTTGGGTGCACGGGGAAATTAAAGAAGACTTGAAGGAAATTAAAATGGAAGTGTCAATGAGAGATGTGAATAAAAAAAAATCACACAACAGTGAAGTTAGATCCATGCCTCTTAACATTCTGCAGGTTCCTCAAATCGGCTCAGTCATTAGACTTGAGAATCCCAAGAGATAGGAGATATCTTGCAATGGCTCCCTTACTGCAGCTACATCATTATCTCTTGTTGTTATGTTTTTCATAGTTTTCTTTTAAAAAACACATATTTTTATGTGTCTTTGTATTATAATTAAATGTTCTACACTACCCAGATCACTTTTTTGTGAAATAGGTGTCCATATAAACTTGATAGATAAATAAAAAGCTGCTACTTGAGGTATGTAGTAGACACTACCATATAAATTATACTTTCCAATGTGAGGTTTCTTTCCATATCAAATATTAATATTTACGCATAAGAGGGGGGCATCCCAGAAGTTGACAGAAAATTCAAAATTTCAGGAAA
>JAOYMU010000263.1:16715036-16730612 GCA_025802295.1 Psammodynastes pulverulentus | reverse complement strand
TCTATTTGAGCGCCACCTCGGCGGAAGGGTTGAAAAATAGAGCGCCATGGCGTTCAAATAGAGGTTTTACGGTAACCGAATTTAAAGCAGTTTAGTGTTGATTGATGTAGGCATTAGACTGGCTATTTCTGAAGGCTTTACCAAACAAATAATTTTGGTTGATGACTAAATTTATTTGGTGGATGTCAGCATTTAATTTATACTTTTTCATCCCACTGACTTAAAAAAAAAATAGAGAAAATTAGTCCCAGAACATGTGAGTTCACATCCTTGCTTTTCTAGTTGGCCATCAAAATAAGGAAAATGCTTACTAGTATTAAGGACTTTCCTACTTTGATTTCACATTGATATCAAAGCAGTTCTTGTTGTCTCTCTCTTTTTTTCAGTAGCCCCAAATCCTCAATCTGTCCTGTTCAGACATTACAGCATTTTTATTTGTCTTTTTATAACATACAAATAAGCCATATCTGATTACAAGTAGTCCTTGTTTAATGTCTATTTCATTTAGTGACTGTAACTATAATGTGATAAAAAAGTAACTTTATGAATAGTCCTTATATTTACAACAATCAGAGTTCAGTAAAGCAAAGATGATGTAAGATTATACATACAATACCAGTTTTATTTAGCAACTGTTTTGTTTAACAACTAAGTTGCTGGTCTCAATTGTGGTCGCTAAACAAGGACTACCTATAGTCATAATAATGTTCCTGTAATATTACACTTCCTTAGAAGTATTCACAGTATATACAGGATTTAAAAAATATATTTAATGGGATAGGGTTAATTGTTTTATTACAACAGGGATTAGATTGTTTTAGAATGCTGTTATTATATTTAAAACATTATAATAAATAAAATTATGAAAAAGATGACATTTTAACTAAACACAGTAACAACCTAAAATATATTTTTATTCTTTCTTTCCCTAGTAAATTTCTTCATTTTCCTTCTTTTGTTTGATGCTAATTATAGAAAGAGTGGAAAAGGAAAGATTAATGGTTTCCATGCTGTTTGCATAAGTCCGGGGATCAGAAATATCTTACAGGTTGGAATTCTTAAATAGAAGTCACTGATAACTTTTTAAAAGTACCATATAAATCCCTCAATACATAAAATTCCATCTGCAGTAATCGTAGCCTTTATCCAAAAGCCAGATGGATAGGATGTGTTAGGGGAACTGAACCATTTTCTTTACTGAAAAAAGGTTTAATATCTTTTGCAAGAAGCTGATCTCAGGCATGTGTTTTGGCCTTTGCGACTGCAATACAAACATTTTGCAAGCACAATCCACAGTTCCAGTTATAGGTTGTTTATCGTAGGACGCATTTATAACAATCATATTTCCAGAGGTAATTGCTGAAATAATATAAACACTTGAGGAAAAGTTCCTGACAGAAAGCTATTTCAAAACCATGTAGCCCACAGGGCAGCTGGGTCTAAACTGATTCTCTTTTCATTATAGTTTATCCATTCATTAAAAGCTAAGCATTTCTTGTCTGCTTTTCTCACTCTGACCCATGGATCTTGGATGTTTTCTGTTGAAGCAATGAAGAAAGCAATACAGTACCTGAGCTTGCTTTTTAGTTTGATGGTGATTGGTGGTGAGAATTTGCTGTGCTTCCATCATGAGAAATGGCTCATTATGAATGGAAATCTATATTTTCTTCAGGCAGCATTTTCAAGCTGAGTGACTTCCTTTTTTCACTCATTTCTGGTGGGCTGTTTATTCCAGCCAAGAAGCTTCTTCTTTTATGAACTATTATCTTACAAAGGACAACCAGTGTAAAAGGTTAAAGGCTTAGTTAAGATAACATATAGAGAAATCTGAGATAATAAGAATACTAAAAGACAGCAGGATATAAAATAAACATTTCTCTACCTCAATAAGTCATCAGTTCTCAAAAAAAAAACCCCTCTCTTCTCTGCTCTACTGGATAATTTGATTAACATTTCTGTAATGGATTATTTATTTGCTCATTTATGAATTTGCTTTCTTACCTTAATACTATATATACTGTTGCTGTAGAACAATATTTCTCAGCCTTTGTGACTTTAAAAAGTGACCCTCAACTCTCAGAATTCTGGGAATTGAAATCCCAAAATTTAAAATTGGTAATGTTGAGAAATACTTTTCTAGATAAAGTGACAGACAAAGGATCTACAGTAAAGGAAGAATTAATCTCTGAATCCAACCCATTAGCCATATACTATACCTCTACCACACTGGTAAACCCATAAATACTGAAAAACTTTATGGGAATATGCATGTAAGGATTCTCTACCTGAATGTGAAGATGGCCTAATCACATACTGTACATTGATTAGCAGGAACCTTCTTTAAAGGCTTATCTGAATGGATCCTGGTAATCAACTGGACATGCTTTCCATTTTGAAATATTTCTCAGAATAGATGTGGATAGAAGATTGGTCTGTTCCTTCTTTCTGATCTTCATGTGCTCAGCCATGAAGTTTGAAGAGGAGTTATACTAAGATTTGCTTAAATACAAGTACAAGTCTTCAGTTGAGCCCCAATAAAGCAGAATTCCAGATCATAGGATGAGCTGTATTCAGGCCCCAACTGAATATTAGTATGTGACATGTAATCAGAGTAGACAACTGACACAGTTATGGATTAGGGACAATTTATGAACTCAATCATCTACTACCTTCAAATGGTCCTACTTTCAGACAAAGGTTTGCAGATATCTCTGATCTTACCCTTCATAGAAACATTTAGCATATAATGAGTGAACAACTGGTGCATTAACAGAGTTGTATATAGCAAGTCTCCTTCTTTCCCCTATCACATGAAACAAGTATATAGAAGTATGTGATCTTCCTCCTGTCAATGTCCTACTACCATCACCACCACCACCATCATCACTAAAGTCTCTGTACATGCAGTAAACCTCAGACTCCTGTGTTCCATATTTCAAGGATCCTGTAATCAATCTTGTACCATTTGTACAGAAAGGGGATTGGTAGTTCAGTAATGACAAATCTGCTTCCTTTTAAATGGTGGAGCCTCAAGCGCATTCTTGACAGTGGTGCTAAGAACAATTTTGACTGTTCTCAAAGATATTGCAGGAAAATTCCTCAATGTAAGACAGGAAAGACTCATCAGTAAC
This sequence comes from Psammodynastes pulverulentus, assembly GCA_025802295.1. Lineage (NCBI taxonomy): Eukaryota > Metazoa > Chordata > Lepidosauria > Squamata > Psammodynastidae > Psammodynastes > Psammodynastes pulverulentus. The sequence continues at coordinate 16,727,481 of JAOYMU010000263.1, read as the reverse complement.
TCTGCCAGGATATAAGGCTCACAGCAACTGTATCCTTAGGTTAGCTGAGCATACAAAAGTAATATTTAGTATTTCAGTAGAACATCAGCTTTACCACTTAGACATAGAAAGGTGCTATGATATTTTCCATCTAGGTCGTAAGAGAAAATTAATCCAGGTCACCATTCAGATATTACTTATAAAAGAAAAAAAAAATAAACAATGTTAATCAAGTTTCAATTGCTATGAACAAAATTAACTATTAGCTGGGGGAAAGGGTTGTAAGTGACTAGTGTACAGGTTGAACATATAATTATCAGCTAAAATTTAAAAGCTCTTATTTCTTATCTCATCATTATTGTTATTATTATTCAACTTCCATTTTCTCTAGGAACTTATGCCTGAAATTATTTGCTCCAATTGCAGCCATCTAGTGAGGTAAGTTATGCTTAAAAAGACAACAGATGTTTACAAATTAGAATTTATCTTCCTTCTTGTCCTCAGTTGTAGCCAACAGCCCACACCTCCCCTCCCACACACACACACATAAAGATTTGGATCCTGGCATTATTCCAGTATTTTCCCTTAACTCTAAAAACATCTAACCAGATTTCATACAGCTTGTTTGTGACAAGGGGAACCAAAAGGAAAAAAAATAGAAAAACAAAATAATCAAAATTTTTGTTTGTGATATACAATTATTCCCCCATAAAATATTCAACCAGCCAGAGACCTTGAGGTCAGAATAGCCTTTGGCCAACTGTATCATCCATTCCTCCTCATTAGGTTCTTGTTGGTAACGTGGACATTTCCCTTGCCACGGAAATAATGGAATATTCATTTTAATCTCCAGTGTAAAGGAAAATAAACACTTCCTTCAACATTTGGTATATGTAAAACATTTCAAGTCATTTTATTTTCATGTCCTTTTTACTCTCTCTCTCTCTCTCTCTCTCTTTCTCTTTCTCTCTCTCTTTCTCTTTCTCTTTCTCTTTCTCTCTCATAGAATCTTTCATCCCTTTTTCTCATTTGGTTTTCCAAGAGTTCAGCCCACTGAAAAGAGACTTTGAATAATCTACATGGAAGCACTAGCAAGGTTGGCTCAACTTGTCATTTGAATTATGTAAAACCATGAGATGCAAAGGACAGGGATGATTAAATTAGGGCTTTTCAAATGGACTGACTGGTGGAGAATGTGTTTGCCGCTGCCCCCAACAGTGTATTTTCAATATTCCCTCAATCTTTCTGAGTTAAAATGCCTCCGATACAAAAGCACAGTCCAGGCAGCTTAAATTATACCTCATTATATCAGTATCCTGCTTCTATATATTTTAATTAAATCAAGGTAACAGTATGTGGCTGAAATCGGATTACTTCAAGACCAATACATGTGCAAAGCTTTATGCAGATTTTAGAGCTGTGCACGTTTCCCCATTACGTTACAAACTGTTTTAGTATCAATCTCGTCCAAGCCTGCGTGCATATCCAGGAATCCTAGCAGCATATGGTGGATTTACTGAAAAAAATAAAATATTCCTAGAAATGCAGAGATTGAGTTAAGTCCTGGCAATGTGAAAATGCCTTCTTCTATAATCAGTTGCCTTTTAACAGCAACTGTTCTCAGAAGCATTTGTTTGCCTGACAGAACCATTAAAAAAAGAATATTTGTGTCCACAATAGAATCTATGACAACTCTCTAAAAACTCCTCACCACATTTGGATTTAGCATTCAGACTCACACAAATGTTGTACAACTGGAAGCCAATATTTATATTTTTCATTTTCATTTTCATTATACACTATCATCTTGGGAGCTTAATGTGTGCATAGGCAAGAGTTGAGGTTGTATGATTGCACAGAAGGATGAAAAGGATGTCACTCACACATAGATTTAAGTTGGAACCACTTATGATCAATTTTTTTTAAGTTTATAATGTAATGTAATGTAATCATATCACATCACATCATATATATAGGATAGGATAAGATGTGAGGTAAGATATAAGGTAAGGTAAGGTAAGGTAAGGTAAGATAAGGTTTATTGACATTTTTTTTCAGTGAACACACTTGGCACATATTAAAAAATGAAATTCTGATGCCTGATCTCAAAAGAATATACACACACATACACAACCCATACATATACATATAATCTATACAGATAGAAAGAAAAATAGATGATAGATAGATAGATAGATAGATAGATAGATAGATAGATAGACAGATGTAGATATATACACGCACATTATATACATTAATCACAGTCCACTTTGAATACATACAGGAAAAAGAGTCTTGAGAGTTAACAAGATTGATAATATATGGTATAAAGTTATCACAGAATCTAGTTGCTCTGCTTCAGATAATATGAATCTATGTTGATTATAAAGTGTTAAAGCTGTGCATATTTCTCAGGGCTCTACCCCTATTGCCTAGGATTGTCAAGTCATCAAGAGTTATGGATTGTCAGGTATTATTACACAGCACTGGAATCTACAATTTTATTTACAGCAATGGCTTGTCAATTTATGCTAAGATTTGAATGAGGTTTTCAAATAGTTTAAACCAGGGGGCACAATAGTTTAATACAGGGGCACAGAAAAAGTTAGAAAGTATATATTATAAATATATTTTTCTAACTTTTTCTGTGTCTCTGTATGAAACACAAGCAACTCCAGAGTTGTGTTTAATGTGTGCGCATCAAAAATATCAAGATGACCATTTTGATCAGCCAATAAAAGAGGAAAGGGATTCTGTATATGCTTATCACAGCCATATTACTATTTTTATCCACTTCCTCATTTACAATCTGAAAGCTCTATTATTTACTGAACTGGATACTGTCTAAATTTGGATAGAAAACTTAACAATTTTCAAGTTTCTAAAATGTTTCCTTTTTCTCTTTTCAGCATCTCGTAGAAGGATGCAAATCCAACGAGTTTCTAAATTATTGGAAACAACTTGGCAATGAACAGGGAAGGGGAAGGAACCTCAGATATTAGGAGGGATACCAGGTATATGTGCCTTCTACAACTGGTGTGATAAGGTTTTAGGCTTCAGTATTGAGAAGGTAGAAGGAAACAGCTGGCTGTAAAGCGAGATTATATTACGAGCTAGCCAAAGGGGAAACATGCCAAGTTCTATCTGTTACTGAAAGAGGTTGATCCGTGTTGTTCTCTCCCACTTTCTTTTATTCACTTCCTCACACATACTTTTGTTATCTCTGGGAAACTTTGTTTGTTTGTTTGTGGTTCAGAGTCTAAACATACTGATTAGGGATATCCGAACAGAAAGTTAGGTTTAATGTCAAGGTGTTTCTCCACAGCGAGGGACTCATGATATTTGCGAACTCTGCACTCTCCGGAACGCTTTTCCTATCCATTTCAGTTGCTCAGCAGGTCTCCTGTTTGTTTTCGTTACTTTGCTATCATGCATTTTAACCTAATGCCGCTGTGAGACAGAATAGCCCCAAAAAACATTCTGGGGAAGCGAGCTCGGAGGTGCTGAATTAGCCGTTTTCTTCCTTGCAGGAACAATGAACCGGCTTGTGTTTAGGACGTAAAGTCTAACTTTCCGCTCTGCATTGCTGCACACTGATCCCTTTTTTATCCCATTTGCTTTTTCTTTGGGGGTTTGATTTGCATTCTGCGAGTGAGCTAATCTGTTAGACATTTATATATGCACGGACAGACAGAGAGAGTTAGGAGCTACTTGTTATTTAGCACTGCAAGTATTAGCTAAACTTTATTGAAAAGTTTCGTTCTTTCTCCTTCAATTTGAAGCAATATGCAGGAACATAAAATAGAACACACTGGGGAGGCTGAGAAGCAGGTTTGATCTGTAGCACTCTCACAGAATGGACGTCACGATGGTTACGCTATTTGGAAAATATCCATTGACCAGAAGGCAAAGTAGGAAAACTAAAAGAAAAGTTTCTTGTCCAGAAACTTATCCAGTGGTGAAGATTTCAAAGAACACGCTAGGTTATAACTGTGTTCATCCTTTTTCTTAAGTTGTCTGTTGTGGATTAGAAACTCTGTAGATCCCCAAAGAGCACATCTGGGGCATTTTGGTGTCTTTCAGAAACATGTTTGGAACATGTGGTTAGGCTGGGGACCAAGGAAGTGACTGAGCGATTAGCTTTTCACATTCCTAAATATGTTCATGATTCATTTTAATTAATTAATTAATTAATTTTGGGGATGGGAAGCCTTCATAGAAATTGTTTCTATTTTTTAAAAAAAAAATATGTATTTCCTCTTTAGTTCTATTCACTTGGTAAAGTATCTTGGTCTTTTTAGAGAATGCATGTAATTTCCCAGTGGAGGTTAGAGGAAACTTTTTACATCACTCCTTCCTGCAGCATCTCTCTCTCTCCTTCTCTTTCGCTCCCTCTCCCTCCCCCGCCCCTCTTTTCTTTCTTACAAAATTTTATTAAGTTTCAAAAGAAGATAAAATACAGAGAAACAGAAACAGAAAAAGGGGGGTGGCAGTGGGGAAAAAATGGGACTGCAGAAAAAAGAAGAACAATATAGAACTGAATAAGTTCTGACTTTCTTCAGTACAGATACAAATATAAAATACAATAGCCTTTTGCTCTAAAATTAACTATAACACACGATAATTATATAATCATAAACAATTCTAATTGTCAAAACCCAAAGTTAAAATTTCATTTCTTTCAGTTTCCAGCAAAAATTCAAAGGTACACAAAGTCTTTTCTTTAATCAAAGCAAGTGAATTTTGCTGTATTGTCCAACTGTGTTAACGTTACCATCCATTCTTCTGTTGTGGGAATTTGTGAGTCCTTTCATCTCTATGTACATAAAAATCTTGCTGCTGTTATCATATATAAACATAAAGTCCCATGCTTTTTTTTCAGTCTGTCCTTAAACTTAAAAATGTCTGGTTTTAATTGTACATTTATTTTAAGAATTCTATAAATTAAAATAAAATGTCCCAATATTTCTTACCTTTCTTATATGTCCAAAGATGATAAAAAGTAACTTCACATTGCTTACATTGTCAACATATACCCTTATTCATCCCTTATTCATCTTTAACAATATATCAGGTGTTAAATACCAACTTTCCATTATCTTTTAAAAATTATTTTGATTGTAAATCAGTATAAATTCCAAACTCTCTTCCAGCCTTATGTCAGACACAATGTTTTTTTCCCATTCAGTCATATCATCTTTAACATATTCATCTTCCATATTCATTTTTAATTTTTCATAAAGCTTTACCTGCAGCATTTCTCTTGATCTCCAATTCATTAGGTGGTTCCTTCTGGAAAATTTTGGGAACAAAAGTGTCCTATTTCCAAAGGAGATTTCCTGTAAAAAACAACAACAACCAATATTAATTGGATGTACTATGCACGGAAGTTATATAACACCCACACTTGCACACTTGAAAACATGCTGGAATGCCCCAAAACATATTCAAATTATTGTGTGCGTGTATCTGCTGTATTTTATACCTTCACTGAGCTAGATGGCTAGAAAATCAGAACACAAGCTTTCCTTTCTGGATGTAATGCTGCCTAGCAGGATTTCCTTCCTCGAACACGTCTCCTAGCCTGCCTGCGATCAATTAAAGCAAGATGGAATATGGAGCAGCACATGCTTTGTTTACAAAACAATGGCTTTGACCCTTAGTTCCCAGCTTTCGTGCTCCAAAAGTTCCAAAGTTCAGCTTCCTTTAAGTGAATCACACATGTAGCAAATTTGGGAAAGAACCTGCTGCTTCCAGTCATGTGGTTTATTCAAACTTGGGGCTGGCAAACTGATCCATTGTTTGCTTTACTACTGTTAGCTCTATGTGCAATTTCCATTGACTTGTCACCTTTCTAGTTCTGGAATGCTCTGTAATTTGCGTGCATGATACATCCACCCTTAGAGCATTAGCCTAACGAAGATGGGAAATCTCCATACATCTTCATGTCGCCTATTGTGGCTTTCCTTTTTAAAAAAATAAATCTTTTTAATTTTGCTTGAAACGCCTTGCTAAAAAGCTACTGGGTAAATATTAGGATAATTTAAAAAAAAAATCAGTGCAAATGTTTTGTGCCATAAATTAAAGGACTGATTTTTTTTCTTAAGTCTGTTTAAATACTGAGTGGAAAATCCTAATCAAGTCAGCATGGCTCAACCACACAAATCTGTTGTACAGCATCCATACTGTGCTCTTCGAAAGAAGACAAAGAAAGTCACATTAACATGATCTGGCATGTATAGGTTACATCCTACTATTCTAATATAAAAAGGAAGTATTTGATGAGTGCCAAAAAATTATGCGGCAGAGAAAAACAGTACTTTAATGCTGTTGTTCTATTAAAAGTTAGTAAAAAGTTATCTATCAGAAGAAACAAACAATATGAAAACACCCAGTTTTGACAAGTCTATTTCACAGAGTGTTAGTCTGACACAAATCAACATAAATCTGTGCTAAGGCTGCCCGTTAAAGAAAAAGTGAGATACAGATCTAACAAATAAATAAATTGAAAAAGACTGTTTTATTGTTTCATATTAAGTCTTTGATAAGACTGTTTCTGAGTATTATATACAGATATGCTGTGGTCCTCTTGGCTGAGGATGAAGTTCCACTTTAGAAATAAGTTTTTCAAATGTTAAACAGTTGTGGTAGCTTTTCCAAATCAGAGAGCAAATGGCTGTACTTAATTGGACTTTGCTGATCAAAAAAGCTAAGTAGATTAAACCTGGTTAGCAGTTAGATAGCACAGGGAATCACAGGGTTTTCTGCTAGACTTCAGTTCCTAAAAAGATATTGGAAGAAGGCAATTTCAAAACACTTCATAACTATTGTCAAAGGAAAGGGTGGAGAGAGAAATTGTGCTTGACTCAAAACAAAGTTTGCCTCTTTGGTTTTCATAGATGATTTTAATGCAATATACTCTCATGAATTTATCTTTTAATAGACTAAAAATATTTTTTTCAGTGTGCATAACATGAAGAGAAATTTAATTATCCATTAGCATAATCACAGACTGATTCTTTAACACAGAGCAGTGGGGATAAGTATCATTCCTATATCGTTTGTAAAACACAGAGCCGTATATCTAAAGGTGCTTTTTCCAAAAGACAACTAGACTTTTTTGTTTTTTGTTTTTCTTTGAAAATATTTCGCTTGAAGTGCAGAAGCTTCTTGGATGAGAAGTGAAATGTTTTCAAAGGGAAAAAAACCCAGGAAAGTCCATTTGTTTTTGGGAAAAAGCACTTTTGGGATAACCATGACTTGGATGATTAAGATTCTCCAATAGACATGCAGTTCTATAGACATTAAACATTCAGTCAGATTTCCCTAAGATAGTACTCATAATATTTCCATTTTTATTTTTTTTTGCTAAACATTATGAAGGAAAGAAAGAAAGAAAGGAATGGGGGTATCTTTGAACCTATATGCTATTTTTTTTTTTTTTTGCTACTATACACAATTTAATAGATTATGTAGCAAACATGCAGTTGTTATCTAACTCTTTTCACAAGTGTACCTAAAATGCAATTTATAGTAAGCTTTACAAAACCTTTCTTGCTTTTAACTCTTGATAATTCCGGCAAATGTTGACCATTAAGGCAGGAAGCAAAGCCTAGGAAATCAATGTCAATCATGTCTTCAATTTCCTCTGCTTCAGAGCTAATCAATTTCCATAAGTCTTTATACTTCTGGCAAAGTTCCCTGAGATTCTCAATGAAGGTTTTAGAGCCTCATACAAAGCCTGTTGTAATAAACAGGGTCTTTCTCAGATCAGTGAGTTTTTTGATTAAGGTGCAAAAATCCTGAAATGTGTCATATGATTATATAGTGAGTGGCTGTCTGAGGAATACCTAAAATACCTAAAATATCTTTACTAGGAACTCTTCTTGACAATGTTTAAACTGAGTTTAGAAAATTGTTTTTAAAAACTAAGGAGGAGGAGAAAGAGAAGGCTCTTGTGCAATTTCAACCAAAAGAGAAAACATTTTAATTTTTTGAAGACTCTTGTTCTTCCCCCAAATAATAAAAATCGTGGGATCACAATAGCTATAATAGACACAAATTCATACTGTTTGGAAACAGATTTACCCACACAAGTACATCATTGCATTCCCATGGCCTGATTGCTTTAAAATCCATTATTTGTATTCCAATGAGCCCCAGCAACTCTCCTGTGGAGCACTTTGTGATGACAAGAAGCATAGTGAATATTTCTTCCCTGATCCTTCATTTGTGTTGCCTTGTTCATAAAACAGGCACTCAAACTAGTCCCCCTGACCAGTTCAGACAGATATAAAAATTATCACAGTGAAGCAATTCTTTTCTGATGTAGCCAGGCCCTGGCTTTTTGACCTGTCATCTTATTGTGTCACAGGCCCATCCCAAAATAACACAAAATAGCAGATAGAGATGCTGTAAACCATGGGTAGAAATTGAAAAACAAGGTATGCCGCTGTTTCACTGCACTGCTCGTGCACAGCTGATTTTCAGCTGGCCCCAGAACACGTGACAACACATCTGCCATGATTCATTTACGTCAACTGTAACACAATCAAAAGACTCAGAAGGTGTTCAAGACTCAAAATGCCATCTCATAACATGAAACCCCATCTAAAAATACAAGCCAAAATAAAAACAGATGGTGATGGACATCTCCACTAGGCATTAAAATTGTCAAAAGTCTGGTTAGAAATGTATGTTTCTGGAAGACCAGAAGTGCAACACCAAACAAATCTCCAGGGGGAGAGCTTTCTAGAAGATAGGAGCCTTAGCTGAGCCTGTCTTCTGACCTATGTCTCCCTTACCTCAAATGTTCATGGGATCTTAAGCAGGCCCTTGCTTGATGATCTCACAGAACAGACAGAATCATTATGGACAATAATTTAAGTTATTCTCAAGTCATCTGGATGCATCTAAGTTCCTTGAGCAGCTGCCAAAATCCCAGCTTCTTGGCAAATATTTTCTTCTTGGCAAGATGGTGAAAACTCTTCTACTTGAGGGAAGTTCCCACAATATACCGTGTCAAGGTCAATATTCATTTACCTCCAATGTTGCTATCAAAGCACGCAATAATATATTTCTAGGTGATTCGCTGTTTCCTCTCTGTCCCTCCTTTTTTATTTTCTGAAACTTTTTATATTTTCGCCTTCTCAGGACAGACTGTAGATCCATATTTTCCTTTCCTTCCTCCCCACTTTATTATGCCACAGAATTCCTCTCTCCCTTTCTCTGCTTGAAATTGTAGTGCCTGAATTTTTTGAACATAAAACACAATAGAATGTAATATTTAAAAAACCCATGGTGTACATATAGTATTGTATATGTACAAATACATGAATACTATATTTATACATATAAAGTAAAGAGCTGGCAGTCTTTAATCTTCAAGGATGCACTTACAAATCAGCTCCAACTGGAACATTGCATACATGATTTTAATCTAAGCATTGTTCTCGCTGCTACATAAGCTTTTCAGGACCTACTGATGGAAAGTGAATCACATCAGCAAATACATTGCCAAAGTTCTTCAAATGTAGACAGCTATGATTTGGTAAATAGCTGGTATAAATGTATAAATAAATAAATAAATAGAACCTGAAAGGGATTGTGGTTGTGGTACTGGTCTACTATGCAAATTTCAGTCAAGTTGCACAGGCATCCTTTGTGTTGTTCCAACATTCAGATGTGCGAATCACCCAATATCTGGTTTGAATTATCAAAGGTGTGAGGTGATTCAGCCAGTCTCAGATTCCACTAAAAAAAACCCACACACTTATGTGCACATTCAGAACATTATTCCCCTCACCATTGCCAAATCAATTTGAAGGCATCCAATATCGACAGCTTTGATTTGAAGATGTTCAAAGAGGTCAGTCCCTCAACTCCATTTCGAATCAAAATCTTCAAAATGGAACCCCCTTCCTCCCATTTCACCGTAGCTGGTCTATTGTGGCACATCAGCAGGGAAAGCTACCCTTTTGTGAAGCAAAAGATTTAATTAGAAAAGAGCCTAACACGTAAGACGAAATAAATTATCCAGGACATATTGTGCCCATAGAAGTGATGCCAAAAGTAACTATTTTGAAAAGCTGTCAGCTGGAGGCATTTGGTGGTTTTTGCAGAACAGATACAGAAGAGAGAGGCCCCCCAGGAGTCGCCAATTGTGGATGCTGTGTAGCTTTAATTGAGATCGGATTCCAGGCTGTTCTCTCAGTTCTGCTGTTGGCAGTCACTGCTACCTGTGGGTGGATGAAATTCCAGATGTGGTAACTCAATACATGAGCCTAGCCTGCCTCTACCTCATCCTGACATCTCGCGGGAATGCTAATAGGACCTTAAAATGTTTTGGAAAGATTAAAATAAAACGTGTCATCTTTTCTGAATGAAATACAGGGGGGGGATGGATTTTTCTCTCCATTTAAAACAATTAAAAGACACTGTCCGTTTCGCTTCCGCGACAAACTGAATTGTGTATGCAAGAAAGGCTTCTACATTTTTAGTGATGGGTTCCCAGTTTTTGGCCCACCTTGCTGTGTGATTGTGGCTTGCATGTAAGGTTAATCAACTATACATGGTAGATCACTATTCTGAAACAAACTGACTTAGAATTAGAATAAGAATAAGAATAAAGCTGGAAGGGACCTTGGAGGTCTTCTAGTCCAGCCCCTTTCTTAAGCAGGAGATCATTAGTATTTTTCAACCCCAGCATGCTGACTGGGGGAATTCTGGGACTTGAAGTCCACAGATCATAAAGTTACTGAGGTTAACTATTAGAAGAATGCTAATGCTGCTGTGGAAACCAGAAAGACTGAAAATTATAAAGGTAGAAATCCTCAGAAAATACACCTCCTCCATACTGCCCAGGGTTGCAAAGTATGAAATCTGAACAGCTCTGCTTTTGTTGTCCTGCTTTTCCACAGGACAACAATCAGAATGAATAAGAGGGCTAATTGGTTGTACAGGAGGAATTGACAGCGAAATTACCTTAACCACTGCGCAAAGCCAATTGTCATATATCACTATGGGAGTTTATGCCTGTTCCCTGTGGCCTGTGTTTTATCAACCAGATGAAATTCTCAGCATGAAAGTGTAAACCAGTACATAGTTGGAAAGTTCCATTGCCTTTCAGGGATTGTTTACATCACAAAGGATTGCCTTGTGGGGAATCAAACCTCTGGGCTCATGCAAATAGCATCAGCTGTACTACCTGGGAGTTGCTTGTTATGGTTAGAAGCAGTTTTGTTGAGCCCTGGAAAGAGTGGGGTTTTTTTAAGTTGAAATGGCACTGGTTGTTCATCTGAATTAAAATCTACAAAAAAGCAAAAATAGAACTTCTATCACCAGATCATGGAAGCACAAAGTTATTTGGACACATAATTTTAATCTCATATGCAGCCAGTTTAAAACTAAAGCTCCTTTTCTTTCTCATCCTTTTTTTACAGGATAATGAAAATGATGGCATTTTACTTTCCAGTTTCAGCCTAAAACACAGGTAGTCCTTGACTTACAACAGTTTGTTTAGTAATCATTTGAAGTTACAACGGCACTGAAAAAAAGTGACAACCGTTTTTCACACAACCATTCCAGCAACTCCATTGCCACATGATTTTACATTTAGGTGGTTCATAGTTATGAAAGTTGCAGTGTCCCGGGGTCATGTGATCATCTTTTGTGACCTTCTGACAAGCAAAGTCAATGGGGAAGCTAAATCCATTTAACAACCAGGCTAGTAATGTCACAACTGCACTGATTCACCTAACTAATATGACAAGAAAATTCATAACATGGGACAAAAATTGCTTAACAAATTCTTCACTTAGCAGCATAAATTCTGGACTCAATTGTGGTTGTAAGTCGAGGACTACCTGTAGCAGGATGGGAATATTTCAATTTAAATAAAAATGCACTACTAAATGTTCTGTCTAGGGATGGTGAACAGGATGTTTATGATTAAAATGTAATGTTTTTTACAGATTAGAGACAGATATTTTAACAGCCTTTGGTAGCCTTTAATTTTGCTAGTGAGAACAAGGGCTGTTCTGTACTGAAAGACCGTGGTGTTAGATCGTGTGAATGGTCGAAGAATGAGAGGATTTCTATCATGTGGTTAGGATTTGGAGGCGGCTTTTTTCAATATGCAGTTTTGAGATTATTTTCCAGCTTGGGTTCTTTTTTAAATGTATTTGAACTATTCAAACTATTTGCGGGACTGTATTTTTCATTTAAAATTGCAGAAAATTACCCCACTATTTTTTTAACACTGATTTCACCAAATTAAACTAAGTAAGGCTGAAAGTTTTTTAGGGCTCACAACAAAGGAGCTCAGGAGTTACCTACAGCCCTAAAGCTACAGATTAATCTTTAAACCAGGGGTCTCCAAACTTTCAGACCTCAGGGACCACCAAATTCATAATTTTAAATCCCGCGGACCACTAATAAGAATGCAGCATGCCACTCGCTGAAGCGC
>JAOYMU010000263.1:16679778-16696572 GCA_025802295.1 Psammodynastes pulverulentus | reverse complement strand
AAAGAAAGAAAGAAAGAAAGAAAGAAAGAAAGAAAGAAAGAAAGAAAGAAAGAAAGAAAGAAAGAAAGAAAGAAAACTGTTGTCCTCCAGAACAGAACAGGGCAGTGAAAGATGAGACAGGAAATCATCACCCTTACTTTGACTCTGATTGCAAGCTCACTAGATGGTTTTCTAAAAATGATAAGATAGCAATGCTGGAGAAGTCAAGCTATGTTTAAATAAAGTTTCATATTTTCCATTTCCTCAAAGCACCAGAAGTTCTTGAAACAGTTGCTGTTTCACTTCAAGAGACTCACAGTTTATTTTTCTGTATTATTTGCTTAAAAGGCAAACAGAGGCAATCTGTATCCTATCAAGAAGCAAATCCACAACTTGGAGTGAATTTTGAGGGAAAGACCATGATGCTACACATTGCTCTTCTTTCTCATGTTTCCACATTTAATGGTTCCCTTTGGGACAGACATAACATTGTTTTTGTAGCATGAGATAACCCAAGGTTGTTCTCTTGAATTTTTGTTGAATCTCTTTTGTCCTTTGCCTCTCTCACACAAAAGCATCTCACACACACACACACAGACACACACACACACTACACAGACACACACACTACACACACACACGCATCCATCTCCAAAGGATAAAGAACCACACAGCAATGTCTGTAGCAGTCTATAACTTATCAGTTGCTGGCTGCTGTAACTGAGTTTTCACTTTGAAGGAGAATGCTGTAACTTCTTAAGGAAGCCTTTGTCCAATGCAGCCCAACTGACCTTGAGAAATTAAGAAGCATCAAGTCTGGATGAAATATTATCAGAAAAACTCAGGCTGTACAGTGGACTGGACAGTTGAAAAAAACATCCCAGAAGGCAGCAATAGGGAACACCTACATGGATGCAGCCAAATCTGATTTGAAGGAGATTTCATTTTATTACTTGTCTTAGCAACTCTAAGGAAGGAAGGAAGCTGTTCTTTTTGGCTTCCCATTCAGTGGAATCATATTACCATTCCTTTCTTCCACTCTCTGACATATTCCTAAAATAGGACTAAACATTTCCGAAGTTACTGACATAATTGTGAAATGGCATTTTATGTCACTTATTTATATGCACGTGGTGCACGTGCATAGAACTCTTAAGATCTTGGTGAATTCACAGCTTGCCTCTCTCACTAATCAGTCTCTGCTGAAGATTAAATTCCCTCTGACCATTTTTGCCTGAGTCTTTTTGACTTTGTCAGTGTTGCAGCTACTTGTGACATTGAGGCTATTCTCCTCTGATAAAAGAAAGTATCTGTGGCTCAGGGTTGAACTATGTGCTTTCTGAGCTTGGTTGTTTGCTTGCACCAGAGATGATATTCAGCAAGTTCTGACCAGTTCTGGAGAACCGGTAGCCGAAATTTTGAGTGGGGAGGGAATGGAGATTTTACAGTATCCTTCCCCTGCCATGCCCACCAAGCCACGCCCACCAAGCCACATCACGCCCACTAAGCCACACCCACAGAATCAATAGTAAAAATAAATGAATCCCACCACTGCACTAAATGGTATTCATTAATTAAATTTGAATGGCTGCCCATCTCACAAAAATCTAGTCTGCCATGCCACAAAGCAATTCAAGAAAACAGCACATGTATAAACAATCAATACGAAATTATAAGAATCCTCATAAAAGATAAATATTATAACAACAAAGTATACAGAGCCTAGGCAAAGACAGCATCGATGCAACTCAAGATAAGCATTAGAACTGGAGGAGATACACCCCTGCCCAGTTTGAGTTTCACTGATTATCTTAGGAGGTTCTTTTGGAAAAGAGATGGAAAATGTGTTTTAATGATGTTCACATGTTTCCCAAAGAAGGAAAGTTGATATGTGCAGGCGTCGAAAGCATTACATGCTAATTTCATTAAAGCCAGGGGTGGGGAGGGAGAGAAGGGTGTGTATAAAGAGAGCCCAAAAATAAACACGACTGACCTCATTGACAAAAGGATGAACATGAGAACCTGCTCTGACAAGCCAAAATGTTTTGCCTTTACAACAACAGAGCCGGCGATGGTTGTCTTTAAAATTTATGGCATCATTTTATTTAGAGCAGATGTCCTCTGAAAGCCAGCATTATTTTTTTTTTGCTTTGTGCTCCGCAAATCCTATGGATAATTGCAAACGCAATGTGGAATTTCGCTTGGGCTGCTGCAGCCGTGGCTCACTCTTTTCTAAAATGGATTATGGTCAGCAGGGGCGGGAGCAGGACAGGTCCTGATCCTAATCTTCCCCAGAAAAGATAAAGAAGGAATCAAAACAAGACTGCTGCAGATGCTTTCGGGAGCCTAGCTTTTAAGGGGAAAGGGTAAAAGTTGAAAGGGGGGAGACTAATTAAATCAACAACCAGTCTTGCAGCCTCGATAAAAGGACCCAGTGCCAAAATAAGCAAAAGTAGTCTATTTAGTTATGGTTATAGCCATTTTTTAAAAAGCCTGAGATTTCCTTCCTTGTTTGTGTTTTTGGAAAGCATTGTTTAACTTCACTGGGTTTGCTCTACTCAGTAAAACTGAATCAAACGATGAATTCCGTAGTGATCTGGGAAGGATGAGGATCGTTTTTGCCTTCCATTTGAAAGATTCATCATCTTAAGGTAAAAGGAGCTGCTGCAGAGTTTCACGCAAGAGATTGTCCTTTTGGGGAGGGGTGTGTGGAAAAGTAGAGAATACAGTTCCATGCATGTAGCCCAGGGTTGTCCAACCTGGAATCCACAAGTCTTAAAGGTGCCAAGGATGCTCCCCTTCCCCCCCCCCCCATGTAGCTCACATCCTTACAAATTTGTGAAGAGAAGAATATGTATTCCATAGTTCAGATGGCTGACGTGTTGAACTGCTTGATTTATTTTCTTCTTCAGCTTCAATGCTGAATTGGGGAGTTGCATTATGTTCATTGTATTTTTTCATTGATTTTCTTAAAATAGGGCAGATTATGTATGGTTTAATAAATCAGTACTGGCCTTTGTCTGATCCAGGAATAGTCATTTGGACATGGAAGCAAACTTTCCTATTCCATTCCTTTCCTTGATCTGGATCAGTCACACACACACATAACACACACACACACACACACACACACACACACACACCTCCCTATGAATTTGAGTTCTTGAGAACATATGCTTGTTTAAATACATAGGGTACCCTGCCTTGAAAAGTTGCTTGGCAATGATTGGAGATGTTTAAAGGCTGGCAAGTTATTGATATATTTGATCTTACTTGTACTCTGGAAGATGTGAAGGACAAGGTGATCTTCCCAAGCAGAAGGACCAGACAGATAGAGACAGGCCTCAAGGTGTTCCATCAAGAGAACAACAGAGCTAAAGAAGAAAAACCAGCCAGCTTTTTATCATTTATTAGAAGTTGTGATCATGATGCCATTCAACTACGATGAAACACCAGAATAGAAATAATGTGCCAGCCCTGCTAACAAATCTTTTGATAGTAGACAGAATAAACATTTCAATTTGCTATTGAAAAACAGACCAAATTGGTTGGTATGTCGAATGGACAGGATTTGAGGGCAATTTTTTGTTTAGTGTTAATTCTGTTTTATGTTAACAAGTTTTGTTCTTGAATGTCTTTTGAAGCCCAGAGTTCAGTCTAAGATGACTAAAACACTACTTCAAAAACATGGAATATATTAACGGAGGACTCTGATTTAGTTATGTAGTTACCTTTATTTTGCTAATAATAAAATTTATAGGAGTCCAGCTCAGTTGTATAAATCAAACAGCTTCCTCTTGGTTATATAACTGTTACATCTTTGCAATGATAAGGAAGTGATTTGACATTGCTTTCTTCTGGCACAGTTTTTCCATTTCCAGAATTTAAACTTATAACCATGAGATCTCCTGGTGGTCTTTCATTTAAGTTCTAATTATGTGCAATTTTGCTTAGCTCTCCTTCAACAACACCCAAGGCTAGATGCTGCAAACTACTCAGCAAAACTTAATATTTTGCTTTTAGAAATAAGATTAAGAACAATCTTTTATTTCTAAAAAAAAAAAGAGTCAATATGAAATGAGTTAAAAGAAGAACTACAAACATAGAACACCCAGGCCTTTTTATGCTTATTTTATTCATTACATGCAGCATACAAGGGAAACATTTCCAAAATCCATGAGGGCTGCCCTTATTTGTTTATTTATTTTACAAGGCTGTGCAGCAAGTTAGGCTGCAAAGGTAGCTTAATTTCTCTGGATTGCAATGCCCCAGCCCAGTAACAGGAAGGAGAGAGGGACAAATGTGTAATAATGCAGCTGTATTTATGGCATCAGTCCATAAATTTCAAGGACATACTAATGTGCTCAGCAACAGTACATAAGTGCTTCTCCTAACAGGCAAATGCATTAAAATTCTTGGGGGAGGGAATAGAAAGAAATAAAACTGTTCTCAAAACCTACTTGAGATGGAATAGGTGGCATTATAATTCTGGTTACAGATTAAGGTTAAAATATTGCTCACCTTTACAAATGTATTATGTGGCACTGTTGCCATAGCTTTTATCGGAGTTAAAACCTCTCATACATTCTAAATGAAATGAAAAGGGGGGTGGGGAAACCCAAAGATTCCCAATATCATCTGTTTGTATTTCTCAAATGTTTGGATCTTGAAACAATGGTTTACACTTTTTATGTTTTCAACAATAGCAAAGCTTAACCTTCATTCCATTTAGTTCAATGCTTCAGTGTCTTCAAATGGAAATGGGACTAATTATAAAATTACAGGCTCTCTGTCATTTGGATCCATACTATAACACTACATACTCCACTTCTGAGGTTTGGATATCTGGTCAGGGGGAAAAAATGATGATTTTTTGGGGAAACCTTATATGGAATTTTTGTTGAAAGAGGGAAAAGACTGAATGGATGATTTGGGGATTAAAAACTATTAAAAAGAAAGAGGGAAATTAGGATGGTAGCTACTTGATGGAAAGGGCAAGAATCACAATTTTGTTTTCTCACTTTTGCTTTTTTCTATTTTTGTCTTTCATATTTTTCTTTAATTTTCTATAGTATTGAATAATTTAAAAAAAAACAAACCTAAACTGCCAATAGGGTTTTGTATAAAAAGTAATTTACATGAGGATTAGATGGCAATGAAAATATAATCCATAATGCTCCTGGTGTCCTTAATTTTTATTTTATTTTAGTTTGGGAATGTTCTGCAAACAGGATGGTTCATTACCTTTACAAAGATAAAAATAAAATATTACAGGTAGTCCTTGATGTATGAGCAAAACTGAGCCTGTTGCTAAGTGAGAAATTGTTTAAGTGAATTTTGCCTCATATTTTACAACTTCTCTTGCCACATTTGTTAAGTGAATCACTGCAGTTGTTAAATTAGCAACACGGTTGTTAAGTGAATCTGGCTTCCCCGTTGATTTTGCTTGCCAGATGATCGTAAAAAGTGATCACATGACTCCAGCACACTGCAACTGTCTTTTAATATGAACCAGTTGTCAAGTATATGAATGTAAATCAGGTGACCATGAGGATGCTGCAATGGTCATAAGTGTGAAAAATGGTCATAAGTCACTTTTTTCAGTGCTGTTGTAACTTTGAATGGTCACTAAGTGAACTGTTGTTACGTCAAGCTGTATTGTCTTCCTCTAAACCAGTGCTTTTCAACCTTAGTAACTTTACGAGGTATGGACTTCAACTCCCAGTATTCCCTAGCCAGTTGAAAAATACTACTTTTAACCTAATCAACCAAAGAAACAAATAGCCTCAGGAGCCTTGGTGGTGCAGAGGTTAGAGTGCAGTAATTGCAGGCTTCTGCTTACAACCAGCTGCCTATAATTTGGCAGATCGAATCTCACCAGGCTCAAAGTTGACTCAGCCTTCCGTCCTTCTGAGGTGGGTAAAATGGGGACCCAAATTGTGGGGGCAATATGCTGATTCTGTAAACCTGTAAAGAGGGCTGTAAAAAGCACTATAAAGCCGTATATAAATCTAAGTGCTTTTGCTAAATACTTTAAAAATACCTATATAAGCTTAACCATGGTAAGCATAGTAATTTAAAAAAAAACATGAGTAAAAAAATGAGGAAAAGCTCCCGTCTGTTACAAAAATATTATCTGTGCTATTGTTTCGTGCTCTGAAATTCAAATGAATCCCTCTTGGAAAAGTCCCTCATAGAGGAATCTCAAGGAAGGAGGCTTGGTGGGTTGCTTTAGAAGTGTGAGGAGGGAAAAAGAAGAGAAAAGTCAGAACACTCGTAAAGCTACACCAAAGCTAGGGGAATACAAAGGGAGCAAGTTTGTGAGCTAAAGCAATATGCTTATGTTGCGTCTCTGGGACACATCCTGTGACAGAATTCCACTTGCTTTTCCATTAAGGTCCTCTGCAAAGTAGGTTTTTCACTCATCAGCCATTCTCTGATCTGCAGAACATTGCATAATCACATCTTATGCTTCACCGTATAAAGTGATCACCAGCGGGGGTTCAGCAGGATTTTCTTAACTATGTCCAGCATTATACGTGCCATCAGATTCATTGGAGATTCGTTTCTGTGCTGTGGTTGGGTGGCTTGGTGGAGTCCTGCAGTGCTCTTAGTCATTTTTCCTCTTTAGCCTCCCTGAAAGGCTTAGGGCTCCCAGCTGGAAAAGGATTTATGGTGGTAACCCATCCCAGCTGCAAATCTGATTGTTCTCCATTCTTTGCCCATGTAAAATCTTTTTAACATGTGTCCCGTGATCAAATGGTAGCAAACACCAGTGTGCCGTTGAATCACTAATTACGGCAAAGCTGCCTTGCCATAACGGATGAACGGAGTAGTTCACTTGGTTTGGAAGATCGGATCTCACACATGCAAAAGACTTGAATCTGCTTCCCATAACAGTACGTGTACTTTGTTTTGTGGTCGACATGTTAATAGCAATAGGGCTAGACTGATTATTTTCATGGAGAGTTCTATAGGATTGTGTAAGGCCACTTAATACTGAGCAAGTTATAGTTCCTTCAAGGTTTGTTTTGAATTTTAGGGATGATATTAGACACATACCAGGTTAGGAAAGACTAATATCCTCAGCGAATTAGAATATAATGTCACTTTTATTGAACAATATCTACATAATGCAATTAACTGCACAGCACATATAGTACATTCCATTAATATCAATTTTGTAAACCTTAGTAACAAGTGAAACTCATCTCTATCATCTGAACATTTTTGGCACTTTAGGATGGCCACATTGCAATAACAATAGGAATATATGAAGCTTTCATTCAAGATTCAGTTCTCCAGTTTGAAGGGAATTCATACTATTTTTCTCTTTAAATCAAATTGCCAGATTAATGTGGTGCTTGAAGCTAAAACCTGTACCCTCAGTTAGACTTAGAAAAACTTTGTCACTTTAAATGTACACTAATCCTCATATATTAAAATGAAATTTCATTGCATACAGCTCTCAAAGGGTCACCACCTCCAATATACATTACATAAACATGACCAAAAACAATAAATACAAAATTATGCATGTACCCACATATACACAGAGAAACAACTGTTTCAAAAATTCTATATTTTCAAAACAAGAGTTTAATATACAAACTCTCACACACAGATTTTTATTGAAATGAATCTTCAGACTGAATTAATTTGATAATTCCAATTGAAAATGTGAAATTAACACTTTAAATCGAATTGCACATTCAGATTGACTCAAATTAGGGATTCAAATCAAACTGAAAATTCCAATCAGGATATAGAAAGCCAAACACTCCTAAGTGGTAGCTGTAGAAACATTTACATAGTAGAAGGAATACATCATCACTGTAATGCCAGATGCTTTAGTTTAACATTAGTTTTGTGCACAAGTAGACCACAGACCAATACTATATTTGTGTTTGTTCCACAATTATGTCTCACATTTATACCATGATATGAATTGCTTTTTAGTAGGATTAACAGGAAAGGGCAAATATAACATTACAGTAATATTGTTTTGTGGAATTCTATTGATATTGATCAAGTTATTTGCTTTTGGATAGCAAAAGTAATTTTAAAGTATAGTATTCCTATCTTTGCTAGGTTCTTAAATGTTTATTGAGCCATTTGTTACAAACCTATTAAAAATAGATCCTTAGCAGAAGAAATCTCTTCAGGGGTTGCTGAATATCTATGTGGATGTACTGAGCACACTAAATTCCCTTGAACTCTATAGAGAGATGAGCATTCATCACTTCATAAGTACTGAAACTCTCTCCTGTATTCTTGTGTATAACTTAATGTAAGCTGCAGGAAATACCTTGAATTCTACAAATATTGAAGTTAGCTCATTGCCAAAGACTCACATTTCTTATGGATCCACCAAACTGTATCTGCCTTCCTTTTTACATGTAAACTGATCTGATCCAATATGGTTTCTCCTTTGTTCTCTAAAGGGGCCTATTTGGGACTTATTTAATTAAATGAATGATCAGCTTCTGAGTGTCTTTTTTGTTTTGTTTTCATTTTTTAATTTTTTGTTTGCATTCTTGTTTGTTTTGGTTTGGTTTGAATCAAACCAAGATGAAATCAAATTATTATTAGTTGGCTTATGATGTTTCAAAACAATCTAATTATATTTAGAACCATGAACCTGATTAGGGTTTTTTTTTGTGAAATCCAAGCTCTATCTAAACCAGGATAAAAATTGAGATGTTGGTTGATTTCTAGGCATATACCAATTTTTTATCTATTTATTTGTTGAATTTATTTGCTATTTATCTCACCATGGGACTACTCTAGATGGCTTATAATAATAAAAAAGAAGAAAATGAACAGAAGTAAAATAGAATAAAATAATGAAAAAGGAACACAACAACAATAACTAAATATAATAACTAAAAAGATTGACATGCAGAAATTAGAGAGCAAGGGTGAAGAGGTGGAGCCTGCCATCAATCCAGCAGCCACCTCTAGCTGGAACTCCCACATTTGGTCCCCATGCTGTTAATATCCTATATGAACCTATACATACCTTCCCATATCACCCATTTTCTTTCTTTCTTTGATAAGAAAGCTTGGACTATTTATTTTTTAAAATCTTTTTTTTAACTATGGGCCACCTATAGATGATAAAAATATTGCTTATTTTATTTTGTTTTATTATATCCCACCCAGAGTGGAAAGTGAGGTGGGGAATGGATTGGTTAGTAATAGAGAGCAAACACTGAACTCTCTAAAAAATGTAAAGAACTTGCTGGAGTTATTCTCCTTAGTCTCTTCAGTATTCAGGAATAGGGTCTGAAAACAAGAACAGATTCTTTGAAGCCTCAGAAATCCAAACCAAGAACTCAACATAATCCATCAAACTGAAGAAGCTATTTGATAAAAGCAGCTAAATATTTCAAACCGAGAAGGAGTCCAATTGCCATGACTCAACTTCCAGACAACTCTACCTGGATGACTGAAAATCTTCATCAAAACATAACGTTGAAAGTAAAATGTGTAACCAAGAAGGAAAATTCTTTGGACAGCTGGAGATGAGACTTGTTCTCCTGCTCTTGTATCAATAAGTATTTCAGCCTCAAATGTGAACATATTAGCAACTCTTTACTTCTGTGGTCTCTGGCCCCTTTCCTTCCCTCTAAGGAAGGTTTCCACCCTGAGGAACCAGCTCTTTTCTATGCCTTGACATTGTGTTGCACACACAGGTGTGGGAGATGGTTTCTACAGGACTAATAAGGTTCTCCAGTAGATGCTTTCTCATTGTTCATCTGTCCTCTTCCTAAAATATTTCCTCCTCCAATATTTCCCCATCCCATTTCATCAGAGCAGCCTTTATGTATAGCAGGCACTGAGTTTGCAGGCATTCATGCTCTACTTTGTAGCTTACTCATAAAGACCCTGGTGTTTTACCTCCTCCATATTGAGTTTCAACTAATTGGGACAGCTTGCAAATATTGTAAATCAATAAACAACCCCCCTTTAGTCAACATTGAATCATGGTGCCTTAGGAATACTTTCTTGACATTGTGACCAAGGAGATTATTTAAAAAAAAAAAATCAGAAATGTTATAGATGTCCTAACAACTGAAAGAAATCTTAAAGAGACTAGTTTTTAAATCCAATAATTTGTTGACAGAACAACTTGGAGTATTTAAATAAACTGAAAGGAATTCTCATCCTTTTGTGAACAGCATGGTTTTTCTAATAACAGTTTTTACAGATGGTTAAGTGGCTGAAAGAAGAGCTGGTTTTCTATTGTTTCCAGGATGTGTTTTTTCTAAAAAATACTTAAAAGACATACCTTTTACTAAATTTTCTACAATTTATGAGGTAGATAGCAGTCAATAGAGTTCATCAATCTGGGTAGTGTTATGATCCTAGATATATAGGCCACATTTCACTAAAATAATATACATAGAATGTTCTTTCTTCTCCTGTTTTTTTCTGCATAATGAAAAGCAGAGGATCAGGTTGTTGTTACAATTGTGACGGTGGGACACAAAACATCTAAGCTATTTCAAATTTTGTTTTATTGATCAACATATGGTTTAAAAGTCTCAAGTGAAGCTATTTTTGTTTCAGTTCAAACCGGAGTACATTATCTATTCCATACACAGATATTCCTGTTCTTTTTTCAAATTCTTTTAAATACATTTTAGATAGCATAAACTAGACCTAGTTCAAAATAGTACCCAAGGATGTATTGAAAAGATGTTTTAATAATTTAATCCCTGATTATAATTAGAAAGTTATATGACTCACAAGAGCATTCATTGATTTCTTTTGCCTGAAGTGAAGTAAACAACGTGGTTCCAAAATGCATTATTTTGTTTTATTTTTCAGACCATTGTGTAAGATATAGAAAAGGAAGATTATCAGTTTTTTTTTCTCACTGAGGTAGTCTGATTTTTATCAAATGTTTCTACCAAAACAATTCTTACTATGATTTATTTATAAACCTCATCACCACTGCAAATAACAAGTTTATCATTTTAATATTATTTAAGATGAAATGTGTTGCATATATCAAATTAAAATCCGACACTATCTCTTTTATGATAGACTTTTAAAAAAATCTGAAATCTGAATGTTAAGTTCCCAAAGTACAAAAGATGCTTATTACATATTTATTTATTTATTCAGCTTTTTGTCCTATAATTTCCTGCATGCTTTGTACTGTAAAAAAAAGTTATAGTCTTCCAAATGGAACTGAAAAAGATTCTTGGCTGAAGATTTAGAAAAGCCTTCCTTAAAATGATGTCCCTCTAGGGGTGCTGGATTGCGCTGGCTCAGAAACACTATAGGATCTGAAAACTAAGATGTCCAGAGAGTTAAAGCTTCTCTCCAGCCTATTGTGAATCAGTGAAGAAAATACTGAGGTAAAAGAAACAATGATCAGGCCTGTTATGCCATAATTTCTTATATGTTAATTATAAGACTCTTTCTTTTTCTCTCTCCCTCTCCCTCCCTCCTTCCCTTTTTTTTCTCTCTCTCTCTCACACACACATCTATCAACTCTCTCATCTATCTATCTCTGATCCACATCTCATCTATCTATCTATCTATCTATCTATCTATCTATCTATCTATCTATCTATCTATCTATCTATCTAATCTCTCATCTCTCTCAACTATCTGTGCAATTATTATACAATATGCCATTACAAGAGTTCCAAGTACAGTATATTATTTTTATTATACCAAAAAAAAGTATATTTTTTGAGTCTAATGTCAAAATCTCTAGTATATTATTTATACATTTTAAAAGAAAGAAAAAAAGCTCCTAAAAGTAATATAGATTAATATTAAATCTCTGACTTTCCCTTTCTTTGTATTTCAAGCAGCTTACCATTTTTTAAAATGATTTTTAACCAATCTGCAATTTATAATTTGCATAGGTATGTTGGATGGTTCATGAAATGACTAAGTTTTCCACAATAGATGACAACATTGAAAAAAAAAAGATTTGGCAGTTTGTTCATTGTAGTACAACATCTTTATGTTGTACGAGGGTAATTCAGTAACTCAGCAATGTGTGATTGTCTCTCTTTAAAATTATCCACTGCCTTTTATACAGACATCTAAACAAAAATCAAAAATCAACCCTGGGTTAGACCAAACAATGATCATTACTGAATTTTCTAGAGTTGATTAACGTTGTCGGGGAAAGTAGAATTTCAGTTGCCAACGCAGTCAGAGATTCAGCTCATTTACCTTTGGGGTTAATCATGGTGTTTATAGTATGCTTCTTTTATCATCTCTTCCTTTATGTAAGGGTGAAGTGCTCTTTTATTTCAAATGCTACTCAAGCTTTCTTTAAAGTCTACTTTGTAACTAATGAGACTGAAGAAAGCTTCCGATGATTACTCAATACAGTAAAAATGTGTTTTGTTTCTTTTTGGCTAGATAATGGGTTAGCATACAGCATTAGTTGGAGGCCATTTATATGCAGATATATTGCCCTGTTTCCTTCAATAGGTGCCATGAATTAGCATTCCATTTCTGCTACAATTTCGTTGGCTTTTTAAAAAAATCATTTCATATGCATGCGATCCAACTTCCATCGCAGCTGTTCGTCAAATTGTATCATCCCCTAAGTGTGAACAAGCCTCACAACTTTTGATTTACTGCCAGTTTTTTAACTCTCTCTCTCTCTCCCACCCTCCTTCCCCCTCTCTCTCATTCCCTCTCTCCTCTTGAATTCATTTTTGTAATACCATTTATTTCCTCATTTATTAATCCAAAGCATAACCCATATTTATTCCATTCATAATATTAGCTGCTTATTGTCTCATCATTTGTTTTACGTGCAAGGAAGTATGGAAAGGGCAAATCAGGTGCAATACTTCCTTCTTTTCTTTTTAAATGCACACACATGATTGATAGATTACATATAGATGTCCAGAAAATAGGGAAATATTAGCATATCTGTGTCCACAGCTTCTGGGATAAACAGTTCTGGCTCAGGGGATCATATGTTCCAATAAATTGCTGACTGATACTACCAACTGTGACCCAGAAAATCCTAATATGCACCCCAAGCCTTAGAGATGTCTTTCCAAAATGTTATCATGCTGCAATTTTAATTACCAGAATGGGACATCTGTTAAACAAATTAGGAATAAACATTTATTAATTTATTCAATTAAATTTAAATACACTTTAGATTTTTTTTTACCTTGGTCACTTTCATATTGGAGGGTGTGGCATATGCTCCACATATCACTTCAAGGCAAAATATACTCTTAGTTTTGGAAAAAGATTCATTTCCAAGTTGTTTTAAAAAAAATATTGAGTCTGTAAGCTTTTAAAGTGGAGAAAAACTGTGGATGCAGTTTCCCTCCATTTTTTCCTCTTCTGATTTACACGTATCAAAATGGGAACTCTGAAGAGGAATTCTACATCAGTTCATCCAAACATAAGGAGCAGTGTGATCTATAACCCTGATTTATCCAGATCCTATGAAAAGTTGCATTCCCATTGAAGTCAGCAGAGAGTAAATAAAATACAAGTCACCAACTAATACTTCTTTGAGAACTTCACCAACTAAGGGGAAGAAGCTGAGGAAAGACACAACTAGGTCTGGGTTGATGCTTTATTCTCTTCCTATTTCTCTGTTCAGGCAAAGTAGCACAATAAACATATGGTACATGACTGGGGTCCTGATAATTTTTTTCTGATGGGGTATTGTTTGTTTTGGATCCCAATTCAGCTTGTTACTCAGCTAGAGCAACCTGCTGGGGTGAATGCAGACACAAACTGTTTAAAATATCTGTTTAAAATAGCATTTAGTGCATTAAGACACAATTGTAAATAGTAACATAGAATGTAAGTTTCAAAGAGTCAATGGAAACAAAGATACAACAATGGACAGATTGATCCAAAATAAAAATAGTTCTTTGAGAACTTCAGCAAGGACAGAGGAAAATGAACTAGCAAACTCAATCTCATTTATAGTACCAGTCCATGGAAAAAATTGCATGTGATTGATTCAGTACTTCTTGAATATTTGAATGTCTCTCTCCATCTTCTCTTCCCCAGAATTACATCGGTTCTTTTCCCAAGAAGATTAAAACACAAAAGTCTCTGGCAAGCTCCTGGCTAGGTAACCTCAAGGTGGAGAATGGTTGTAGTTACGGATTTCACCAAATGTCCCTCTTCAGTTTCTTTGCCAGGAGAGCGAAGTTACCTGGGTATGATTATGGGTGTGTAGGACCCTAATGGATCTCTGAAGTTTGCATTGCTAGAGACACTTTACCATTCAATGACACAGGTTCAACATCTGCAGCAGAGAAAGAGCATAAAATAAATGAATGAGGGAGAAAGTAAATATGAAACCTTTGTCCAGTCAGCCCCAAAGCTTTAAAAGCTGTTTAAAATTGGAGCTTGTATGTGCTTTTGTGATGTTAAAACAGGGTTGCCCTTGGGTTTTCTGAGAATTTCATCTTTAATATCAATGAGACAGGCAGATACTATACAAGTCCTTTCCATCCTTTAAGACACTGTGTCTGTTGAATTAGGCCAGTCCAGAATTTACTAAAATGAATTAGAGTCTTCATTATCAGGACCTGAGATGTAAATGTTATAAATGTAGATGAAAGGAAATTGATAGTTCATATAATCACTCTGGAAGTTGGAACAGCATTTAACAAACCTTGGCTAACCTTCAGAAAGCTAAAAAAGGATTCAACTTGGTTAGCACCAGGAAGGGAACTACTTGCATATTATTGCATTCAAAACTGAATAATCATATATATGAAGCTACCAGAAGTTGACCTTGACTTAGAATTTACACACTGAAGATCTCTATTGAAGAAAATCATGGAGTTATTATGTCTTGTTATTTCCATCTCTTCCTGTAGCTCAGACACACCTTACAACATTTGCTGTTCAAAAGAATTGGTAAATAGCTTTTGTTTACAGTGACAAGTAAGAATGTCTATGAATGATTGGCGGGAAGGGAAGAAAGAGTGCAATCCTTTTTTTCTTTCAGCAAGTCTGCATTATAGAACATATAAAATAGAACATAGGATAATAGAGTTGAAGGGACCTAGGGGGTCTTCTAGCCCAACCCCCTGAGACCCTATGTCATTACAGACACATAGTTGTCCAGTCTGCTTTTGAAAGCCTTTGGTGATGGAACACCTAAAACTTCTGAAGGTAAGTAATTCCATTGATTAATTGCTCTCACCTTTAGTAATTTCTCCCTAGTTCTAGGTTGCTTCTCTCCTTGGTTACTTTCCAACCATTATTTCTTGTCTTGCCTTTTCATGCTTTGGAAAAAAGTTTGACCCCATCATTTTTGTAGGAGGCCCTCAAATATTGGAAAAATGCTACCATGTCCCCCCTACTCCTTCTTGTCATTAGACTAGACATACCCAATTTCTGTCACTGTTCTTTGTACATTTTAGTCTGCAGACCCGCAATCATTTTTGTTGCTCTTCTCTTCACTCAGTCCAGATTCTCAACATCTTTTTGTATTGTGATGACTGATACTGGATGCAGTATTCCATTATCTTGATTTTATCACTCTATTCATGCAGCCTAGAATTGCATTGGCTTTTTAAACACACTGAATCTAAACTTCTTGGTTGTGAATAGCTTTAAGAAGCTTGACATAAATGGATGGACTTATATCATCTTCTGCATGTTATGTTCATATACTTTCCATCATAAATTCACCTGACAGGTGTTCCATGGGAAGATTGGCTTGGAAGACTACTTGTGAAAGAAACAAATACCCACTTCATTTATCCCAAATTGCCAGTGGTAGAAAATGGTTCCCTGTCCATTCTTGAATGGAAAGAATCCTTCATTACAGATAACCAAGTCTGAATTCTATCCGTTGTTTCTGACTTTCTAAATAGATCTGGTGATACCTTTTGTGGTCACTGAAGCTATCTGTCAGCCTTGGAAGCCATTTTTGTTCTTGGAAGCTTCGAGGCTGCAACATTCAGTGCCTGGGAATTTGGGAGGGGGGATTTCATAGTGGCGTAGAAGATTACACCTAACAACATTCTTTCTCAGAGAGTCAAGGACATGTTGCTCTGCATCTGGAAGGGAGTGATTGGGAGGATGTCTCCAGTTGGGGTGAAGATTTGATTGGACCATGTGATGGACTGATGGGTTCAGGAGATGTGTCTTGGATTTCTCTTTTGGGAAGGGAAAACCCAGAACTTTCAGATTCAGGTTTTCCCAGTGTGCCAATATGACAACTATAATAAAATGGAACTTTGAGGAACTGATTGTCTCGAAGTTTATTGGTTTGGAGTTAGTTGGAATACTGACACTATCAACAGAATAAGAAATAGTGGGAAAAAATGAGTTCACATTCATAACAGTTTGTACTGTTTTCAGAGGAAAGAAAGAAAGAAAGAAAGAGACAAGAAAAGAAAAGAAATAGCACAGTCCATATTAGAAACTGTTAGCTGATCACATGTCAGTGTTTCATTTTTTTTCTAGAGTAAACCATTCAGGGCAGGATCTTTTGTAAAGTCTCAATCTTGTTTAATTTGACATAGATTTCCAATGAATTAGGACAACCAAAGACCAGTTATGTGTAATTTTTTTTCTGCTGGTATTTTAAAATTGTTCCCTCCCATATTTGGGTAACCAAGTATCTCCACAAAAGAACGTGTGTGTGTGTGTGTGTGTGTGTGTGTGTGTGTGTGTGTTTTCGAAGATTTTCATGGGTATAGGTATGTAGGTTTTGGCATATTCAGGTCTTGTCCCGTGTTGCTGTAGGCTGGTTGGTTGGCTGTATTGTTTCAAATTGATTGGTTGATGGAGTTGCTGTTTGTAGATTAGTCAGCTGTTTAGTGG
>JAOYMU010000263.1:16667225-16679678 GCA_025802295.1 Psammodynastes pulverulentus | reverse complement strand
CCCCCCACCCATTTCCTCAATCTGGAACCAGGTTTGGTGGCCATGAAAGCTAGAACCACAACAAAGGTTTTGGCCAAGATGCAAGAAACCGCCACTGAAAAGATGAGGCCAAAAGCTGGCTGTCGAAGGAGACACACAACCGTATTGGGTCTCCCGAGAAATAGAAAGACACAAAGGAAAGAGAGGAGGAGAGAAACTAGGAGAATGTAGGTGAGATTCCGGTTGTTGGCTTTGACGATGGGAGTGTCTTTGTGTTTCATGAAGATTGTGATGACCAAAGTTGTCATCAAAGAAAAGCCAAGGGAAAGAACGGTCAGACTGATCCCCAAGGGTTCTTCGTAGGACAAAAAAGTGATCCGCTTTGGGATGCACATATTTTTGTTAGGATTTGGATATTGATCTTCTGGACATGGAGAGCAGTCATCAGCATCTGAAAAAGAAGACATTGATACAATGGATTATAGACAATGTTGTACCCTCCTGGCTTAGTCCCATTATACTGTATTTGAAAATTTCCTACCCTTCTTTTTTGATATTTTCCCCTCTGGACACAGACAGCAAGCATAGCAGCAAAATGACTCCCCTTCTAACTTTTCTTTGCTGTGTCCTGTCTCACAGGGATCATTACACAGAGATAAAGGCAATGCCTATCAAAAAACAAAGAATATTTTAAGATACAGATGAAAAAAAAAAGTGCCTGGAGAGATATTGTCACTGTGGAATCAACTGCATAAAAAATGGATTGATAAGGAGACGTAATGTGATTACATCGTTCTGAGATTGAATTGGTCTGAAATAATAATTCATTCAATATCTATAATTATTGCTGGCAATGGATTTCTGTATCTATTAACCCCAGTTTCCAAAGATAATTTTTGTGCTGGTCAAAGATGTTTTTCTCAATTTCTTAATTTTGAAGTTAGCAGACTGATGAAATTTAGCACACTGTATTTTAGCTTTTAGTTCAAAACCATGCATTGTTAACAAAGGGCCAAAGTAATGAGTACAATATTCTATGCCAAGGGTGTCAAACTCGATTTCATTGAGGGCTGCATCAGGGTTGTGCTTACCTTGGGAGGGGGAGCAGGGGACATGTCACAATGTCACACGTGTTTGGGGCACCTTTGGTGATCTGGGAGGCAACTGGGACAACCTCCTGCAGCTCTCTGCCCATGGAAATGGACGCGGGCACCACCAGCCAGATTTAAGCTCTCCATGAGCTGGATCCAGACTGCGGGCCTTGAGTTTGGCAATCCTGTTCTATGCCAACTACTGGAATTAGAAACGTAAACATTCTTACAGATATTTTTTTCCTTCCCTAGAACATTGGTCTTTAGGCTGGTTCAGAAAAGGTGCTCTAAGACTTTAATCAATGAAGATATTTTTATGATACATAAATGAAGGCAGTCTACATTCAGACAGCTAACCTGATCAAATCCAACTGGCCATGTGAGGGAATCTACAGAAATATTGAAGAACTTGTTTTCTGGAGCTGAGGGATCTACCGTTCCAACTTGGACCCTAACAAATGAGTGATTTGAGACTGTGACCCAGTTGATTATATCATATCCACCGATGAATTCTCCATTTTCACCAAAGGAGACCTCCTCACCCACATTGTTGTTGAACCTGACACTTCTCAGAAAAGAATGAACCTGAAAAACAGGGACAGTCAGAGATGGACAAAGAGAGAAAAGGACAAAGGAAGGAGAAATAATTTATAATAGATTTATTTGCAAACCCCTCACACCCTGGACATAAATTGTTCCAACTCCTACCCTCAAAACAACTCTATCGAGCACTGCACATCAGAACAACTAGACACAAGAACAGTTTTTTCCTGAACGCCATCACTCAGCTAAACAAATAATTTCCCTCAACAGGGTCATAGTATTTATTAAGTCTGTATTACTATTACTATCAATCTTCTCATCTCCTCCCACTTATGACTGTATGACTGTAACATTGTAGCTTGTATCCTTATGATTTATATTGATTGGTTCCTAGTATGATTTGATTGCTTATTTGTACCCTATGACTATCATTAAGTGTTGTACCTTATGATTCTTGACAAATGAATCTTTTCTTTTTATGTACACTGAGAGCATATGCACCAAAGACAAATTTCTTTTGTGTCCAATCACACTTGGCCAATAAAGAATTGAATTTAATTTAATTTAATTTATGCAGCAAGGTCTAGATCCAATCCAATCTTTCTGAACAATGAAAGATGACTGAAAAGTACCTTTCATTTCACTAAATCCAGACAGACAAATATTGTATTAAAGCAAGGATATAATTCAGCTACTTCTTATATATCAGAAATAGTGATGGCTGATTATTTAATTTTTAATATTTAATATTTTTAAACATGCAATACCAGTTAACCCAATATAATCGTTTCATCAGATACCTTAGTTGCAATAATTTAGACTGTTCAGCTGAACTATACAATGAATGATTATGGGAACAGAGAATGACTAATCTAACAAAAAGTTTTAGGGATGCCATGATCCAATTCCAATATTTGAGGGGCTGTCACAGAGAGGACGGAGTATTATTCTCCAAGGCACTTGAAGACAAGACAGGAAGTAACAGATGGAAGCTTAACAAAAAGAGACCCAATTAGAATTAAGGAAAATGTTTCTGTCAGTTAGAACAATCAATGGAATGACTTTCCTCCAGAAGTTGTGGGAACTCCATCACTGGAGGTTTTTAAGAAGAGATTGGACAGCTATTTATCTGGAATGGTATGGGGTCTCCTGCCTGAGCAATGGGTTAGACTAGAAGACTTCTAAAGTTCCTTCCAACTCTATGATTCTGTATGCTGTAAAATAAAATTAAATATTAAAAGAGATGTTCTACCTGCCATTGACAAGACCACTGGAGAGTTCCAAAGTTTAGGACCATGGAACTCTTAATAAATATTAGTATTGCAATGTAAATGAATTAAAGCAATTAACATTTATCCTTTTATATTTCCTATACTATCCATGAATGTAACACTGTCAGTCTGCCAAAAGAATTCTCAAGGCAGCAATCAAATAGTAAAATATAAAATTCAAAATAGTACATATAAAATTCAAAAGAAAAAAATAAGGAATGTATAACATATGGATTGATTCTGTATGATCACAGTAATATTGCCTGATGTGGTGATCAAAACAACTCCCTCTTTTTTGCATTTAAGACACATTGTATATTAGGTTTTGAGGCAATTCTTACTGTCTTTGATATCATATGTTTCCACTCCTACATTCTCCTCTTTCTTGAGAAAATTGAATGCATATTTATTAGTCATAGATTGTTTATAGGATACAAAGACTTTCTAATTATTGAATCACAAAATAATTATAATGACATTTAAAATATTCCTCACTTTATTCGGTCATTTATCTGATGTGACTTTTTTTAGCACTATGATTATTTCTAAGGAACTTATTATATTCCTTCATGATGGAGTTATATAATTGCACCTGTTAATTTTTTCTGGTATGGACAATGTATTGCTAAAAACATGAGGTCGTATTATACTTATCCTGAAAATATTTGTTACTCTATTCATTCTCTACCTAAGTAGAAGCATATGATTTAAATTAAGGTGTTTCCTGTTTTCCTTCCATTATAAATAGCAGCTTTAAAAACTGGGTTGGCAGCCTCTATTTCAGGTGAGAAATTATAAGCATACTTCCAAGTTGGGAGACGAGATAGACTTAAGGGAGACATATATATGAGTGTGTCTTTATATATAAAGCAAATTTTGAAATGAGTATAGGCAAGGCCATAAGTGTCCACAGCTAGCCATAATGATGCTAAAACAGCAAATCATGCAATGCAATGTCACATGTTCTGCCTTTTTGCATTTGCACCATATTGGACACAAGTACATAAGGACAGATGATACATCATGCTCTACAATTCTCATTTTGTCACTCTTTTTGGGGGGAGGGGTCCCCATTTCCTAGATGCCTATGGCCAAAGTGAGCAGAAAAAAAATGACAGTGGAGAGGACAGATGTTCTAGGTTAAGACCAGAGGTGGTATTCAGCAGGTTCTGACCAGTTCTGGAGAACCAGTAGCGGAAATTTTGAGTAGTTCGTAGAACCGGTGGTAACCTTTCCCCAGGAGTGGGGAGGGAATGGAGATTTTATAATATCCTTCCCCTGCCACACCTACCAAGCCACACCACACCCAAGCCCACCAAGCCATGCCCACAGAACCGGTAGTAAAAAAAAATTGAATCCCACCACTGGTTAATACCATTTTGTTTTAGTATTTATAAGGTTGTAACACGATGTTTGGAAAAGAAAGAATGGTCGAGAATGTGGATGTGCATAGAATCATATTCTCCAAATTTGGAACCTTTGGAAGTGTAAGTGCTTATTTTAGCATTCCGGCAATAAAATGAATGAAAGTCTGCCTGAGCCTGAAGCCCCTCTCTTTTTTTCCCCTTTAAAGGGAGAAAAGGAATGTGAGAAAATATATTCTCTTGAGTGCAGTCTATTGAAGATATGACATGAAATCTAAAGGTTCCTCTTCTCTGTTCCATTGGATGATGCAGCAGCTAGCCTTGCTCTACTTTCTTCAGTGCTCACCTGACAACAAAATAAAAGAATAAGGAAGAAGAAAGCTTGGAACTTCATTGTCAGAATTGGTATTGGGGTTAATGCAGTGATGGGTAGCTCCTAGAGCAGAAGAAGAAATGTAGAGTAGGCTGCAGGGGATATATAAGAGCTTGTTCAAATGAGAGCCTATTCTTAAGGTCTCTGCCAAATGTATCCTGCACAAGCTACAGCTATACTATACTC
Source organism: Psammodynastes pulverulentus (assembly GCA_025802295.1). Taxonomy (NCBI): domain Eukaryota; kingdom Metazoa; phylum Chordata; class Lepidosauria; order Squamata; family Psammodynastidae; genus Psammodynastes; species Psammodynastes pulverulentus. Next base: position 16,674,871 of record JAOYMU010000263.1, on the reverse strand, counting down.
CAATGCTTTTATAAAGAGAAAATGGTGGAAGTTGGATTGTTGGAGGCGGAGAGAGCCATATGGCCTTTGGATTTGGATGCTTATTTGGGTTTGGATGCTACACCTGTGACTTCAGTCTGCCTTCTCTTGTAATGGTAGACTCTGGTAGATAGCTACGATGAAGGAAAAAATGGCACACGGTGGCCCAAACTACACAGCCTAGAATTGTACAGAGTAAAAGAATCCCTGAAATTGTAGACTTGGCACTTCCTAGAAATAACCCTTTTAACACTAGCCTCAGTGGGCAACAGTTTGGGCAGGATGCATAGCATCTTCTTCTTCATTATTGAAAAATAGAACTCTTTCCCACATTGTGCAAAGTTTAAAAGTAAGACGAAAGCTCCGACTGTTCATCTTTGAGCTTGTATTTGGACATCTGTGAGCTGAGCTGAACCCAATAAAAAAGTGTAACTTTCTCTTAACGCAACAGACAGCACAGCTAAGAAAGTGAATGAAACTGCTCTCTGCTATGGGCACAGAACTCAGATAACTTAATAAGGCCACAAAAATCTCATTGACATGAATAGCCATGCTGATGTGTCACTGTGTACGTAAGTAGAGTTATAATGCTGCAAATTGTTGGTAACAGCAGCAGAAAAGCCACCAAATATAAGAAATGCTTCATAGCCACTCAGTTCAACTGTGAATTTGTTTTACTTTAGGCATTCATCTGAACCTTCATCAGACTAAAGCAATCTCGAAAGCTCACACAAGTTCTAGATGTGCAGTTGCCAGATCTGGGCTGCAAAAATCCAACTGACCACCAGATGGTGGTAAAGCGATACTAACTTCAATTCCATGGTCTCATCTAATGTTTCTGCAGAGTTTTGCAGCCCAGATCTTGTAACCTAACTTGATATAGGATTTTGTTTCTGACTTAATCTTCCCTGTTATAGATGACTAGTGCCATGCTGTGCATATTTACTCAGAAAGCTTACTGAGCCTATGAAGTAAGACATCCATGATTTAAACCATCCGCTGAGGCAGATCTTTTATATGTTACTGTGGAAGAAATATATAGAATTGTCCTGCTTATTTAACAACAGCTGGATTAATTTCAGAAGAAAACAGAAGTGAATTCTTCTGTACAATGGCTGGGCTCCCACACACTATTTAGCCGACACGTGGATCACTGGTTAGCATATTGTGTGAACCAAGCCAAGTGTGGCATAATTGAAAAACCACGCTGAAGCCACTTACAGCTAGCACAATGCCATTGCCAAGACATTTTCTCCAAAGACAACTCTGCTGAGCACAGAGAGGCTTGCTCTTCAAGTTAGGGAGCATGGAAATAGAGATTCAGTGACATCTGGCAAGCTGCCACTAAATATCCACCTGTAATACAGAAACTGGAACAGTCACCTTTACCTGGCTGTTTCAGGGATTAGCAGGCTAAATACACAGTTTTAGATAAGAATTCTTCCACAGAGTTAAGCAACCTGGTGCTCTCCAAAGGCTTGACACTCAGCTCCCATTAGCCCCGGTCACCCCGTGAGTGACAAAAGGTTTGAGAAATTGTTTCCCAATTGTTGCATGTTCTTTCTTTCTTTCTTTCTTTTTTCTGATGAAGCTAAAGGTTCGGAGAAGGGTAACTCACTTTCCTCCCTGCTCCTGGTATTCAATAACTCTTAATGACAGCATTTCTTATCTCACAAGATGACATGAAGAGGGAGCTATGGTTCTTCCACTTGTTCAGTTTGCATGTGCGTCTCTCACCGATCTCCAATTTCTGCCTTTCGGTATCCTTCCTTCCTTCCTTCCTTCCTTCCTTCCTTCCTTCCTTCCTTCCTTCCTTCCTTCCTTCTTATTTCCGTCTTTCCTTCTCACTCTCCCCCCCCCCTTTCTTCCTCCTTTCCATCTTTCCCTTCCATCTCTTGGTACTCTGCCAGATATATTTAAATCTCTCTCTCTCTCTCCCTCTCTTGGAGTGGAGCTAATCCATGCAAATGCGAGCCACTGGCTCCCAAGTGCTCGCTTCACAAAGCAAGCTGTGCTTCAGGAGGTCACTCGTTCACAGCTGCTCCTCCCATTCTATTTTTCTACCCACCCCCCAGAACTCCGCTCGCTGGTATCCACTGACTGAAAGGACTCAATTTACTGCAACTGCCGTCTGGTTTTTCCCCTACAACTTTCTTTAAAGCAGGACATTTCTTCCATCTCTCTTTGCAAGGAAAGAAAGGTAGGAAGTCTGATTGTTGTAAAGTCATGGAAATGCCTCTTCTCCTTGCTCGTTCTCCGAGCGGGCAGTGCACGAGGAGGAGGAGAAGGAGGAGGAGGAATGCTCCTGGCTCTCTGCCTTCCCTCTTAAAAGTGGGGTGCCAATGTTGTTGTTACCGATGTGCACAGTTGAAAGTGTTTAAGTGGCTGTTATCCTAAATGGTGATTTGGCCAGCAATTATCCAGAGGCACAAATGGCCAGGAAGATCTTATCGGAGAGGCTCTTGATGCTGCCGCGATTGCAATCCTCAGACTTCCAAGCACATATTTTGGTCCTTCCATAATGAAACTAAATATTTTTTTTTAAAGAATCATTTTCTAAATAAGTGCTAGGGCTCAATTCCAATCAAAACTCTCAGCAGCTTTGTTTCTGGCCTTAGATCTTATTAAAGTGATTTCCTCCCCCCTGGAGCTGAACTAACTTGAAAATTTTAAGTCATAACAACATTCATAGGGGTATCTTTTCTTTTTGTTTTCCCAGTTTATAAACTTGCAGGCCTCATTCCAAATGGGCCTTCCGTAAAGTGATGGTGGAATATAACATTCCAATGTTCTAGCAGTGGAATTGCTAGATGTAGTTTTACAGCAACAAACCCGGAGGTGAAATAGGCAACATACACAAATGCAGCAAGTACATAGTAATCATTCAAAAGGAAAACCCAGGCATTATTTTTCTTAGCAGTATCTCAACCTAGGCTGCCATAGAAAATGCTTCTTTCTATAATAGCAGACCCAGGCTTCTAAGTAATTTGAGCCAGATAACATAGAATTGTTTCTTGGACTTTGGGGCGGAATTTAGGATTTATCTCTTAAATGCAACTGGAATACCATTTGGGATGAGTATAACTCAAGCAGCATAGTGAGGAAACACAACTAAATCCAGTCCTGTCAGCTGAATAAATATGTCTAAAGGGTACATGGTTGTAGTTAAGACATTGCACATATAATGCCATCCAGTAATTCTTTAGTATTTTTGCCAATAAAACAATAAATGGATTTGGAAGAATAGAGTTCCATTTTATGGTCCTTTTTGCTGACAAGCAATTAGTACCAAAAAGAGAGCTTTTTGAAATAAATATTCAATCTACCATGTGGTCCTGTTTCTGTTTACTCAGAGGCAAACCACCCTTTTGGGGTTACTTGTAGATAAAATTGTGCAGCTTCAATTTTTAGAATGTAGAAATTAAATAAGGATATTTTGTTCATATCACATGAACAGTTATTTATTTATACTTGTAGTTTAATGTACAGGAACAGTCAATATGCCAAAAGGCAGGTGCTGCATGTGGACCAAGGTCTGCTAAGGCATCTGAGGATTTGAAGAGGGTGGGGTGTGTACAGAAGGCCTTGTTTTTCATCAATAAAGAAATCAGTACACACTTATTACAACTATGAAGAGATGGAGTTCATTTTTCTGCAGCATGTTAACCCTATTGGTATGCAAACCAGTTTGCTGAGAGCAAAGGGAGAAAAAGAAATAAGCTTTGCAAAAAATGTTCAATGAAATCTCTTCAGATCATGTCAGAACTATTCACTATTAGAAATAACTCTTTCCAGCTTTTGAATTTTGAAGTAAAGCCGTTAATCAAAAAAGCTGCCAAATTATTATTTTTACTTATTTATGCCTTTTATTTATGTATTATTTATATTTGTTAATTGATACTTCTGTGCCCAATTTGTGCGTTATAAATGAGTGACATTTCAACATGGAATTGCATGAATAGATGTATAACTTTCAGCTGCAAACCCAAACATAAAATTTGCATTAAATTCAACTAAAATCATTGAGGTTTACCTATTTTCCTCTGGCTTGCTTTGAGAGAAAAAAATAAATGAAGAATGGAGCATTTTCTATGATCATTTAGATAATCTTGAATTGTTTAGTACAGAAACTTTAAAAAAGGCTACCTTAAAAGTGTATAACATACAGACAAACAATGCATGCAACAAAAATAATGCATTTTATTAGGTGTATCATAAAACAAAGAATACCAATGACCTTTAAAAAAGATCCAGTTGGTATCTCTCATAACCCTGTAACATTGAAGATTAATGTTGACAACATATGGTCCAAATATAGTTCAACAATAAATTCAGATTGCACAATCCAGTTATAGATAGCAGAGAAATGAAAAAGAATATGGAAAGGGTTTTGAAAGACCTTTAAAAAAAAGAAATGTGCATTTGTTTCCATTGTCTTCTAAGACCCCCACATGGCATAGGTAATAAGATGCATGATAAACTATGTTCATTCACATTCTTAAGAATAATTTCAGAACAATTGGGTTAAATGCATCTTCTGAAATATGTATTCAGATTTGTTACCTTCAGATTCAGTAATAAATCTTTAATCTTCCATGATTTGTAATTAATCCAAAATGAATATCTCCTGGCTATAGGCAGATTTCATGTTTCAGGCTCTACATTATTTCTTTAGATAAGGCTAAGGCCTAACAATTAGAATCAAGTGCAAAAATACCTTCTGAACATGACCTAATTTTTTTTAAAATACCCACACACATATAATTTAACCCAGAACTGATAATCACCCTAGGATGATACACATTTATATAACTATGGTGGAAATTTTCCCACATTTTTTTTCTTATATTTATATTGTTCTAATTTAGGTAGAAAAAAAATATTTTGTGTTACATAGAGAGAAACCCTTGTTGGCACATCACTCACCAGATCTATCTGCTCCCAATCTCTGACCTAGAAATCTTTGCAAGATTCTTGCCTTTATAATCGGGGTTTTGGTCACCTGCTTTGCTTAGAGACTATTCACATTTCTCTAGCCTCCTAGTAACATATGTCCTTGACTTCTATTGAATTAAGTGTTAACTTATAGAGCAGGTAGATTTTGTTCCTTTTTGCTACACTTTAGCCACATCTTGTTAATGCAGTAAATCTGTTGGTATATAATTCAGTTCACTTTTTAAAAAAATCAGGATATTTTCTGTTTTATGGAGATAGCTACACAGACAAATGGCTTTCTTTAATTTATTCTATAAGAGAATGTAAATGTGTTCTAAATTCTTACATGTTCCACCTGGTATGATCTAGACTTCGAGTTCTCAAGGCAGAGCATATGTGAACATCCCAGACTTTATTTTAAATGTTGAAATTGTAAACCAGTTTATCAAAGAATGTAAGTGGCTACAGATTGATCAAGCAGAACTATCATTTGCTATATAGTCCATGCCAGCTTAAAATGAAAATCTGTTAGGGTTTTCATCCATTTCTACAATTAATTATATTGTCTTCTAATTTTACAACTCCAGTCATTATCTCGTGCTCCAAATAGATATGACTATAATATCAGTGTGCAAACTTCAGTTCTTTCATCCTAGTGACTACTGAAAATGTTTGCTGGGCAGAAAAAAGCTTACTTTATACCTCAAGGGGTTGAGAAGTGAATCAGATCTGTAATTGACTGACTTCAACACTGACAGCCTTTGAAGCTTCACCATTTTTTTTAATACTTTGTTTTGTGGAAAAAAAAGACTGACATCCTTTTATATGTTTGGAATTCTTCAATGGGTGTAAAATGCTAGGTAATGACAGAAATTATCTTGAGGCTTTGTCTGTTTCCTCTTGCAATTTTATTGCGGTGCTGGTAATAGTTAACATTTTATGCAAACAGCTGCTTTCTTCTAAAACGTGCATGTTCTGCTGTGTCATCTCATATTTTGTGATTGTCAGAGTTATTCTGAAAATGGCCCTTACTTCCTCCCTTCATTTTTTTAAATCTCTAAACCTATGGTTTTGCTTTGGCATGTTAGTGGCTATTCTGCCATGGTAAGTACAGACAACCAGTTCAAATAATAATTATTTTATTTTTGACTGTTTACTTGCACTAACTCTGGACTATTCACCCAATTGTTCTATTGGAAAGATTAATTTCTTTAGAGAATTTGATTCCAAAGCTGTTTTCCTTAATCATTGGGAAGTATAAATATTTCACATTAGCATATAAAAATGCAGTCCTAGATTCTTTATAAAATGCAAGAGATACAGTATTCAGGCAAATTTATTGGCATATTAGAATGTCACAAATGTACTTTCCTTCTGCATAATCATAATAAATATCTTATTCTTCCATGTTGTTTATCTCCATCTCTAAAAAATCGAAAGCAAATCTGCTAATAAGATACAAAGAACTGAGATATTCAAAATAAACCTGCCAGCCTATTCATAAGTCCACTTAGTAGTACCCTGATTCATGAAATTCACAAGATTAATTTCTGAAAAATTAAGCTCGTGGTCCAACAATCCAGTTCTTTTTCATAAACTGTACTGACTAGTCACAAATACATAGTAAAAAGAGCAGATGGCTCTATTTTGTTCACTTTGACTTCATAATTAAATATGCCAGTGTTTAAACACCAGTGCAGAAATGAGGAACATGTAGCTTTCCTGATATTGTTACCTTCAAATTCCACCAACCTTTGCCAGCAAGATCTGTGATGGGTATAATATGAATTATAATCCAGCAATCCCTAAAAAGGCATTATGTGGCAGAACCCTTTAAGTAGTTGCTATGCTATGCTTATTCTACAGAGTGAGAATATTCACTGTTTTTATTGCTGACCCAGGTCTCCAAAGATTTTGAACGGATACTTGATTGATATTATGACTGATTTGCAAAGATTATGTTTTAAAAGAACATACCCGTTGAGGCAATGAAACCCAGAATATTACTAAAAAAGAATTTACACCATGGACTTGTAAGAATTACTGGTCAATTTCAACCTTTCTTGCACGGTCAGACTTTTTTTTTTTTTTTAATTTTTTCTGTGAGTGGATTGCATTTGTCACAAAAGTATTTCACTCCCATCACTCTGTTACTGTTGTGACATTTTCAAGGAAATCCCAGAGACTTATATAAACATATGCTGGTGTGAATGAAATATCCAAAACTATATCCTGTAACCGCTATTTCAACTTCTCCATCTGCCAAGATAATAACACTGCTAGCAAAAAACAGGCTGAATCTGTGAGAAAACCAAATATTCAGAAAGTTACAGGGCAAAGCAATAACTGAATTGAATAGTGAATAAAGTATTAGAAATTGTATTTAGCTTTTTCGCCTGTGGAGAATAACTTTAAAAACCACTATTTCCCTTGCTGGGTCAGGGGGACGACGATGATAAAACTGAATTTAACTATAACTTAACTATAATTAACCAAGATCTGTTTCATAAAGATAGCAACTCTATATGTTCAAACTGGTGGGCACATCAAATGGGCTTAATTTCTGAATGCAACAATGAAATTAATGTGCAAATTTAACATCATTTTAGTTCACTATATTGTCATTGTACCTCGTACAACGAAATTAAATACCTTCTTCAGTGTACATGAATATAAAATAAAATACAAACACA
>JAOYMU010000263.1:16618221-16629494 GCA_025802295.1 Psammodynastes pulverulentus | reverse complement strand
TCATTATCTATCTATCTATCTATCTATCTATCTATCTATCTATCTATCTATCTATCTATCTAGCTATCTATCTAGCTATCAATCATCTCTATGTAATCACATCTGTATAGTTACCCATCTCACATAATAACTCTGGATGGAATACTTAGTAATAATCAAGACTATAAAAGCGTTGAAAAACCCATTTTAAAATTAGAATAAAAGCCGATTTTTAAAAAACCAAAAAAAAAAAAAGGGGTGGAGATACCTACAGAGAGTGGATTTCATTAACTATCACACAGCCATCTGACAGGTTATATTATATTATGGGATCCTCAGGGTAGTTAACAAAGCCATATTCAACAGGGTTGTGGCCAGCCCCAGGTGGAGGAACTGTTGTTCCACAGGGTGGAGGGGCTACAGCAGAAAAGGCTTTTTGGATAAGACTCAGATGCAATAACCAGTTCTACTGCATAAACAAACTATCTGACAGGAATGATAATTTCTTCCATCATTTGTGCATTTAAGGATAGCAAAAAAAAAACCAACAACAACCACTCATAGTGCATTTTCTGGGTAAATACAGAAATCAGCATTTAAAAGGAGATGATACAGGCAGGAGTTTTCACGATAGAAATAGAGTTCTTTCCCTTTTTCTTCCAACAATCCAAGACAAAAATATAAAGGAATAATATTATTATCTAGGCTTTGAGAAAGATCTGGGGAAATAAAACCTAAAAACCTAACCACTCCTTGAGATTTGTCCTCTCTTTCTCTCATGCTAATGTTGGTGGAAGGTTGCTTGGGGAGCAGCAGAGGCTCTGCTCAGCTGGAGCATTGGAGTTTGCACAATGAAAACTGCGCTCAAAGCATGTAAGAGTTCAGTCTGAAACAATGGACAGCAAGCAAAATCAATGTAAAACCACAAGGATTAAGCCTAAATGAGGCTCGCAACTAACCTAGACCAAAGGCCTCAGCAAAAAGAGAATCCCACATTCACAATTTGATTATTGTTCAAATTCTGGCAGCGTCTATCAGCTCCTGCTGATCTCAGCCTCTCTATTGTACTAGACGTTCATAATATCTATTCAAGGAGATGGTCTCCTTTCCCCCACAGAATTAAAGCTTTGGCAGGCACAGTGGGATAGAGAAAGAAAAATATTAGGCAGAATTTATGAATGGAGAACCAGAAGTTTTTGCAAGAGGACTGTCAGTTGGATCTTTAGGGCAACATGTTTAAAGGAATGTTATTTAAAATCTTAGAATGCCATCCAGATGTTTACACTTTAGCTTCTATCAGCCAAATACAACACTGCCAATGGCTTAGAATGTGGAATTGTAGCCCAAACTTTCTGACGGACATCAAGACTCCCATCCACTTTAAATAAGACATGCTATCTTATTAAATCCACACCATTTTTTAATTATTAATAATATTTAAGCCACCTCAACATCAAGAATAAAATCATTTTAAAAACATGAAAGAATAACTTGAAAATCTGCAAATAATTTAAAAAGACCAAGTAAAAACGTGGAATCTCAAGTATGTCTTCATTCCAGAAGTCCATTTTTATTGACATTTAAATCCAGGTTTCTTGGCAGCATTTCAAAATAAGTTTGCCATTGTTTTCTTCCAGGATTTTTATGGTGGATGAAAAACAGCCAGGAGAGAAAGAGTTAAGCTGCTTTACATTTAAAAAAATACTTGGATGAAAGTTACATGGAACTCCATATGTAGCCTGGCGATCCCAGCAACTGGTTCCAATGAGACCATTTGGACATCTGCCAAACAAACAATAAATTATTTGCCTAGCTGCTTTTCTTACTTAGGGCATTCCCCCAAGACCCTCTTAGAATATATTAGGTGCAAATAAAGCTTCCCCTTAACTGATTGGAAAGCAGCATGAAAAGGCCCTTGGATAAATCTCTTGCTTCGGAAAAGTAGTGCAGCTATGCACCATGTAAGGTGGCCAAATGCCTTTTGATACTTGTTGGACATGCCTCTCATAAATTTCCCTGCACTACTGCCTGAGCTTGCACAATGCATAAAATTAAATTATGCTTGGATCACTGGTGATTTAGTATCACGTGAACCAGACGTGGTATTCAGCAGGTTCTGACCAGTTCTGGAGAACCGGTAGCGGAAATTTTGAGTAGCTCAGAGAACCAGCAAATACCACCTCTGACTGGTCCCGCCCCATCTATTCTCTGCCTCCCGAGTCCCAGCTGATCAGCTGGGTCTTTTTTTGTTGCCCTGCATAGGATAACGGAGCTGGAAAGCAGGTTAGTGGGGTGGGGACGGAATGGGGATTTTGCAATAACCTTCCCCCAGGAGTAGACAGGGAATGGGGATTTTACAGTATCCTTCCCCTGCAGTGGGGTGGGAATGGAGATTTTACAGTATCCTTTCCCTGCCATGCCCACCAAGCCACGCCCACAGAACAAGTAGTAAACTTTTTTTAATCCCACCACTGACGTGAACACAGTCTTTGTATGGTTAGTTGATGGTTCAATATGATCCCAGAATGTGATCAGAACCTAAATAAATTTTGTTGAGGAACAAGTTGGGATACTGTAGGCCAGGGGTGTCAAAGTTGATTTCACTGAGGGCCACATCAGGGTTGTGTTTGACTTCAGGGGCCGTATGGGCATGGCTGGGGTGGGTGTAGCCAGAGTGGGCATGGCTAGCTTGACATCACTTATGTCAGAGGGCACCTGTGGTGGCCCGGGAAGGGCTAGAGAAATCTTCCTGTAGTCTTCTGCCAGTGAAAATGGAGCTCGAGAGGGCCATGCACAGCTTTGTTTTTGCTGACAGAGGCCCAGTTCCTGAGCTCCGTTTTTGCTGACAGAGGCACCGTGGGCCAGTCCTTTGCTATTTCCAAGGCAGCCCCAAAGGCCAGATTTAAGCACCCTGCAGGCCAGATGCGGCCCGCAGGCCTTGGGTTTGATACCCCTGCTTTAGGGAATATCAACCATTAGCACAAGGGTGAATAGTTCTTTGGAACTGGAATTTTTGGCTGGGATGAGGAAGTGCTTAAAAAATAGGAAAGATAATGTACGTGGTATGAATATAAGAGGACATCAGGAGTTTATTGGCAAAGTCAATGTTTTGGAACAGGCAAGAGGTGGCAAAAAGGACACAGACTACAAATGCAAACTCATTTTTTCACCACATCTGGAGCTGATGGACATGGTCATCTATCTTGGCATCTACCATTAGAAAGGATGTGGCCTAGAGAAGGCCTGGAAAGCCACAGGATGCCAAGGGCTGATGGAATTGAAAAGACTGCTGTGGTGGCAACCAGGTGGAGAAAGAAAGAAAGAAGAAACATGTTTAGAAACAATAAGGACAGTGAGCTGACGGGGTTGGATATGTTTTATTTTATTTGTTTAAAAAAAACTTCATTAATATGTTTTGTTTTCTTCTGGAAGGACAAAGACATTCTCTAAGGCTAACTCATGGCACTGAAGAATATGTAAAGCCACTTGATACTTTATCACAGTCCAGTATTAAACTAGGTTAATTCTATAAACCTGGCCCTAATCCAAGGATCTTTGCATAGATTAACCATTTTCATTACATGACTATTTGCAGAAGACTGTTTATGAAACCACTTAAACTATGTGCAGAGATATGAATATCTAATAAATAAAGACATAGCTCATTCATGTATGGAACTAAATAATTAGGATCATGTTTATATGGGTGCCTTCATTTGGAAAATACTTACGTACCAGTTAAAATTATTAATGCAGCCATCTTCAGTACAGAAACAAGCCAGATAAGCTCTTCTTCGTATGCGTTTGTGTATTGAGCTACAAAAGCTGAAATAGTTCAGTAACTTAAGCAGAAGATGTTTTCCCATTTCAGTCCATCAAAGCCTAGGTCTTCTTGCAAAAACAAACAACCTTTTTTTTAAAAAAAATCCTGCATTCCCCCCATTTTTCCCCTTAATCTTTATTTTCATTGTATTTCATGTTACCATAACCCTCAATAAAACACATGGAATAAGAAAAACAAACAACACAACCTCATGTCTACATTTTCCCTCTCCTTATCTCTTACAACTCTTGGATACCCAGGGGCCTCACACTTTTTGGAATGTCAGATGTCTCCCTCTATGAAGTGCCTTAGCCCGGAGCTGACGTTAACAGGAAGATGTGTCAACAATTTAATGCAGGGACAAAAGCAGAAGAACCCTCTAAAAGCAGCTCAAGGAAGTCTCCTCTGATAATGAGTTGGAGCAAAGCAAATGGCTTAGGCACAGGGAGGGACGTTTTCCCATTAGCCACAAAGTTCCTTGTTTTTATTGTTTTCCCACTACTCCACTGTCAATTAATACCTGTCCTTTATGATTACTTTTGTTGAGCAAACAAACATCCTTTAAGTTTCTTTCACTAGAACTGGGTTTTTAAAAGATGAAATGGTGGAAGGAGGGAGGGAGAGAGAGAGGATGTGTCCACAACAGCACTCAGTATGGAATCCCACTGCAGGAGCTGCGGGCTTTACTTACTCTTTGTTTACTTTCCCCCTGCCTGGGAAAATACATTTTAATGCTCCATGTGCTTATTAGGATTCTACCACATTCTGTACATTCAGTGCTTGTCGCAATTTTTTTTTCGTATTTTCAAAATAAGACATGGCTGGGGGGGCTTCAGTTTAGCCAAAGCCATATTTTCTGAACACAACCTCTGGCTAGTTGATTCAATGCAATGAATTATAATAAAATTATTCACTAAACCCACATCTACCTAGCCCCATGCCATTTTTGTGCTTAACTTTCTTTAGTGTCCTATGCAGGGGTGGGCTGCTACCGGTTTGCCCTGATTTGGGTGAACCCATAGCTAACTGGTAATTTTATGGCTGGTTCGGCAAATGGGTAAATCCCACCTTTGGCTGCCCTGCCCACCCTGCCCACCCCTGCTAGGAGTTCCCACGCGGCCCATTTCGGATCCCAGGTAAGGACAGGGCCTGTACAGAGGTTCGGGGAAAGCAAAAAATGGGCCTCCTGGAGGCTCTGGAAGGGCAGAAACGAGCCAGAATCTGGCCTTCAGAGGGCCCCCAGAGCCCCGGTAGACCTTTTTCACCCTCCTAGAGGCTTGAGGAAAGTTTCCAGACCCTGGGGAGGGTGAAAATGCTGCCCCGCCATGGTGCAGGAGATCAACTAAGCCAGGGATGTCCAAACTTGGCAACTTTAAGACTTGTGGACTTCAACTCCCAGAATTCCCCAGCCAGCATGAACTAAGCCATGCCTGAACTGAGCCGTGCCCACCATGGCCACACCCATCCAGCAACCGGGCCGAGAACCGGTTGCTAAAATGGTTAAAGCCCAGCCTATGAATGGTTCAAAGCACTTTTATCTATGTGCAAAAAGGTCAGATGAACACTAGAAGGTGGCAAAGAGAGTAAAACAACTTAATTATTTTCTGCTGTGTAGTGGGCACCTGTATTTTTTTCAGCCTGCATGTAGTAGTCCTATTCCCACATGTTGAGTTGGGAAATGAAAAGGGGAGCCTATTTTAATTTACCACAAAAACGGAAGTCCTGCCAAGACTTGAATGCTTCCTTGCTATGCAATTTCCTGGAATCATAATGGAACTTGAACCCCAAAGTAAAACATTATGATTCTGTTTATCACCATCATCTTTTAACAACCTTATTATCCCTTGCGGGGTGGAGTCTAGGAAACTAAATGGAGCTGAGTGTTACTAGCCAGATGCTCTTTCTGTCGCCAATGCAGAGTTATATTCAGTAGATATATTCTCAATGTGTCCAGAGAGAGAAACATCTGACTCTATCTAGGATCGAACTCACAGCCTCCTGATTGTGAGGCAAGAGTTCCACCTCTAGGCCAGCATTCTATTGTGATTCTGTTCACCTCTCCTCTAAAATAAATTTAACTGAATTATTGGGCTTATTCTTGACTCTTAGTAACTGCCTAGACAAGTCCCTGCAGGTTGTTGTTGTTCTTGTTGTTGTTTTGCAACGTTTTCAGAAGTGGTTTGCCATTGCCTTCTTCCTAGAGCTGAAAAAGAGTGACTGGCCAAAGTCCCCAGCTGGCTTTGTACCTAAAATGAGATTAGAATTCGTGGTCTCCAGGTTTCCCTTAAATCAGCAAATCAAAATGGCTGTCTCTTCTCCAGTAGGTATTGAAGTCTTAACCGTAAAGTCCCTAATAGTAGAAGGAAGTTGAATGTGTGGAAAGACAGTCTTCATAAGTAAACCACGTTGTATGTGTATATTGACTAAGTGCTTGAGTAGAAAAGTGATGAATAAATATGAATCAATGTGTTGTAATTTTTTCATTGCAGGGATTTATTATTTATAAATAATTATAAAAACAATAAAAGGTTTGCATTAAAAATCCTCACTGAATTTACTTGCAAGTTCAGGGGGAAAAAAATCTTTGGGGATTATTTTTGAATAATGCACCTCTTAACATAGTCACATGCATATACCAATGAAGAATCATACAAGAATCAAAGGCCTGGGAGGGACCTTGGAAATAGCACCTTTTTGTAATGCCTGTATACAGAAAATAACATTGAAAAAGCACTACACAATCTAAAATCATCACTATCTATTGGACCCAACGGTGCATACTTCTTAAAAAAGCTCTCCACTGCCATAGCAGAACCTCTAAGCCAGAGATGTCCAAACTTGGCAAGTTTAAGACTTGTGAACTTCAACTCCCAGAAGTCTATGTAAATAGCATCTATTGCTTTGCCCTGATCAAGTTGTATAGTCCATATGTTTTTGCAGTGTAGGAGTTGCAGATTACAGGATAATTTTTTTCTGAAGACAAATTGTTTATTAGAGAGTAGGTTGTTTGTCTCTAAGTGGAGGATAATGAATTGGTTAATAATTGATTCCATGACTTTGCAGGTGACGCAACATAAAGAGATTGGTCTGTAATTTTCAACTAGGCTGGGGTCTCCTTTTTTGAAGATAGGGATGACCATGGCTAGTAACCATAGGTTAGGCAAGGAGCTGGTCCTGAAAGATTTTTCAAAGATTATGCTTAGAGGTTCTGCTATGGCAGTGGAAAGCTTTTTTAAGAAGTATGCACATAGTCTGTCGGGTCCAATAGATAGTGATGGATTTAAATTGCGTAGTGCTTTTTCAGTGTTATCTTCAGTAAAATTGATATATATTAGATAGTTGTAATTGTTTGTGGTTCAGCAATGAAATATTGGGCATGAGCCACTGCTGTTTACAAAGACTGAGCTGAAGAATGTGTTAAAATGGTTGGCTTTAATGAAGTGATATGAAGTGATACATGATCATTTAGAAGGATAGGAAAGTTTAGAGGGGCATATTGAATGGTGGTAGTATACAGTATTTTTAACTAGCTTATTTAATCTTATGTCTTTAATTTCTTTGGATGAATGTTTCTCCTTTTTTGTGCTTTTGCCCAGTTTATATTAAAAGGGAATTACATGAGGCATATATGTGTTTATATGAAATTAATGTCCAGATAGATAACACCATGAATTCTTTAAGGGAGGGTAGAATTAATTGTGGCATTAGATTTTTCAGTAGATGCTGCAGTTAGCACAATTCAGTCTTTGCAACAATTCTGCACAATATTGGAAAATGACAATTCCAAAGCAGTATTATAACTCATAGTGCACTGCGGTATTATATATAATGCTACTCTGAATAAATGAAGGCATTTGTTGACTATATAGATCAATGTGAAATGGCAATATTAGAAACAAATTATCTTTTTATGTTTAAAAAGAATAGATGTGTGTTTTGAATTATTTTGAAAAATGATTGTTACACAGCAAAATTACTTTTGTATTGCATTAAATTGTTCATGATGTAAAGCTGCACATGATCCTTTTCTTTTAATGCTGCTCAAAATCAGTTATTTTTTTAAGTTTGTTAATTTATTTATGATAGTATCCACCTTTTCTATGAAACGCCATTTGGTATCCATGGGTATCTTCTGTAATATAAGCCCTACAAGAACATAGAGTAGGTTGGATGGAGAGCAGCTGCCCCCAAGTTAGCTTTGTGTTCGAGTGGTGACTTGAAGTGGGTCTAAGTCCAAACCCTGTATGTGTGTATGCTGCCAAATTTTCATTTTCTTTGAATTATATATTCGATGACTAAATCCCCAACAGTTGTTCAAAATGGATTTTTACATTTAGGGTGTGGAGTCAAATTTATTGCTGTTAAGAAGTAATAAATACTAAAATTATAAAAGACTAAATTTCAAATACAAGTTAACAGATTTCTGATTCTAAGTCTAATACATAATTGTATATATTATTATCCAATTTTGAAATCCAGTCATGATATAATTCTAGAACTATTCCAAAAATACTATCTAGAATTACTTCACCTTATTTTTAACTTCATTTATAAAATATGCCTATTAATATATTATGTCCATATTTGCACTGTACTTTTAATAAAATATATATTTGTGATAATTTAAATTTCTTTTTATAGGAAAGGAGGCCCGGAAGAGGGAACTGAAGAAGGTAATAGATCTTTGCCAAATTACAAACAGAGGTTGGCAGTGCTATATGTTTCTTGTTAGCTTTGTATCTGACATTAAGCACATGTGTATTAATATAGAGTTTACAAATCATATTAGCTAATCAACTTTTTTCCTAATAAATTGTCTTGTCTGAGCAAGATTTGATATAGGGCGCTGGGTTAGGATTATGGTGCTATTAATAAAGCTATATTTCATAAATATTAAGTACATTTTAAAAGGACATAAAAACAGCCTCATAAAACATGGACAGAAGATAATATATGAAATGATTATGTATATTCAGTGGATATAAAAAGTCTTGATAAAAGGCAGATTTTTTAGATTTAAAAAAATCAGACCAAGATAAATAACTTAAGAATTTTTTCTATCTTCAATATAAATAAAACTACAATTCAATTGAAAAACAAATTGAAAACTTTTAGGAGGAAAAATAGCAATAAAAATACACAATGTAGTTGCATAACTGTGCATACATTCTTATAAGTATGGATGTGACTGTCTTCAGAATTAACTAATGACATTCAACCCGATGGTAAATAGTAGTCAGTACACACCTGCCATCAATTAAAGTGACTTTGATCAATTCCATATAAAGTTCAGTTCTACTAGATTTGTCTGACATTTATGCAGTTAACTTTTACAGCAAAAGACATGATCTGCAAAGAAGTTGCAAAGCATCAAATTCTCATTATTGACACGTATCAGTCAGGAGAAGGGCACAAACATTTTTTTCCAAAGCATTGGATATGCCACAGAACACAGTGAAGACAGACATCAACAAGTGGAGAAAATATGGCTTCAAAATTGATGAAAAAACAATAAGAAAAGTGATCTGAGAGGCCCCCAAGAGGCCTATAACAACATCAAAGGAGCTGCAGGAATTTTTTTAAAATATTGGTTGCGTACTATATGTGACAACAATTTCCCGTAGTCTTCATATGTCTGGGCTATGGGGTAGGATGACGATGACAAGACAGAAGCCTTTTCTAATAAAGAAGGAACATCCAAGCCTGACTGAATTTTGCAAAAACTTACGTCAAGTCTTGGAAACTTTGTTATGGTCTGATGAGATCAAGGTTGAACTTTTTGGCCATAATTCCATAAAATATGGTACAGAAACGTCATTGTGCATCACCAAAAGTATGCTTTGGGGCTGCTTTTGTTCAGTTGGCACTGGGGATTTAGACAAAATTATAAACATTCAAAATATTGTATTTATTTATTTGTTAAATTTCCTATCTCACTGTGGGAAAACCTTCAGGTCTCTGCTAAAATGCGGAAGAGGAATGTTATCTTTCAGCACAATAACGTCCCAATGCATATATTCAAATCAACAAAAGAATGTCTTCACCAGAAGAAGATAAAAGTTTAAGAATGGCATAGCTAGAGCGTGGACCTGAATCCAATTGAAGTGTGTGTGTGTGTGTGTGTGTGTGTGTGTGTGTGTGTGTGTGTGTGAGTGAGACTTGAAGAGGATTGGGCATAGGATATGTCCTTGCAGTCTGACAGATTTGCAACACTTTTGCAAGGAAGAGTGGGCAAAGATTCCCAAGGCAAGATGTGCCTTGCTAATAGGCTCCTACTCCAAAAGACAGTGCTGTCATAAAATAGAAAGGTACTTTAACAAAGTAGTTTAAGGGTATGTATAGTTATGTGATCACATTGTTGTATGTTTTTTATTGTTACTTTTCACGGTAAGGATTTCAGTTCATTTTTAAATTGAATTGCATAGCATATATGTTATATTAAAGATGGAAAAAATTCTGAAGTGATTTATCTTGGTCTGTCTTTTTACATTTCAAAAACCTGGCATCTTAATAGGGATATGTAGATTTCCCATATCCACTGTGTTAAAGAGAGGAAGAATGAATATACTGTATTTTTCAGACTATAAGATGCACTGGAGTATAAGACGCACCTTAGTTTTCGGGGAGGAAAAAAAAAATCTTACCTTGGCTTCTGCCTCCCAGCAATTTACTTTCTTGCAGCAAGCAGCCTGTTTCAGTTTCACTTTCCCAGCACAGCCTAATTAGCATGTGGCTCGGCCTCTGGAAGATCAGCTGTTTCAAGTTGCAGGGATTGCTGTAGCCTAATGGCAATCCCTGCAGTCTGAAACAGCTGATGTTCGGAGTTCGAATGAAAGGACCATCAGCTGCTTGTGCTAATTAGGCTGTGCTGAAGCTGCAACAGGCTTTTTGCTGCTTGCTGCAGAGGTAAATTTCTGGTGGGTGGGGCTTCTGCAACTTTCGGTGTATAAGATGCACCCAAATTTTCACCTACTTTTGGGAGTAGAAAAAGTGCATCTTATACTCCGAAAAATACGGTATATTTGGATATGTTGGAGGGTGTCACATTGCCTGTAAAACTTGAATAAATAAAACCCTCTGGGTTTGCCTGATAACATAAGACTCAAAATTAGAAAAGTTGCACTTTTACTTTAAGTAAATTAAATATATTGCCTGTGAAGTCCAGGTCCTTAATTCTGGCTTTTATTTTCTGCTGAGTTCAGAACAAAAAGCAGCGCATGATGGTGAGAGCAGCAGTGCTAAAGATGAAGGATCCCAAACAAATCATTCGAGACATGGAAAAACTTGATGAAATGGGTAGGTTTGAATCTCTTTTTCAACTCACATAGAAAAAGTAATGTGATAGAAAAACTAGTTTAACAAGCATTATCCATTACTGTATGAGAAAGTAAATTGACTTCCGGCGGCTCCGTAGCCCTTCGAAGGCGCTTCCTTTGAAGCGTCCGTTTTTCTCTTTCCGTAATCGCGAAGG
>JAOYMU010000263.1:16566731-16577955 GCA_025802295.1 Psammodynastes pulverulentus | reverse complement strand
ATTCAACATATCTTAAACAATGTATTTTTTTGTATTCTTGACCAATAAAACTTTTACTATAAAAAAAAAAGATATAAAACGTTATTGTAGTGCATGCATCCTGTTAATTCACTGAGACACCATCAAGTCTTAGGTATCTGTGGCTTTCTAAGAGTGGGGAATCCAAATCAGTCAACCCAAGGTAAACATAGGCACGGGTGTCTAAATCCTAAACATTTGTTAAATGCTTTATAATAGTAACATTGTATATAAAATGAGTGAATGCACCATAGAAGTTGATCAGGATAACACCTGATCCCCTGTTCTTTATCTATTTATAAAGCCTCATAATTCCTACGTGGCACAAAGGGCAATCTGTGTGTTGGCAAGTGTACAAAATGAACTAATGCTGGTTCCGTTTAGAAGGCCTTAGAGGACAAATGAAGAGCCATTAACTTTACATCAATGAGACTGTACCTTGAGTGTGGAATAGTGATGATAGTTTGCAGCGATGAATTAGAACAGAGATGTAGTATGGTATTGAGTCCAGATTCACACCCTATTTATAAAGGCTTATTTTGTAAATAAATATGCAGGATCTCTGAGAGGGGTTATCAACAGTGTCAAAATGACAAGGTGAGGCAGGATTTTGAATATCTTGGTTTTATCCGCAATGTTGGCGCTGTTTATGCTCTGCTGGGATTTTCCCTTCCCCACATAATGATATATAATTGAATGAATCCAGTCTACGGAAGCCATTTTTAATACATCTTCTATGTTTTTGGAATTCCAACTCTCAGTTTCGTTCCTAGAACTAACATATCTTCCTATAGATTAAGGGACTTTGTGATTTGTTTTACAACCACTTCCATAAGTTTTAGTCTACTCCAGTTTGGGGGGGAAAGGAAAGTTTAAGCAATTATATAAACAAAGCTGTTGAGTGTTTTTGTTTTAAGAAAGGAAAAGGAAAGGAATTCAGTTGAGGATATGTCATACCTGCTCACAACAAATAGTGCAGGCTTGAGTACATACTTTTTTTCCACATTTCCCAAGGACATTCGATATAACAGAAAGCCACCTCTAATTCTGGCAAAAATATGAAGACAGCATAAAAAAGTTAGCAGCAACATTCAGTAATTTGTTCCAGGATTACCTAATTCTAATCAGAATATATGTGTATGTGATAGGTCAAGCTGAAAACGACACTACAAGATTGTATATTCTCTTCAACTTAAATAGATGCAACAAAAGATTAAAAGTATTTGGCCAACTAATCAAAGTGAAATATGCTTCTCCTACAACCCTAAGTATTCCATATTTACTATATAATTTTATATGTGTATAAACAGAGCACAACAACATTTTTTCTGAATTTTCAATGCCTAATATTCACTGATTTTCCTATTTAATAAATGTGTTATCCACAGAAATAAAACTACATTCTGCAGTATATATTTTTCTTTACTCAGAAGAAAATTATTATAATTTCTCCCCTCTGTAAAATGTGTTCACTTGTGTGGGTGTATACATACACACATATACATTCAGTACATATCTAAAGAGAGAGGGGGGGGGAGAGAATATATAGCAATTGTTCTATAGTTTGTATCAGTCCCATTTACTTGGCCATTAGAAATATTCTCAAAGATCATTTGCATATTTAGATAAGAAATGCAACAGAGAATGAAACTGCAACCAGAAAGTATTTTATGCTAATTAAATATATGACCAAAAATATCAGCATTTGTAATCAGACCCAAGTATGTAGGTAGGTGTGCAGGTAGCTAGGAAATCTAAAAAGCAATATTCCTTAGATATGTGGTCAATCGTATCTATTTATTTAGCCAAAGGGAGTGCAGGCTGGATACTGCCTGTAAAAAACGTAAACTTCCACAGCACAACTTCATGTAAGCAGTGGCAGCAATTCAATGTATGTGGTACATCTACAGTATGTATGTGGTATATCTGTTACCATCAATGTGTGAAATTGGGCATTTTATAAAATGCCTAGGAAAGCTACAGAATGTGAACCATGGAATGTCAAAGTATGAAATGCTTCATATTTCACACATTTCCTAGGCATGCTATACAATGCCAAAAGGCAAACTGGCCCAGTATAAAATATAATGCCATTCTAGTCTTCTATGTTGCAACAAGTAGGTCAATACTGCTCCGTCTTTTTTTCTTGTGTTTTTCTTTTCCCAATAAGAAAGTCCTGTACTTTATTTTGCTATTTTTTTTCTTTCATTTTCATATAGAACTTTTCCATAGGGTTAACTCTAACTCTAATGAGTGTCTTTTCATACTTTTCATGCTTTTATACTTTTCATACTAAATGTCCTTGTCATTCTTGCGTAATGCCTAGGTATTATATACAATGCTTAGGGAAAGTATATAGCATATTAAAATAACACAGAAATTTCATACTTTGCCACACACACACAAAATCACATGTTCTATAGATGTCCCAGACACTCTATACAATGCCAGCTTTTCACACATTGCTGCTAACATGCATACATTTGACAAATGGGAAGCTAGGATTGATTACAGCTGCTCCAGCTCCAACCCTGTTTGGACAAGGCAACCTGCCTCTATTTGAGTTATCTGCACCTAATGATAATCAAGCTGTCTACTGTCATTTGATCACCATGGGGTTATCATTAAAAACCATGTAGGTAGTTAAACAGACACAAAAATGGTTGGATGTATGGGGAAAAGTGGCAGAACCTGGGGGTAGAGTTTAAAAAAAAGGCATGGAAAACTGGAGAGAATTCATAACAATAGTCCAGCTTTGTGCAAGCCTGGTGTGTGTACTTGCACAACTGAACTATTGCCAAACAGTTGGCTTGTCCAGAAAAACAGGAACCTTCTGTGTCCATTCTTATCAGCTGGCAGCTAGTAGAAGTCAAAACAACACAGAAAACTACTTTCAACTTTATTTTATTTTTAATTTATTTTATATATTTACATCCCAACATTATTATTGTTATAAATAACTCAAGGTGGCAAACATACCTAATGCTGCTTTCTTCTCCTATTTTCCCTACAATGACAATCCTGTGAGGTAGGCTAGGGGGAGAGATAGACTGGTCCAAACTCAACAAGCCGGTTTTTGGGCTTAAATCAGGACTAGCACCCAGTCATCTGGTTTCTAATCTAGTGTTTAACCACTAAATCAAACTGCTCTTTTGATTCCTTAGGTGTTTTTGAAGAAAAGAATAAAGAATAAAAACAAAATGCAGAATGCTCTTGACAGAATGAAATTTAAGAGAGATTGGCAAAACTCTTCTTTAGAAAAGAAATCGAGCACTATATTATAGAGTAGAGCACATCTGAATTCTTAACAGTGTATGAATTTTCAAATATCAATGTTTTGTTTAGATTGACCAATGATTGCCTTTTCAAAGTAGAATAGTAGAAAAGGCCAGGCACATCCAAAATGTGTTACGTAATCTAAATAAATCAATGCTAAGGTACTTTGAAAAAATATTTCTTCTCCTTTGACAATTGCAGTTAAATATGATTCAGTACTATGGAATGGCTAAGCAAAAAGCAAAAACACTTTTAGGCTAGATTAAATGATTCAATTTTGCACAGGTCAGCTCCTGCTTCAAGGAGGAAGCTACGTCCAGTTCTGGGAAGTACACTCTAAGAAAGATTTAGATACCTTAGACAAAACCTGATCTAGAAAATAAGTTCCCTGAGTAAATACTGAGGCAGGTTTAAGAAAAGACAATTGAAGGAGGATACAGAAGCTTATCAGGCACCTGAAGGATGACAAAGAAAACTACAGCACAGAAAAAGAATCTCTTCTTTCTGAATGTAGGACACAAAATAATGATATTTTTTTTTAGTCATAAAGGACAATTCCCAGTAGTGTATTAGGAAAAGCATTCTAATATTTGATACTGTGGGAAACAATACGTTTTACTGGATATGCTTAAAAAGCTTGGTGCATACTTGTTGAAGATGCTTGACAGGGAGGCCTTGACTTACAACCATTCATTTAGTGACCAGTTGAAGTTACAACGGCTGTGAAAATAGTGACTTATGACCGGTTTTCACACAACTGCTGCAGCATCCCCAAGGTCACATGATCAAAACTGGCAATTGGCCAATTTTGGCAAGTGGGTGCTTGGCAACTGGCATGTATTTATGACCATTGCACTGTCCTAAGTCATGTAAAAGTCATTTGTAACCTTCCCACCTGACTTCCGACAAGCAAAGTCAATGGAGGAAGCGAGATTTGCTTAGCATCCGCATGATTCCCTTAACAATTGGAGTGATTCACTTAACAACACTGGCTAAAAGGTTGTAAAATGAGGAACAACTCACTTACTATCTGCCTTACTTAGCAATGGAAATTTTGGGCTCAATGGTGGTCGTAGGTCAAGGACTACCTATACTTTAGATTTCTTCATAAGGCAGAATTGGACTCAAAGTTTAAGTGACCTATTCCAGTTCCGTAATTTTATAGCAACCAAGACCTTTTTTTAATGCTATATATAACTCTTAAAAAGTGAAACATTTGAAGACCAAACTAGTTGAATAACCATTCAGTCCTACAGCCTGTTTCCATTCTAAGGTCATCTATAGCAGGGGTGTCAAACTCGATTTCATTGAGGGCTGCATTAGGGTTGTGTTTGACCTCGGGGGCTGGGGTGTGTGTGACCAGGGTGGGCATGGCCAGCTTGACATCACTCATGTCGGGGGTGCCTGTGGTAGCCTGAGCACTCTGCCAGAAAAAAACGGGCTCCTGGGCTCCGTTTTCAATCATGACAGCCTCCTGTAGCCCTCTGCCAGTGAAAATGGAGCTCAGGTGTGCTGCACATGCCCCACCAGGCTCTGTTTTCAGCCGTGGCAGCCTCCTGCAGTCCTCTGCCAGTGAAAACAGAGCTCCATTTTTGCTGGCACAAGGTTGCAGGAAGCTGTCGTGGCCAAAAACAGGGCCTGGGAGGGCCGTGCATGGCCCTCCCAAGCTCCGTTTTCACTGGCAGAGATACCGTGGGTTGTCCCTGCACTGTTTCCAAGAAGGCCCAAAGGCAGGATCTAGCCCCCTTGCCTTAAGATTGACACCCCTGATCTATAGCATCCCTCTCATATTTGTTCTAAAAACAAATAAAATGGTGAGACAGAAAGGGCTTCAGATGTATAAATTATGAGAGACAGAGTTCTTGAAGTGTATAAGGGCTTTGGCTTGGCTTTGGTAGCTTCCTCGTGATAGTACTGTAAATGACAAACGTTGTTGAACACGTGCGGCCATGATAAAAATCATTTATTGTGGGTGAGGCGAGGAAAGGAAAGGGAAGTTCATCTCGCCAGTTTGGGCCACCCATTGTACGCAACGAGGGGGCGGTTTTTTTTCTTCACCCTCGCGTGAGCGGCTGCAGCCCGGAAAAGGCACAGTGCGAATTCACAATTCGCCTGTGCCCTCAATGGACCGGCCGCCACTGCGTCACCCCACCTCAGCCCTCGTTTATAACGCGCACCCAAACTTTGATTTCTTTTTTTGGTAGAAAATTTTGCGCGTTATACTCGAATAAATACGGTAATTAAATATACTGCTTTCAACAAAATACAGTAAGAAAAATACAGATTTTCTTATCCTGAACATGTGTTATCCCTTAGCAAAAGGCAATGATTACTGTGTTATATTTAGCAATCTGACTAGCAGATACATTGCACAATAAAGAAATATCATGACAAAAAGTAATAAGAGGTGCTTTAATCCAAGGTGTTCTTTTACAATGTTCTTTTACCCTCACAAGAATCAGCATAATTTTTGATATTTACCTGGTAGGGAGAGGATGTTTTTGTGGAGGAAAATATTTAGGTCAGAAAATATGAAGAGTGTTCTGTCATCTGCAAGAGTATTTGAAAGTCCAGCTTCTTCATTTAATTCTTATGTCTAATGCAGCATCTGTGATTAATCTCCAATTTTGCCAATATAAAACTTATGATATTTGCCTATTATTTCTGTTCCTTGCCTAACTAGGTATTTCTGTGTTTTTCCCATCAGAAAGAAAGATCAGTCACATATGATTTTAATATTAACTATGACAGTCAGTCATTACTTCTTCTATCCCAAAATACCTGTAGTAGATCTATACCTCCAAATACTACTAATTCTTTAGTCTGACTTTCCACCTTCAAACTTGGAACCTCATGGAAATCGTGTATGGCTTTGTCTTGTACTTCTTCCTTATGTGCTGTGTCATGCAGCATGCAGAAAAGTTTTGGAAAAACTGAAAGCTTGCACATTTTTAAATGGCATTGTGATTGCTCAATCAATCAAAATTTATTTACACTCCAAGACCAAACACAATAAAAGAACCAGCCTACAATACCTGAACTATAAAAAGAAATGCTAAAATTGAAAGAAAATCCTAAAGCAATTATTGGGTGCTTAGAGACAATTCACAGTTACGAAAGATCCCCCCCTCCAAAAAAAAAGATACTTATGACCTGATTTCAAAGTTGACTGCATTATCTCCCTGCAGTCACATTTGATTGCCTGGTAACTGACTCACCTATATTGCCATTCTGTACGTCCTGCAGTTACATGACCACCATTTTCAGTGTTTTTTACTGGTTTATGGTGTTTACATCTGCTTTCTGCCCAAAAAAATACCCATTGGATAAAATTGATTCTCTTAATGATAGTGGCATTAGTTTAACAAACACTGCAAAAAAGGTTATTAACCTTGGCACATGATGACTCGGCTAAAGACCTCAATGACTTACAATCATAATTCCAGTTCTGTGATGGTTGTAAGTCAAGAACTACCTGTAGCAGCTAACTGTTAATAGCATGAGGAAGGAATGAGATGGTTTCTAACAGCTATAGGGTTAGATAATGATATTGTGCACCACTCATAAGACCCATTGTGAGGGAGATGGGCAATTCTTAGATAGATAGATAGATAGATAGATAGATAGATAGATAGATAGATAGATAGATAGATAGATAGATAGATAGATAGATAGACGGACAGATAGATAAGAATACCCCAATTCAGAATAAAAATTTACTATAGGATATCTGAGTAAGAAATGGTTAGTGAAGTAAACTGATAATGCAGTCTGAACTTCTTAATGTATTTTTTTGTTCTTCATTTTTTGAACCTGTCTATTCAAACTAGTTTCTATCAAAGAACAAACATCTTTAATCTCTTATTCTTCCTCCTCCTCCTTCTTTCTTTAATATTTGGGTACATTACCCTATAAAATAGATTCATAATACATAGTTTGATTATATACAAGTGGATTGGAATCCTCTGTTTTATTTCATTTACTCCAAGTGTGTTGCCATGCAGATCTGTTTTTTTTCTCTTTTTTACAAAAGAAGTTTTAATGAGCAAGCAGATCGCAATTTTCAAGAGGTAAAGACACATTTTTTTCTACTGTGGGCCACTCCTGTTCGGAATCCCTGTTCCTTTGCCTGAATTCTGTTAGTCATTGATCAGCATACTGCAAAAATGTTGTCAGATTGTCCATATTAGTACCTTTGCCATGACTAGAAATTCTGGTGATGCAATGTGTTAATGTAAAAAAAGTAAGGACTTTCAGATGTGTATGAAAGGAAGGAAAAAATTAATGAATAACCAGCAACTAGCAACTATGTCTGGAATGGCCAAAGAATCACAACTGCAGACTGACTTTGAACTTTGTTATGATTTCTCTATTGTAAATAGTTTTCAGATATACAAGTTAGCCAGAGAATCTTGGTTAGATTAAAAGATTCCAAAAAACCTCCCCAAGCTTTTAATAATCCTCTATTTCAAGATACATATAGAATTTATTTTAAATTCTCCTGGAGACCTGCCTTAAGGAACCCATGGTAGCCACATGTCACAAGAAGGGAGTAACAAAAAGGGTGGGAGAATGTTGTGATAGGGAAATGCTCATTTTCTACGAACTTCTTCACTCAATTGGTTTCATGCTTCCTGGGCTTTTACCTATGATAGTGTGCTTGCCAATCCCTTAATTTCACTTTTTGTTCCTTGGTATATTGTTATTGCAACTCCAGACATACAGTATCTGAAAGAGGGCTTCATAGCCATTGCACATGAAACTTCTTATTTAACAAGGTTAATGCCACTTTTCTTTTCCTTTGGTGTTGGCAGGTTTCGTAATGACAAATCACTAAATCACTCCACTGTGATATGTTAATTTAGGGGAACATTAATTTCTCTATCATGTAACATCATTTGGAGTGTCTGTCCTCAGTGGCTGATTCAGATTTATAAGAGTCTTGATTTTGTATCCGTCAATGCGGTTCTTTAGCGAAGCTGGGATATGCTAACAATATAAGCTGTTCTTAATCTGACAGCACAGTGTGCAGAAGATAAGGCTATTTGGGTTTCCACTGATTTCTAATGGTATACTTAGATAAGAATACACTTTTGTGATGCAATGCAGCGTCTGTCTCTAGGAAAACTGAATGGAATAGCACTATTTTGTTGCTGGATTGCTGGGTCTTAGGTTCCCTTCAGCCCCAAATAATGAGAAAGCAGATAAATGGTGACAATGCTTTAGAACATCCCAGAGTACAATGCATTGAATATAAAATTATTTACTTAGAATCATCATTTGGGGCAGAAGAGAAACTTTTCTCATAGGAAAAGCCCAGGGTCAAAGTTTTCCCCCAACTGAAGTAGAAAACTCTGACCCGAAGCCCAGCAAAGCACCCGCTAACTGGCCACTGGTATGATTTATATAGAGCAGCATCTTTACGTTCATTTGTTTGTAAGTAGGAGAATACTGAAATGTCAGTTGCCAACTGACTTTCTGAAGTGGTACTGTGTGAGGTCTGTGCCACCAATTTTCAGACCTGCCTCATCTTGAATCTCTAATTAAGAATGATCCTTAACTCCGTTTATTGAGAAAGGTATAGTTTACTAGAAGTCAAGTGAATTACAGTAATGCATAGCTGGAACTGAAAAAGCACACACCAAAATTCCAAAGTCTAAATTTTCCTTCTCTTAGTTGCCTCCCATTACTGGGTCCACATGTCCTATAAAATTCAAACAAGATGTTTTTGGAACGGTCATTTTGGGCATAGGTTTGGTATGCAGCTGCATTCCATTACGAGCCAGTTGTCCTTGAAGCCCATCTTGGAAAGATACAGTGAAGTTTTGTTTCTTTGAAGCATCCCTGGTTCACTGCCTGGTTGCTGGATGGGTGTGGCCATGGTGGGGGTATCCTACCAGGACTTCTTGGTTCAGTCATTTTTTGCCTTCCCCAGGGTCTGGAGGCTTTCCTCAGGTCTCTGGGAGGGCAAAAAAGGCCTCCCTCTGGTTCTGGAGCCCCTCTGGAAGCTGGAAACAGGCCCGTTTCCAGACTTCCAGAGGGCCTGTTTTTTGCCCTCTCAAAGCCTCCGCGCAGACCCTGCACTTACATGCATCCAAAACGGGCAGCATGGAGATTCCTGTGAAGAGCGGGGCGGGGTGGGTAGGACCAGCCAGTTGGTTCAACTGTCGGTTCGGCGAACCAGATGTAACTTTAACATCCAGTTTGCCTGAACCCCACCCCTGCCCCCACCCATCCAGCACCCCTAAAGTTCTAGAGAGGACTCTGGAATTCTCTTTAGCTCTATTCTCTGAAAAAATGGTCATCTGCAAACAAAATTTGAATCCTAAGAGCTTAGCCATAAAACATTTTTACTTGGAAATTCTCTTTCCTTTCCTTTCCTTTCCTTTCCTTTCCTTTCCTTTCCTTTCCTTTCCTTTCCTTTCCTTTCCTTTCCTTTCCTTTCTTTATAAAGGCCCCAAAAGTTCACTAACCAATTCTATACTGCTCCAGAGACAGTGGGCTTGACGCTGATCTAATCATTTTGATGCTGTGCTATTTCAGCCTGTCCCACTATGGTTATCTTTCTCCAGAGATTTATAGCATAAGGATGATGAAATCAGGCCTTTATCAGGTTTTTGTCACTTCAACAATGATGAAATGATGTTCCAAAGATACTGCTACGTTGCAGAAATAGCCACTGTCCCTGTTACAATCTTTCACTGCTATAGTGACCTCACTATATATTATACTGTTATATCAGGTGTAATATTCTTTCAACCTTGCACAAGAACGGTAAGGAAAAGAGAGTGATAATACGTACAGTATTTCTGCCTGAGCAGTCTAATACTATTGCTCCATTCTGAAAAACCATTGGCGCAACGTGTTTATCTCTAGTTCTTTAGGGAGACAGTGGCAGATGGTGGTAGACCACATTAACTTTGGACCAAAAGGGAAAGTGTGAGCCTTCATCAATTTGAAAAAGCCATTAAGCTTTGCTCAGATCCATGCACTACTATCTTTTGACTTTGCCTCCAATATAATGGGTAGCATAGCACAATTGATTTTACCCAATTGGTGGCTGCTCTTTGTTGTTGATTTACAGGTAAGGAAGAAACATGGTTTATGCCCACACAATTATGTACAGCTCATGAACTGGGTATGCAGTGAAGAGGACATCAAAGGAAAATGGCAGAAAAAAGTTATTACCAGAGCATCTTTATATTTTATTTAGATATAAGCCTGGGAGGATCCCTGGATACAAAACTAACTCGAAATTAGTGTCAGTCATAATCTTTACATGACCAGAAAATGGGTGGCTGTTTTCCATACATGTTCCTTTTCCATATGCTCCTTCCTGGATGTTTTGGTCACCAACGTGTGAAAGAATAAATAGCTATGCAAGCTGCCTTCTTGCTACAATAGGGAAAACACCAGTTTCTTGAGCTCGGTATAATATATGGTCATATTTTGCCTACCTCGGTACTTGAATGGAAATAAATAAATCTGAAATTCCTGTCGGTGAAGGAGCTCAGGCAATGAAATTATTCAAAGTTCTCTAGGAAATACACGGAATTCTGGAGTCTTGCCACCTTGTTGTTTATGCATGCAAATTAGGAATTATGCAGAAGAGTTATTTGATTCTTGTTTTATTTTTGTTTAATCAGTTGTCTGCATGTTTGTACAGTTGAGTCACTGTCACTTGTGATTGTTTTTGCCATGACACCACAGAGTTTATCAAGAGGCAGAATGTGAAAAAGGAATAATCTCCATTTGAGAGGCAGCAGGATAAGTTGAACAACTACACCCTGTGGGGCAGGCAAGGGATAGAAAGGGGTGCTTCCTAGAATTAGACAAAAAGTGATATCTTTAAAAAGCCTTTAAATATAATTCCGAGTTTTTGGATAATGATTTGCTTTTTGTCACAGGGGTGGGGAACTATGGCCCTTTT
>JAOYMU010000263.1:16511884-16527323 GCA_025802295.1 Psammodynastes pulverulentus | reverse complement strand
ACAATTGTCTGCTGATAGTTGGGGGGGGGGGGGAGCGGCAAAGAATACTGCTGCTGAGGAATTGTAGGTTTAAAACTGCCATTAGAAATGATCCTGAATATTTTCTTCCTGAAGCTAGAAGACTGTCAGGCATTCAGATGAGCTGCCCTTGTGAACATACAGGAAGCAAAACAGGATATACTTGTTTAGGAGTTGCTTGAGGTAATAATACAGCAATCAAAATTCTTCCAAGTTCTCCTAGACAAATGGTGTGGTTCTGAAAAAAGAATATAAAGGTGTCCTTCTAGTGTGAGAAACATTGCTGAAGAAGGACGGACTTCCTTTTCTTTCTTCACTACTCATCAGCAGAGAGTAGGTTTCAGCTGGTCCACAACTCACCCTTGAGAGTCAGTGCCAAAATCATGATGCACAATTAGAGCAATTTAGCTCAGTAAAAAATATACAGGATGGGTGTAGTAAAGAAAGTGAGTTGCCAAAACAGAGAGAAAGGTCTTCCCCTGAGCAATCCAATCCCATGATATTGTTTGGACATTGAAGCTAGTCACGGTGTCATTAGTCATCAGATGAGGCTGTAAGGGACTTGAGAAGTCTTCTGAGCTTGATTGTTTTCTTGCAGACATTTCATTACTCAAACTAGGGAACATCATCAGGGTGCTAAAGAACCTCTAAGACCCAGCCCGCTCCCGGGCAAGCCATTAGAATAAGGGTCAGCAGCCTTAAATACTCAAAGAGCCACAAAGATTTTAACCGGAAGTCCCTTGTTCAATTCTGGAACCGACTGGAAGTCTGGTTCCCCCACTATAGCGTCTCCTCCTAGCGCAGCATCCTTTTTCCCTATCTATCCTAACCAAAAGCCCTATCAATTGTGGAGCCGATTGGTGACAGGGAGCTGCAGCAGAGGGATGAAAGAGCCACATGAGGCTACAGAGCCACAGGTTGCTGACCCCTGCACTAGAATATAAACTGACAGCAAACCCAACTCCTTACTAGTACTGATGATGTTACCTAGTATGGGTAATGAAATATCTGTAAGGAAACAACCAAGCTCAGAGAACACCAAAGGCCCCTCATTTCAACCCTCAGCTACAAATATTCTCCTTTATTGTAAGTGACTTGCCCAAGAGATATTCTTCTGACTCCCCAAGCTGCAGCAGTAATTGTTCAAAGTTATTTTATTTGTTTATTGTTTATTTATTTACTTATTTACTTACTAAGTAATTTCATTATTTTTACAGATAACTTAAGGCAGCAAACATGTCCAACACACTTTCTTCTTATTTTCTCCTTGACAAGACCTTCCCAAAACTACATACAGCCCATTTTCAAAGTTACAATGGCCACACATTCCATCTTGAGGTATGTAGTCACATTTTGGGCACTTGGCAACCAGCTCATCTTTATGGCCATTTGTAGCACCCCCTGTTCACATGACTATGATTTGCGACATTTTGCCAGCTTTCCGTCTTTATTTCTGGATTCTGGCAAAAAACATCCATTGGGGAAAATGGATTCACTTAATGGATGCGCCATTCACTTAACACCTGACACAAAAGAAAAGTCAAAAAATTGGGTCTGGTTAGGTGACGGGTCAACTTACTAGTGCAATCACATACATCTGTAATTCTGGACTCAATTATGATAGTAAGTCAAGTACTACAGGTAGTTATCAACTTACAATCATTTTTTTAGTGACCGTTTAAAGTTAGAATATCACTGAAAAGGCTACTTATGACTATTTTTCCATGGTCATATAATCAAAATTTGGATGCTTGGCAATTGGCCTGTGTTGACAATCGTTCCAATGATCAACTTTTGTACCTTCTGGCAAGCAAAGTCAATGGGAAAAGCCAGATTCACTTAATAACTATGTTACTAGCTTAACAGCCATAGTGATTCACTTAATAAATATGGCAAGAAAGGTCACAAAATGCAGCAAAATACACTTAACGACTGTCTTGCTTAGCAACAGAAATTTTGGGCTCAATTGTGGTCATAAGTCAAGGACTAGCTATATCTGTAATTCTGGAAATTGAAATCCACATATATGGAGAATACCTAGGTTAAGGTATGATGATTAAGGAGGACTGAGCTAGGATACAATATGATGCTTTTTAATTGGGATGATGTAATGTAGAACAACACATCATTTACTGTTTTACTTCTAGCTCTATATTGACCTGGTTATTTGTTTTAAAAAGACAAGGTCTGGCAGACAATCTACATGAATTTTGTGCCACCAAACTGTATTTCCTATAAACCTGTGAGAGCTATAAGGCAGATTATATGAGTTAGTCTCACATCAAAATACATCTCTCTCTCTCTCTCTCTCTCTCTCTCTCTCTTTTTAATAAAACTAATGCCAGTTCTGCACTGCCATGGTGCAAGGTTTCCGATTGCATGAAACAGTATAATTATATTCTGACTGCACACTCAGCTTGTCTTGTGTCTTTCTGTCTTCCGTACAATATATGAAATTTATAAAGGAGAGACAGGATCAGACATACCATTTTAAATATGTGAAATACCTATTAGGTCTATTATAAAAGCTTAAAAAACAGACACCTCAACAAGAATGCAATATTTCCTAGCTTATTTTACTGTCTTTTCTTTTCTTTTCTTTTCTTCTTTTTTTTTTTGAAAAATGTAGATCATTGGATTTTGTTTGAAACAAACCAACCCAAATTACTAAACTAGATGTGATTTGGAGGAAAGGACATTTCCACTCAAGCTTTTTGTTTGTACATAGAAGTAGCCAGCAAATTGCATCTGTGATCAAAAACTGGAGGCTACAAAAATTGCTTTCAATTGCAAATGAAGATTTCAATGCATTTATCCACTCAAGAAAAACAAAGGCAACTCAAAAATGTCTAACTGCTGTAGTAGTATGGGAGTTATTATTTTCAGTAAAGAATGAGAAATAGGGGGGAATTTATTTATGTATATAAATATATATTAGATTTGAAATATCTATTTCAGGTTTCCACATGGAGAGTTTCCAGTGAGAGAAAGTTAGGAGAAAAAAAAACTAAGAGAGGAAGCCATAGAGTTTAGTTAGAGAACTGCATAGGCATTTGTTATGGTAATGCCCTGTCAGTTCACATTTCCACTCTTAAAATTAACAGGAGATATTCACCAAAATGGCATTTGGGAAGGCAAAGGAAATATATATTCTCCCATTCTAAATCTATCCGGACCTCCATTGATAACCTTGGCAGAGCTCTGATTAACAATAAATAACAATAACCTTGTCTAAAGCATAACACAATAAAGGAAAAATGGAAAATCTTTCTTGTTCACAGTCAAGCAGTAATGGTACAACACTGTGGGAAAAATAAGCAAACAGAAAAACAGATATAAAAAAACCAAAGGCGCTTGGCTTTCAACCACTATTGTTGAGGATATAAAAAAGATATAAATAAGCCCCCCCCCAAAAAAAAAAATTCACAAGCTTAGATTTTGTCCTCTGGCAGAAGTCCTGTCTGTAAAGACTACCAAATTTGACGGTCTAGTAGAACCTTTTGATTGTTCTACTAGCAAAATGACTCACAAGATGGCTGTCAAAGAAGATACAACCAATAGCAAATTACCCATTTACCATCAGGCAAATGGCAAGGTTGTTTAGGATTGTATCATTCTAGTCTACCACTCTGCCACCTCAGCTTCTCTTTATCTTTTATAGTGGGTACTTGAACATATTTCCCAGAAAGCTTTGGACTTCAATTAGCCTGTTTTAGAAAAAGGCTACTTGAGTATACATGGGATTTGTTGGCATTGATGGTAATCCAGATTATGCTTTAAGATAGTTGCCTGCTATGCAGCCTACTAAATTCCCATTTTCAAAAATTTTCCATTTGTTTCAAAAATTAGGTTGAGCAGGGATCAAGGGTGGCTTCCAAAGAGACTTTGCCTATTGGGTATCTTGTAGAAATCCCAGCATTTAAGAATGCCCAAATATTCTATTATCTATTGGTCTGGAGAACATAGGTCCCTTAGTATACCATCCCATTTGCTTGCTACATTGGTACTGAGGCATATTATGGAAAAAGCATTGTCTATCATTAAAGAGATATTTGGCCTGTCTATGTACTGGACCTCTCCCATTTAATAGGAAGCAGACAGAACTCCAGTGGAACACTGCCACAGAACTCCATTGGAACACTGCCACCAACAGCACCATGATCACTTTCCAATTTCATGATTCTTGGTAATCTTAGCTTTCAGGTTGTGATGTCAAACCAATCTCCCTCATTTTGTTTTCTTTCAGTAGGTCACTTTCTACTTGTAATGCAACTTTTTTTTCAGCAACCTGATTAGTGCCTTAGATCTGTGGCTTCCTTCCTTAGGTGTGGTGAATATAATTTCTCAGTGGCATCAAGGGAACCCAATTATTAGTTATTGCAATTTGGTCTTATGATGCAAACCCTGTATTAACTGACAGTGTTGTTGCTGAATATCCTGTTGAGGGTGGAGTGCCTTCATGACTTCTCCAACATTCATGTTCCTTTATTGTGTAATGAAACTGTGTACTTAAAGGAGAGGGCCAGTTATTTAGAGCTGTGGAAAGCAGGGTGTTGCCTGTTCTTTGGGGGTGAAGGTATTAATTCCAAGCAATGTTTAAGAAAGCTTTGCATATTGAACTAGGCTTCTCCATCTACTCTGATAATAAGTAAGACTTGCTTATTAGTTCTGGTTGGCTGTCAATTCCTTTACATATTCGTTTCCCGTGAAGGGCAATAGAAGCCTAATATGTATAAGGAAAGGAAAGTCTGCTTATAGTCCTAAAAGTAGACAAGTGGACAGTCATCTACTGATTCTGTTTTGTGCTTTTCCCTGATTTTTGCCAGGCATTTCTCCCCATGAACCAATGGGAATCTTGGTATAAGAACAATATCCTAGTTTTTGACAGGGGTTGTGATGCCAGATAATGGTTGGCTATAGCTCTTCTTACTTTAAAAATCTCAGGTGTCTGAACTTTTTTTTTCTTATCTAACATCCCTGCTGTGCTAGAAAACTTGATTGGGGAGAACTTGCAACAATTTCCTTACAAGTTTTATAAAACATGTAGGTTTTGAAGGCTGAGGTTTAGTTTTAGAATTAGCAGATTTTGCCACATAATTGAAAAGTAGAGGGGAGAAAACTATTTCGGGTACCTATGCTATGTATTAGTTCTCACATTTTGTCCTACATTACCAAACATCATGACTGTCAACATAAATTTATGTATAAATCAATGCTGGGGACATGCTGATCCAAGCTTTATACATCTCCTACCTCTAGCCTTCTTCAGGCATTATTCCAAACATATACAATAATGTCAGCCAGGAGAGAATTAGACCTTTTAGCCAACAACTTGTTACATTTGTGATATTGCTTTTCAGTAGACATCTATACAGCCAGGTAAGCTTCTTGAGAAAGGAAACATATGTGCAAATACCTGTAAACACATTGGCTTGTCTTTGAACAGGAACAAAGTTTTTTGCTCATGAGAAAGCACATAGATGTAGATTAATGCCTTCTTGCCCAGGAACCTCAACCACAGAATAGACATGAATTAAGAAATTGTCTGAAGTTTCTTGCATAGTGCCAATTAACCTGATTCTGGATTGCTTCTCAGTGCATAATTCTGATTTTTTTTTTAAAAAAACCAGAGGGCTGGTTCCAGTTTCTGGTTTACTGCATTTCCTTTTTAGCAATTCTTTAGATTCTTTGATTGTGTCTGAATCTACATCCCACTGAGTGGAATTAGCCTTCAATGAAAACCTCATCTTGGATAGATTTCTGATTTCTTGCCCATATCCACATCTGTGCTGGTTGGAATGAAAACAGTATCTATTAGCATTACATCAGTACAGACCTAGCTACTTGAGCCCATTCTGTTGGTGGACTGAAACACGGCTAATATAGTGCTGGTTATTGGCTGCTAAAAGCAATTGAGAATAATCCAAAGTATGGATTTGTATCAACGTCAGTGCTGACATTCTATAATTCTTTTTTCCCAGAGACATAACTAATAAGAGCCATGGATATACATCTGTATACAAAAGGTTATAGAAGTTTAAGCCAGTTATTATAATTAGGGATCCTTGGACAGCTGTTTCACCACCATATAAAAGAGGAATACACTTCTCATAACAGGCTTGTTTAAGTTTTTGTGCTTTTCTTTGAAAATAAGAAATGAACAAGAAAAAAAAATTCCCAGATAAATCCACAATGAATTTCCATGCATAGAACAGCTAAATTATCAGTTTCTAAAGTAGACTGAATGATATATTTAATATTTCAGAGTACAGTTTTATTTGCTGAATATTTTTTCTACAGAATGGCTCAGTAACAATAGGAAACCTATTTGCCACACAGACATACATGAAGGATGTTATAAAACTGAAGCAATTTATCACGGATTGCAGACTATTGAGCTGAATTTTGGAGGCAGAGGTAAAAGCCAATTTAGCAGGCTGCATGGAAATACTTAACTTGCACAATAGCTGCAATACAATTTTGGAGATGCAGTTAGATAAAAAGCAACACTGGAATGGAACATTGCAACATATGTTTTATCCCAGAAGTTGCAATGACTGCCTAGGGCCACAACAAGCTAAGCATAATATGGAACAGCCTTCAAGCTTTCATCAATGAATAATCTGGTCCCTGTACTCTAAAAATACACCTGCTCTTTTTCACTGATACCGCCCAGTTTCTATCTGTGAGCCAATCACGATTAGTCCTTCCAGGAAATTTAGTTCATTTACACAGTACCTATCTGGGAACTGGGAACAGGTTTTTTTTCTGAAACAAAGGTTCCATAATGTCAATGAGATGTGAAACCAATGTGACTCAACAGCTCAAAGGCGCATTTGGTTGCTTCCGTGCAATAAAAAGAACTAGTTTCTGGGGTCAAAAAAGAAAACCTGCCATTAAGAATTTTACAGTGGATTGTTACTTCACCTGACAGCTGTCAAGTCTTCAGTCTCCCCAGAAAGCTTTCTACAGATCTGATTTAGCATCCACTGAGCTTAATAGAATGATAACCATTGAACAAATCCTCGTGATTACTCTGAACCATACTAATCTCTCCCAAAGACACAGCCCCATCATAAAAGTACTTCTCAATCCCTGGCCTTTGAATAGGAGTTCAATTACATTCCTTTAATGGGGAATCCATCTCTGTTTGACATAGAATTAGCTTTCACTCTTACTTTTGTATATTCAAGAAAAGTGCTTAGATTGCCATGTTCAAGGGAATAATAAAAATGGCATCCCAAAGGGACGCCTCCATCCAATCAGCGTTGTTTCTAATTCACAATCTCCACTGTCTTGACCTATATATTAAAGCAACCCCTTACCCACACAGATTTCTGGGTACTCAAGTTCACAATAAAACTTTGGCTTGGAAGTGGGAGAATGGACCTCTGGCAGTTGCTAAATTACAACTTTTAGCCTTTTTTAATGGTGAGAGATGATAAAGAGTTTTGGGAAAAACAGAGACAGGGAATATCTGTTTTGTTGTGTCTTGCTTGTTGTTTTAATTGAATTTAGGGCAGCCTTCCCCAGTCCTGGTGCTTTCAAATAATTCAGCACACAGAGTAGGAAGGCTGATTTAGCTGTAATATAGCATACAGAGTATAAACCTGGCATCGGATTGTATTGGTCTAAGAATAAGAAGGTAAAAAAGCAACAGCTAGTAAAACTAAAACTGAATACAACTAGGATGTATTTTAAGATTTAAAAGTTATATGTGATAGTGTTGATCATGTGGGAAAAGAAATCCAAAATCTATGGCCACACTATTAATTAAACAAAGCAAATTTTGGATACTAATTTCAGGCATTAGAGTATGAAAGTATTCTGCATCAGGGAGGAATCAGGAGTCAATTAAAGTCTTTGGATAAACTAAAAATACCATGCAGATGTTGGATTACAATTCCCACCATTAAGTGTCATTGCCTGACTAGCTTAGGCTGATGAGAATCAGAATCTCAACTTTTTGAAAGCTGCAGTTTTCTCCAACCTGGATAAGTCCTATGAATTTTGTATCAGTTTTGCAGCCTCTAGATCAGGGGTGGTGAACACGCGGCTCTCGAGCCGCATGCGGCTCCCGGCCAAAATGAATGCGGCTCTTTGCCTCTTATCATTTATTTTGTATACTGTGGCTCTTTGCCAAGTTTGGATTTTGTTATGCTCAGGGCTTTTTTTGAGCCGGAGCTCGGCGGAACGCCGTTCCGGCAGCTTTTTTTAGTCCAGACCACGTGGTCCGTTTCGACCAATCGCGCGCTATCACTTCCGGGTTTTTTTAGCGCGCGACAGGGTGTGTGGCTCTCTGACTCTCTCAGTTTAAAATTTTGGCTCTTTGTGTCGAACTTGTTTGCCACCCCTGTCCTAGTATATCTATATAGGCATGTTTGCATACATGGCAGATGTAATATAGAACCTGTTGCTATTTAACTAAACAGAAATTGCTTCTGAATAGATATGGATAGGATTCAAGCAAGCTTTACTTGAAAGTGGGACTTTGCTATGAATGGATTATATTCAACTATAGACTATGTCTTAAATACTTTATTCCTATAAGATAGACAGGGAGATGGCAAGGACAAGCTGCTCCTGGATTCCTGCCAAGAAAGCTATATGGATATCTTCATGAAGTCACCAAGAGTCAAATTTGATTTAAAGAAGACTATATTTAATGAAGGGTTTATACTTGGACCAAGAAGAGCCAAGTTTAACCAACTCAGCATGAGTCTACCATAATCTTTCAAATCAATTTATGTCATAGATTTATGTGGTGGGACAAAATAAGAAATCCTCATCTATGCCTTAAAGAGAAAAAGTGGAACATAATTGCAATAAACAAATCTTGGCATTTTAAATGCTTACTTCAGATTATGAAGTTTATAATCTTCCACTACATGATGCCAATAATTCTGCATGCCTTCCCTTTTAAGACATTAATCACCCTTTGCTCTTCAAAACAAACTCTGGCAAGCATAACAAGAGAAATCACAGCCTCAATCCATAGTTAACAGCTCCTTCCTTTCCAAGCCCACTAATAAGAAAAGATAATTACTGCCTACTTCCTTCAATTTTTCTCCAGCATTTTAGTTAGGTCACAACAACTGGATTCTGATCCAATTAGGAAAGACAGGCCGACCTTGATAAAAAAATAATGAATTTAGACCAAGGGAAAAATAATGAAAGACAAGCAAGGATTTTAGCAGCAAATAAAACTTAAAAGCACTCTGAAATCAAGAACAGGAATTGCGTTGGAGGGGAGTGTAGAAAAAGTCTTTAGAGGCTTTATCTCATTTTAAAAGCTACCTCCCATAAAAGATTTGATTTAGCAATTACTCTTGAAAGAAAAGGGGGTTCTCTTCCCCCCCCCCACCCTTTCATTCCCAACGTGGCTCGCCGTGCCCTACTGAGGTAATGGCAGCAGGAGGACAAAAGCTCCCGGGCAAGCTGCAACCCCTCGTCCCTCACTTGCTATTCTCCTCACGTCCTGACACCCAGAAAAGGGGGGGACAGGCGGGGGCCAAATACAAACGGGGCAGCTGGGCAGAAACGCTCCTAACTTTGCAGAAAGCACTAACTTTCCCACCACCCTTTTTGCGGTAGCTACGGCGCCTCTTTCTCCCTTAGCAACTTTTACACTCCCTCTTTGCTGGCTGCTTCTGCTCCTCCACAAACCCCCCTCCTCCTCTTGCGGGAAAGACCCCTGTGGGAAGGCACCGATGGCATTCCGATCCCGAACTTTCTTTTACTCGGTTTTTCCTCGAGTCCTGCCCCGTATCTCACCTCGAAGGTTTCCCCGGAAAAGGCGGAGGCGTCGGGGGAGATGGCTCTTACAGAGGCAAAGGGCCAGCCCGTTCTCTCGCATGATGCCCGGTCCGAGTTCCTAAGTCTGCCTTTCTTCTTCCCCCTCGCTGCCTGCAGCGGCGCCTCCTTCGCTCTTACTGCCGCTCGTCGCGACACGCTCCGGTCCCCGGATTCCTCCGCCAAAGCAGGGGCAGCCGCCAGAAACCGCGTCCGGAACTAATTTCTCTGGCATGAAAAGTTAAACCACTCTTCAGCGACTGCACGGCTCGCAACCATCTGGCTCCGGAGTGATTATAACCCTGCAGATCAAACGCGCCACTATCGTTCTCCTTCTTCACCCCCTTTCCCTTTAAGGACAGGGCGCGTTTAACGGAGCAACAGTTGTGATCACAGGAACAAGGGGGGTGGCGGGGCGGGGGGAGAGAAGAAAAGGCTTAAGGCTAAGGAGGTAAGTGTGTTGGGTCAGAGCCTTGTTTACTCAAGAGGAGATCTCACTGGGTTCATTAACCGCCTGCAGCAGTCTTAGCTTGAGCAAATCTGTTTACTCCGAAGTAAAGCTAGGTGGGGCTTCCTTTAAAAATTGGCAAACATTTTTTTTTTAATCTGGCCGGGAGTAAACCTTCCTGAATGCACATGCACACAGTTGATCTTTAGGATAAATCCAGCTAAATCTTTTTAAGAACCTTTAAATATATTTAAGGCTCCTTTGCAGCTTCTTTTAAAATAATGCTTGCCTCTAGCAGTATGTTAATCTTTTCTTTGAACCCGCGAAGATTTGACTTTTAATCCACCATTGGGTTAATGTCCTTAAGCAAGGAAATGTGAACAAGGCATCTTTTCCTTTCCCCCTTTTTTTTTTTTAAGAACTAAAGCCTCAGATCTGAGTTTCCAGTTTCTACCCGCCCGGATTTCGGCCGAGCATGAACTCCGAGTCCGTCTCCTAGCACTTCCATGCCTGTAATTGCTTTATACTCTGCACATTCTGTTACAAGCCCTTAAAAGGCAGGCTCCGCAAACCAAAAACTTGCCTCCTTTGGCACTTTAATGCTCTACCGCCCCAACTACACCGACCATCATATTAACCAGCCGTTCCGCTCACAGCTGGGGATTCGCTAACCTTTCAATCTTGCAGAACCCCAAAGCACCTCAACTGCCTTCGTTCGGATCCCGCAAAGTATATCCCAACCAGAAATTAAAGGCAGGCAGGAAAGGGCAACTACGCCAACTTGGGAGGCCCAAGCACTTCTAAAAACAGTCGCGTATTTCAATTAAAGACAAACTTACCCGATTTAAACTAAGGAATGCACACGCGAATGGTAAGTTTAGACCCCAACTACCGTCAGAGCACTCCATAAGCCATCTTGCCTTCCTACTAAAGGAGTAGCTATCCTAGGTGTAACCCTTACCCTAGGAGTAGCTATGTTTACTCATGAGTAAAGCACTGTCGATAAGCAGGTTTATTCCGATAGGGATGCTGCCTGAATCAGATCGGCTACTCGATCTCCTTGGATTCAGGCGCCTACACGCGATTTTGACGGTTGATCCTAAACATGAGCGCGTTGCCCGAGGCGTCAATATCGCTCTCATGGGCGCTGAGATGCTCTCAGTTAAGCAATACCGCTTAAATACTTGAATTATTAATTACAGCGCGTTCCCGAGCAATGTGAAAGGTTACTGGAGCTCAACTCGATAAAGGACCGCCCTGTCGGTAACTTTTCAGGAGTTACCGCAGCCTCTATTGCCCAACAACAGATTGCCGTACCGTAACCACCTCCGCCGTTTCTAAGAGGAAATAAACGGGTGTCTTGCTTAGGGAATTTCAAAGCCGGGCTACTTACTTTTAGGAGTAGGAATTTCCACACACACCAGATGCATTGCTGGATTATTTTTGAGAGACTGAGCGCTGGAAGGGATTCTCCAATAGGAACTTGGGAGGGGGGGAGTTTCTGCTGAAGGAGGGGGAAACTCCGGGAAAATGGGAGGGTTTTCAGATTCCATTTCAGAGCTTTGATTTAAAATGTAACCCGACACCAGCAATCCACCTCTTAATTTCAGGAACCCTCCAACCAATTTATAGAAAGGAAGGCGACTTTTCTCCCCTACCCCATTGATAAAAGAGTCCAGGCTTGCTGTGGTGAATGATTTTTTTAAAAAACTGCAGTGTCATGAACGGGTAGTTTGAAACCCTTTGAAGAGCGCAATAAAAACTGGAGTTTACCTGCCTATGGCAAACAGGCCTAGGCGAATGGATAGAAGAGAAGCAAAGTCAGGCCTCAGTAGCTCCAGAACGTCCAGCACAAGCAACTCCACTGTAAATCCTTTTGTGACTAATGGGGGCTTCCTTCTAGGGCAGGATGTTTAGGTTTGCAGCCACGGGTCTATACGTACTTACTTACCTAGAAGTACCTTCCAGTTGGCTGCGGTGCGCGATCCTACCCATCCTTACTCATAAGAAAATTGATACTTGTCTCTGGTTTCCATTACACCACTTTTGTCAGATTGAATTTCATCTCGATGCGCAGAAATTGTTGGGGCGCGCCCGTTTGGGCTACATCCTTGTAAACGACGGCTGGCCACTGTCTCATGCAGAAGGGTGGCAGTCCAGTCACGATCCTGCCGGTGTCTGCAGGGCAGTAATGCCTCCTAGACCTGGATGGACCTACTTCCGGGTGGGATGCTGAGTCGGACGGAGTTATTTGAACAACCCAGCGCGCACCTGCTCAAGTGGCCTGAGGATTACAGGGGCAGCTTGGGTCCCTTCGTATTGGGAGAAGAGCAGGTGATACATACGTCGATATTTGCGCCACGTTGATCTTTGTTGGGGGGTAACGCGCTTTTTTAAGCAACCCGAGTGTGAATTACCAACAGTGCGACGCGTTTAACTGAGCATCTCTGCTCCCACGGGCTGTTTCAGAAACGGGTTACAACCAGGAGAGTGTAAAACAAATTGCTGTGGGACGAGATTTAAAGAGGCATTCC
Organism: Psammodynastes pulverulentus; assembly: GCA_025802295.1. Classification (NCBI taxonomy): domain Eukaryota; kingdom Metazoa; phylum Chordata; class Lepidosauria; order Squamata; family Psammodynastidae; genus Psammodynastes; species Psammodynastes pulverulentus. The sequence continues at coordinate 16,514,531 of JAOYMU010000263.1, read as the reverse complement.
CGAGGAAGGGGGAGCAGCGTGTTTAGGCAGTTCCGGTTTCCAACCTTGCGATCCACCCTCCGAAATTTAATTGCCTGCAAGGAAGGAATCGCCTGTTTCCTTACTAAAACCTCCCTCAAAAAGGAGGGGCTAAAAATAAAGCAGATCCTCCAAGGCGCGCCACGCTCTTTGCTCACTAGCCCTGCTTTTTTGTTTTTAGAAAGTCCCCCTAAAGGGGGCCAAATCGCTGTGATCGATCCCACCCCTCGGCTTAGAAAGCCCGTTTCTTCTCATTCACGCGCCCCGTGACTGACAAGGGGTCGTGAAACGAGACGCCAAAGCTTTGCCCTCGAGGCTCACCTCTGGTGAAAACCGGAAGGGCCCCCAAAGAAGGTGGGACAACAATGGAGGGGAGGGATAGGTGCTCAGATCTCTCTCCTCGTGGCTCCGGACAATGCTGGACTTGACTGGCGGTTGGTTTACCGGTCCAAGCAGCGGCGATTCGGGCCACAGAAAAGAGGACGGGAACTCGGCTCTGTTCCTTTTTGGTAGCTAGAGGGCGCTGCGCCATAATGCTTCCTCGTGGATCGCCTACTTGTTTCTCCTTCCCAAAGGCACTATTCCTAAAACAAGTTGCACTCGACCATATACGTAAAAGCTAGGAGCGCCCTTTTACAACACAGGTTCCTTAAACAACGATCTGAGAAACGCAGACTGCAACTGGGGATGACTGGTTCTTGCAGTAAGAAAAAGGGGGGTGGGGAATGGGTGGGGGAGTTTTTGCTAAGGGTCACCCAGATAGAAACTAAAAGAGAGCGAGCAGGCAAAGGGCCGGTGTCCCCAAGCGCCTGTCCATTCGTCTATCGAACACTCCCTCTTTCAGGTGAAGCAAAGCAAGGGCTTCCGAAACGCAACTGGAAGGGTTGGGAAGGAAGGGATGAAAGGAGGGACTCACCAACCAGGCCAGCTGGGTGCAATCCCGCTTTGCTTGCTTTATATCTAGATTCCTTTTGCGTCAGTCCATTCCAACAGCCCCGGGTTCAAAGGACTCGCATAAACCAAATCAAAGGCCAACTTGGCTCCGTCTCTTCCAGCGCCCGAGAGATCGGCCGCTTCTCTCCATCTCCAGGTGACCGCCTGCCGGATTGAACCCATCCGGTTCGAAAGAAGAGAGGGGGGGAAAATCCTAGCAAGTTGAGAAGGGCGGGACAAGATCCAAGTTTTTCAAGACATGTCCAGGCAAAGCGCGCGGCTGTTGAGTTTCAGCGCCGGGAGAAGCGAAGGCTTGCAGCCAGTCCCTTCCCCGCCTGCTTGGAACTCGCCGGCTGGAGCGCCGCCCACTCCGGCTTCCAAAGGCTGCTCTGGAGAGGCAGTTTGGTGCTTTCTCGCTCGGTCTCCGTCGCCCTCCGCGGAAAGGGCGGCGGCCCGGGTGGCCGAACTCTGCCTTGGCTCTGCTCTGGGAGGGTGGGAGCGAAGAGCGCCACCCTAAAATCCTTCTTTTCCCGCTCCTTTCTGCCGCGTGGGTAGCCTTCCCTTCGCCGCTGGGGAAAGCGGACGCGTGGCTTGCGCGACCGCGGCCAAGTGAAGAGAGCGGGGAAAGCCTAAGCGCTTCTCATCATTGGCGAAAAAGATCGTTTTGCCAAAGCCCGAAGCAACGAATATTCTCTCCGACTTTCTCCCAACATCGTTGGATCTGTTTGTCACATCAGTGTCATAATCACATCCCGCGGCTCTTGCGTTTAGAATGCAGTCACGTACATATATTTTGATTTGCCCAGAAATCCTGGATCCGTGGTACGGATGCTAATCTGCCCACGTTAATCATGTTAGGGCATGATTTCAACACAGGACAGATCCGTTTAGAGGAATTGCATTGCACTAAGAATTCAAGAATTGCAGGAAAGTTGGTGGGCAAGAAACAAAAGATCTTTTGTTCTGTGGGTTTTCATCAACCCTTTCAAAGATAAACATTAGAATTACATAATCTTAGATAATGGGTTTCACTTTTCAAAAGAATCACCAGAAATAGTCAGCAGAAATCCATAGTCTTGGGAGCACATTTTCTCCCCTCCTTTGCCAAGCCACTGCCAAGCATGATTCTTGAGATATTTGTGGTATACAGCAGATGACACCAAACATCCTGTTTTTGTTTAGACAGTTCATGCTAAAGAAATGAGTGAAAGAATAATCTCCAGCAGACTCCCAATAAACCCCCTAGCCTGGGCATTCAAGCAGTACTAGAGAGTTTTGACACTGACATTCACAAATGGTATGTAGGAACATTTCTGTTCTGCAGAAATTAAAATCATATACAATATCAGTGGATACACACAGATTGATGGACACATTGGAATTTGGGAGACACACCAGGCACGCTGTAGGAGAAATAGTAGAAAGTCTAAAGTCTATTTATTAGAAATCTAATAAATGCATTAGTCCAGAGGTCTCCAACCAATGGTCCGGGGACCACTGGTGGTCCGCGAGAAAATTTTGGTGGTCCGCAGCACACCTGGGTGGAGGAACTGCTCCAGGCTGACCAATGAGCTAGTCCTGTGAAATTTCTCTGGAAAGAGAGATGAGAGAGAGAGAGAGAGAGAGAGAGAATGAGAGAGAGAGAGAGAGAGAGAGAGAGAGAGAGAGAGAGAGAGAGAGAGAGAGAGAGAGAGAG
>JAOYMU010000263.1:16426259-16437048 GCA_025802295.1 Psammodynastes pulverulentus | reverse complement strand
CATTGGCATAAATTCAAAGTGCCTAGATAAAAATGTTGACATTTTCCCCCAAACAGATAAAAAAGTAAGTAGGATTTATAAGTAAAATGGATAAGTAATGCTTTCAAGCATCCACAAGTAAATTAACACTTAATTATAATAATTTGCCAGATACTTCTGTCTTGAACTTGGAGTTCCTATGACATTTGGAATATTGTCAAATCTTCATGGTAAGCATTCGGTCTGCATTACTTGAGCTTCCTGACTCCAGGATGTTTCAGGATAAGTAGTGTGCTAAATACTGGCTGGGAATATGAAATTATAGATCTTTTCTCAATCACTTCCTTAGTGCTAAGGAATGTCCTGTCACCAGGTGTGTATATTTGATAAAGTTTATCAATTTATCAGCCATGAATTGGAACAGCCCTTTCGCCAGGCACAAAAGCGACGGATGGGATGACTCAATAGACATCTATTACAATATGAGCATTGTGAAAGCATTTCCAACAAACGTCTGGATTCATGGGAAAGTGATGTGGATTCAGATATGGCATTTGTCAGAACCAGGGTTTTTACATGGTTCAATAACATGGAAACACTTCATATTTTTCAGATTCACAGTATGCTTTGTGACTGCAGCTGTTGCCAACCCTGTCAAAATCACAGCATCTGAAAATTTAACACCCACATGGCTGTTGACCTTCTGACAGGACATCGTTGCTCAGGTGCAAAGCTAACAGCTCACATGTGGACCCCAGGCCAAAAGGAGCACAGTTTATTTAAAATTAGTTTGAAAACTGCACCAGTAATCCCCAAATCTGCTTTGCTATTAGATTCCCTTATAACTAGCTCAATTTAAATACAGAAACCATTCAGAACATTGTATAAAGTTAACCAAGAAATAGTTTGATTTTGATCTGTGGAAATAAAATGCCCATAAGGAATCCAGAGGAACCTTTAGCACAGAGTTCCTCAATTCTACATCCAATGACACCCTTCAATGCATTGTACTAGATTGTTTTGTATTATTGGACTCAAAGAGAAATAGAAATGTACTTTATGAAGTCGTCTTTTACCTGTATTTAGCTAATTTTCATGCCTTAACAAAAAAAAAAAAATTAAATGGCTAAAAAGAAATAGCCTTTTTCAAGCACTACCTAAGCCAGAATATTTCATTAACAGCTCATTGGAAATGCCTGTGGGAAAATAGCTTACACGTATCCTGTGGCATGTGGTTTTGCCAGGTTGTTGCAGCTTATCTTCTGCAGATATTAACTGAGAAAATGCAGATGCCTTCAGGGAAACTAATGTCATGTGGTATGCAAGAGGAACCAGTTCTCCAGAATATTGGTGGCACACCTTTGAGTCTCCTCATAAGGCATGGATAGGATTTAAGACAACAGCCTATCATTTTGTTTTGAGATTTTGTTTATTTCAATTTAAAATATGTTAACCTTATCCCTAAGACAACATAGATGGAATCTTGGCAGGTTTTTCAAGAGAAGGGATTTCCTGGAACTAACACTGATGTAAAAAAATGTTCCCAATTGTTCCCAATCATCCCACAGTGAAACAGAAGTATTCTATATATGCTCCATAAGCATTCTTTTCTTCTTCAAGATTTCTCAAGCTCTTGCCTTATTTCTGTTTTAGAAATAGGCTTTGGAACCTAATCTGTACTGTACAACCAACAGTGCAAATAGAATCCACAGAGCCTAGAGGCATTCTTTAAAAAAAAAGATAGATATCTTCAGCCTATTATAGGTTGAGGGAACTGTAGGCATCTTGGAAATCTTGAGAGAAGTGATAGTGTAAAGAATATAAGGACTGACCTTGAAGGACAGGAGGAAAGGTTGCTACCAAAGCAAATAAGGAGTTTGAGCTTTGGCCAAGAAAATAATTTGAGAATGACTTTTCAGACCACCCCACCCATTCACCCACAATTCACACGAAGATAATTTGAGGGAGAAAGAAGCATTTTTAGACCTGAAAGATGCTGTCACTATTTCATAATAAACTACCCTATATGGCTTTGGTTTGTTAGGCTGGTCTAACTTTTGGGGTAGACAGGTAGAAAAAAATGTACAAATTTTCTTTCTGATAAATTAATTTTGCATGGTTGGCCATAACCAGGATGGCAACCATTTTCTGAATCTGTGGAAACCATACTCTGAACATTCCAGATGTGCCTGGAACTATTTTATGGCTCCCCCCCAGTTCTTGCTTGCAAGCAAATGATATTTTTTATAGATATTCCAAGTCACCATAGTTAATATTTTGTCATGTCATTGTTTCTAATCAGTCTATAAGATCTTGCAGCAGCTAACCAGATGTCGTATTTGCAGAAGTAGTATTTGCTGTTTGTCGCTGTCTTCTCATTTCTGGCTTCTTATGCATTTGTTCCTAAGGCTTGGTCTTGTGAAGCCAGAATTAACCCCACTGTCTCTTTCTTCAATGTTGTTGCTCTTATCCATTGTCAAATCTTGTTGTTATCTGCTTTTCTGACCCTCGGTGATTTCAAGAAAGTCACAACAATAGAAAAAATTCAATAAAATCAATAACATATTTTTTAAAAAAAAAAGAAAGATAAAGAATGGCAAACACAATGAAGTCAGGGGTCTTACTGTCTCTGACCAAAGGTTTGGATCTTTCTATATATCTATGCTTTAACTTATACAAACAATTGGCTTGATTTCATCTAAAATTCTATGCATGAATTTTAACTGTTGTATATGTTTTAATGTTGATTTGGTCTCATAAAGCCGTAAATAAATATTTTATGAAGGCAGGAAGAAAACAAATGTGCCTTTACAGTTTACAATGAATGCAAGACACATGAAATTTTTTATACTTTTGTGTGATTGGCATCCTACTCATTAATATACAGTTTGGGCAAAACAATTTCACAAATTTTATCATTTATCTGGTAATAAAGGTTCTATTAAGGGAGTGAGGGAGGGAGGGAAGGAGTTATGTCTGTAAAGTCTACCCAAATGCTTGAAATCACTTAATCTTTCATCAAGTTTTAATTAAAAAAAAAAGAGTGTGTATCTCTTTTGTTCATTGTCAAAGTGCTTGCTGAAATTCATACCCTACATATTGTACTGACAGACTGAGTGCATAAACAAAGACCCAATCATTTGGATGCAGTTGCTGTGTCAGCTCTTCTAACTGTATTTATGTGACAAGAGTTAACATTATGACATTAATAATTTCATCAGATTACATATATTTGCTTCACTAACAAGCAAGCTATTCTTCATAAATTGTCTGTGACCAATAGAGTTCCCCTTTGGAAGAGAGCCATGAATTCCAGTTTTCAAATGAAAACAACCTTATCAAAAGTTTGATTTCACTGTTCAGAAGTTCAGAAGGAAAGGTTTCCAACGGAGTTTGGGGGAGGCAAAACAAATCTCTAAATATTTGCGTTGAGCCAGACTTTATAAATCCCCCATTTCCTGTCAATAAGCAACAAAATAATAGCTGCAGCCTTACATAAAAATGGTCAACTCAGGAAATATAATAATTTTGTCCAGCTGTTCTGTGCAGAAATAGCTGCAGGTTAGGTTTGCTTTAACTTTGGAAGTCACCGAAAGCTTGGTAGCAATCATTTCTTTGATTTATAGTTGTATATCCATTGCAATGGATAATAAGGACACTTGCTACTTCCTAATTTTGAAAGGCCATTAAACCTGAAGCTTGTTGTATATTTCATTCAGTAAAGGAAACAATCAAGCAGCAATATGTTGTAGTTTAGAGAGATATATTATTAGCATTTTATACTCTGTAGTCCAATAAACCACTATTACCTAACACTCTCCCAGCTACTGAGGTGTCATTTTGTGCTATAATATAGAAATGCTGGGTGGAAAATTCCCCCATCAGAATGAACTATACACATTTTAAATGCTGCTTTGTAGGGCATTACATGCAAGATATTTTTTTGGTAATAAAAATAACGTAAACCCAATTTAGATGTTCAGAAAAATGCAGATGTTTTCTAGGCTTTATATTTGATGAGTGCATCAAATATAAAATCTAGGAAACACATCTGTATGTTTGAATTTTTCATCCACCAAAAATATACAGAAATATACAAAACAATGCAAGATAAAACATAAAATACACAGCAGCAATATACACCCAACTCCCTGTGTAGAATCAACAAGAAGGCAAGAAAGAAGATGCCGTATTTCTCCTTTTCCAATTTCCTATTTTTCCTCAGAAATATGAAATAACATACTCAAAGGAATCTTAAAAGCCTGAATTAATAACAATTAGTAGACACAGTGAGTAGACACCTAGCTTCACAAGGTCAGGAGAATTAAAGTTGTGCTCCAGATGATGATTAAAACACACAGAAAAGAACATATGCAAAGAGACAAGCCTTGAAATATCCAAATACTGAGGTGTTTTGAATTCTCAATGACATTCTGTAGGCAAAGATATATTTATTGATATTGTTCAGTTATTCTGAAATGGTTGAGCAAGAAAAGCTCATTTTAGTGGATCGTATCATCTTTTTAAACTGGAGGCTTTCCACTTTCTTAGGCTGACAATACATAGGAGGGGAAAAAAAAGAATCATTGAGTTAAAAAGAATTGAAAGTGTCTTCAAAAGTCATTCATTCAGCTCTCAGGAGATGCTGGCAGTCCTTTCCTATAAAATCACTGTAATATGACTCCCTATTTACATATAAATGAATCATTAAAGTAATGTAAAAACTATCAATCACACAAGTAAATTATTAAGAATTGGATTAAATTGCTGACTTCACTGTACATGAAATAAAGAATTATAATTTAAGTTATTTTTCTTCAGTGTAAGCCCTATGCATTATTTGAATGACTTTTCATAGATTTTTTTTACCATGTGTCCTGTTGGAATACATTTAATCAAAGCACAAATGAAGTGATATACATATGTTTCATATAGCTAGTCAGGTATTTTGTAGGTTGCAAAATAAATCTTGCAAATCAAGGAGAATAAACATTTTCTAGTAGTGAGCAGGCAATATCATTAAGCTTTTCTTGCAAAATATAACTACTATACTACTGGAGATTGAATCAACAGAACATGTCCTTCTAAAGTGTACATTCAATTATTTGTTTCATAAGGCTATAAAGCAAGGATTTCATTTTTTTTTCAAGCCACAGAACCCATTCATTAAAAAAATAAATTCCCAGAACCCCTGATTAAGAGACAAAGTTCTTGTGTTAGGAAACTGGTTGTATATCTCATTAAACCCCATCAAGTTCTTATGAGTCTGTAAGGTTCTGTGAAACACAGTTTGAAAAATCCTCACCTGGTTTTACGGATCATATTGTTTCTAAGCCCCCTTTTTTGTTTGTCAGTTCAAAAATACATGGACTATTTATGGGCAGTAGCCTCCTTTGCTCATAAATTATTTTTACCTTCAGGATTCTCATAGAAAATGAGATATGAAGATTTCAAGATTCACAAATTTCATTCGGACTCCCAAATAACTATGTGCAATTTTATATTCAGGAGTATTAGATCCTTTTAGATAAAGCAGCAGCAGCTTCAACAAATAGAGGAGTAGAAGCCGCGTTATTATTTTTTCATCTAACTTAGCTTTAGAAAAAAAGAAAAGCAAATATAAAGAAACAATTTTCCTAACGTTGGTAAGCTAATAATACACAGAATACAAACATGTAACCTTTTTTTTCTAAATGCATGTAAACAGTAAGAGTCCTTTGCTAAAAAATACAAGGAAATTATGGTGCACAGTTAGGAGCTCCCAAATTAAGAGCTCAGTTTTCATTGAATTGACCATGACTAACACTTTTTTTTAAGAGTGGAATAATCCTCCAGAACCGGTATTTATAAATTTTTTCTAGGTGGTTAACGGACGTATAAGTATTTAATCACCACTTCACTTCTTATATATTAATGGCAAACTTAGCAATGATCATTGGAGCAATATTATAAAATAGTATTGCAGGACTCCATCTAAGTCAGTCACAGGGACCAGAGGTTTTATCTTCTGAACTTTCATATTAGAGAGAAGTTCCCTGAAGATGGGCTCCAGCATGAGTCTGAAAGCTCGGAAAACAAAACTTTTGGTCCCGGTGACCGACTCAGATAGGATCCCGCAACATTATCCTGGGACACATATATTCGCCTTCATTCATAAAATAATATTGGTTACCGTATATTTTTTAACAAACACTACACAATCTTTTTTTAAGTACATCTTTTTTCCTTTGTAAAGAAAACTTTGACATGAAATAACGTGCTATTGACACAATGCCTCCTCACTAGTATGAGCTAAAACTTTCAGTGTAAATCCGTCAGAGGGATCATGATGGTAACTTGACAAAAGTATGTCAGCACTATTTTAGGGTTCAAAGTCAGATTCTCCTCAATTTATAGAAGGAAGCCAGTGGAGACCATTGAATGTCGCTGCATTTGTTGAAATTGATATGTTCAGGAAAGTTAGATCTGAAATAGCACTAACAAAGTATAGATTTTTTTTTGTTTACATTTGCAGAAAGTGAACCAGCAGAAATGTGTGTTTTATTTATTTAAATTATATTTATTGAAGTGGGTTTATTGAGAGATTCACACCTCAACTTTGTTTTTTGTTTTTTATAATTGTCCATGCTGTAAACCAGACCCAGCCACACCCAGCCTGTGGGCCGGATGCATCACTCGCTGGCCACGCCCACACCCCATTTAGCAAAGGGCAGGAAAGTCTGATACATCACACGACACTGCCCTGATGATCTGAGTTTGACACCCTTGCTGTAAACCAACAGGAGTCTAACCTTTTGTATCTGTTTCAAATTTTTATGATCTCCCCTCTGTTAAAAAAAACCCCCACTGAAATGTAAAAAGAAAGCTAGGAAAGTATATTATATGGGATGACAAAATGGTTTCCTCAAAGACAGGTATTTCTATTTTAGCATTATGTCCTCTATCACCAGGGAAATTAAGAGCAATCGTGTTGGCTGGTTGCAACACTTGTTTTGTACTTCTGCTATTGACACAACCTTTCAAAGGTGAAATATTCACTTAAACTGTGATCATGGAAAACATTAATCCAGTGCTCAGTAGGAGCGAGTTTAGCCTGCTTAATGTGTCACACACACTGTTGGATCCTGTGGTGTTAATCCTGATCTCTGCTGGTGCAAATGGAATCAGACCCGGGAACTTTTAATCTTCCACAAGAGCTTTGCTTCACTCCAGCCTCCAAAGAAGTGATTCCTACTTAAATACATATCTTTGAACAGTTCATACATCAGCAGGATTCCCTTCTTTTCTTAGCTTGACTTTCAGTAGAATAAATCTTGTGAGCCTTTTGTTTTGCTGCTAATTTAAGCAGAATAAACTCACATTCTTTATGAGGAAATATTTTTTTTTAAAGTAGAAAAATACTAATAAGGAAATGGAAATTTAATAGAATATCTAAAGACAAATTATCTGTCTAATTTGGGATAGGCCCCTTTTATTTGTACAAATGCATGGAAATTGTGATATGACTTAGCCATTGACCACTTTAATGGATGGCCATTTGACTTTTATGGGAAAGATTTATCCATGTGTCAGATGTGGCTACTCACAGCTTTTACACAAGAGGAATCCTAGTCAAATAAAATACTTCTTCGCATGTGGAGAATTTTTTTCAATGAACCATTCTGAGGCTACTTGTTGTGTTATGTTCGAATGTCCTTTCAGACTGTTCACTTGTGCTAGATAATGTGCAAACTATTCGTGTAAATTGAGTTAATAAGTAGACTTTCCAGCTTTGCAACCAGCTTTGGTTCTATGCTTACAATAGGACATTAGCACATGAATATGAGTGGGTAGTCATGTTTTCCATCATATAAAACTATATCATATACTGACTTTTCTGAACAGCCAGTGATGGGATTCAAAATTTTACTATTAGTTCTGTGGGTGTGGCTTGGTGGGCATTGAGTGGCTTGGTGGGCGTGGCAGGGGAAGGATACTAAAAAATCTCCATTCCCTCCTGACCCTACTAACCTGCATTCCAGCTCTGTTCTCCTGTGCAGGGCAACAAAAGAAGACCCAGCCAATCAACTGGGACTCAGGAGGCAGAAAATAGATGGGGCAGGGCCAGTCAGAGATGGTATTTGCCGGTTCTCTGAACTACTCAAAATTTCCGCTACTAGTTCTCCAGAACTGGTCAGAACCTGCTGAATACCACCTCTTTGAACAATCCATTTATAAGAAGAAATCTAATTTGATTCATTGCATAATCCATTACCTACTTTGAAGCATTTTGCATGTTCAGTTGAATATTTGAAGTAGACTTATAGAACAGTCATTATTTGATGATTCTACTATCAACAGAAGAAGCTTCAGCAAAGAGCAGTATTAATATGTTTTTAAGAATCTGATGTACTAATAACCATCTTGGTTTCACATATTTGAGCATGTTTCAGGTTCAACCTGTCTTCACTTCCTTTTAGAACTGTTTTCTTTCTTTATCTGATTTCTGTAGCCACAAATTTGAATTATATCCACCTGGAAGGGAAGCACCAAGAATACACCGGGAATATCAAGAGACATAAACAGCTCCATCTGGTATCTTATTCTGCTCTCTTACTCCTAACTCTACCACTAACAATACTAAGCCTTACAGTGGCCTTCTTCCCTGTTCTAAATATTTTAATCTCATTATGCAATTGTATTCTTTCTTTAAATAAAGGACATAATATATACACTGCCTGCAAAAGAATTACTATCTTGGGTAAAGGGATCTTTTCTTTTAATTAGGCTAACTTGCCTCCATAATCTTGATGAGCTGCATAATTGTTCAAATCAGCAGTTATGCTTATTTCAACAAGGCAAATTTATTCAACTAGTCCAGACTTCTGGGAAGGTATATAGGGATTTTACAAAAATCACAAAAAGATTCTTTTAATCTTTTTGATTACTGGGAACCTATTTTGAACTTATCATAGATTGAAGGAAACAGCAACTAGATTAAAAAAAAAATACTGTGTGAGGAGGCATGTTCCTGTTTCTACTAGAATAACCAAAGTAGATCAACATTAATTTTCTGACATTTTATGCATCTAGCAACATGTTCTTTTTCATCTTAACATAGATGTTTTAATATATATTAATTATGATTCTTTAACATCAGTGGAAATCAAGAGCACCTCATGATAATTACAATAGGCTAAAGTGCTGAAAAATTCCTATTAGAATTACTCATGTGAATTTCATTCACACATTTCCTAGAAAAAGTCTGCTGCTCATACATGTGTTACCAATTTTACTTTCCACCATGAAGAAAACATTTTTTTCATATTTCATATTGATTGAAAATGAAAAATTAGATTTTAGCAGACCTGAAAAGTGAAACTAAGAGATGTCATTAATTATGTGATCGTAAGTTCCTTTTTTCTGTCATTTTAGAAATATGTATGCTGAGAAATTTGATCATTTTTCCCAGTTGTTTCAGAACAGCTGAATATGACTTGGCAAGAGCTGATTCATTTTAATTAATTTGTACATCACGGTCCAGCAGGATGATCTGCTATGAAAATAGATTTAGTCTTGCATATTGTTTATCTTATTTGTTATGACTTGCATATTTATCTTTTTTCCATAATGCACTAAATCAGGACCTATATTTTAATCAGTTGCATCCAGATATTGAAAGGATTAAAAAAAAAACCTATTTTTTCATTAAGCAGAGAGAGAGAAAAAACCCAGTGAAATTCTTTGAAGAAAATCCTAAATTTAGCCGGCTGAACAAAGTGAAATTTAACTCATCCATTTATCATGCTGTTTGTTCTTCAGTTTGGTTGTGGATTTGTTTGTTAGCTCCACTGATCTTCGAGAGGTCTAAATTAAGTTTGGCACATACCAGCAAGATAGAGTAGTACAGTCTGAGTATCAGCAGGCTGCCTCATTCATTTCTAAAGGAGTAAGGATATAGTTTTACCATTAAAGTTGATTTGATTAGCAAAAAAGTGTTTATTAGGAATGGGAACATGATATTCCCAAATATACATAATCACAAATTCTCTTTCTCATTTTAAAAAAAATATTATTTTCTCATAATTTTAATAAATTTATGTGTTACACACTGGTCAGAATTTTTACCAAGGACGATATAAAAGAAACAGCTCTTGATATTAATTAAAATTATTAACACGGTTTGGATTTTTTTTTAGAGCTTTTAAAAAAATTCTCTTATACTTTTCAAAATTTTTTTGAAGCCGATTGCATATTAAAGATTTCTTTCCCACTCAAGATTTCACAAAGAAATGTACTTAATGCTGGTTTCCTTTCAGACTTCTGTTTTAATATAATTATACTTTCCAGCCTTGTAAAGAAACTGATAGAATGGCAAAGTACATTTGGTTGTAGGGAAGGCTAAAAAAATGATTCTCAGAAGTCCAATGAAGCCTTATATAGCTTTATAATATAATAATGTACACGTCTATTCAAAAATAACTCTGCCTCAGAGGCACTCTGGGGAATCAAGATGTGAGCGTGCTCAAATTCATTATATAAACTTCTAAAAAGAAAATAAATTGCTCCAAGCCTTGGTTTGTTCACTCATGGTTAACTGAACAAGCCACAGCTGGTGGCATTCCCACAATGCAGTATGCCATAATCTATAGCTCAGAAACCACAAGATTGCTGGTAAAATACAGTAGAGCACTAGTACTAGCACTAGCACTTAGATTTATATACCGCTTTTTAGTGCTTTTTACAGCCCTCTTTAAGCGGTTTACAGAATCAACATATTGCCCCCACAATTTGGGTCCTCATTTTACCCACCTCGGAAGGATGGAAGGCT
>JAOYMU010000263.1:16410920-16426159 GCA_025802295.1 Psammodynastes pulverulentus | reverse complement strand
TGGGATTCAAATAATTGAACAACCGGTTCTCTGCCCTAATGACCAGCTGGGTAGGCGTGGCTGGGTGATCATGTGACCATTTCAGACAAACATTTGAATTTGAAATTACATCAAATGTCATAATCATTTGAATTTGATTTACAAGATAACAGATGTCTGAACCAGCTTCAGTATTACCATGGTTATTTCTATGACTCCCCCACCCTTGCTTCATCTTTCCCTTCAGTATTATTATATACTTCCAGTTTTTCTTCCATTCTTTTTCTAAAAAAGAAATCTGTTTTGTGCTAAAGATATATTATTTTTAGTAAACAAAACTACTGAACTTTATCTTAAATCTCATTTCTTTTAACTCTCTTTTGCACTGCTAAGTGCCCTTTGGTCACTTTGTGGAGCTTTAAATTTCCAGGCAACGATATTCATTCCTTTTCTTCACTCTGCTCAGAACCCCTGTTGCCATTTTTCTGCAAGATTTTATTGTTTTGCTATTAAAAGGTTTCCCTCGCAGTGACTGCTCTGCCTGGGAGTTTTGTTTGAAACTGACCCTGATCTTTAGTCACAACAGAGCAACACCAAGCATTTTAAGGTCTGCAGGCTGGGGAATATGATGATAACAGCCTGAAACTAGAAAAGAATCATAAGAAGATGCACATTTCAAGACACATTTCCCTGACAATGTTTCCCAGACTGGTGATTTGCTATTTCTTGTTTGGTTGCAATGACCTTTTCCTTCTGTGACCTATGTGATAGTTGTGTCCATCATTATGTCAGTTATGATGCACATGTCTGCCCACTGGAAAAGAAGATAGGCCAAAGAAATATGCCCGGTACCCAATGGATCTCTTTGACAGTAATATGCAGCAGACTTTATTTGCACTGTGCCCAGACCACTCCAAACAAGCTGCCACTATTATTTAATCCAGCTATTTTTCTCAGTCTCTCATAAGAATGGTGGCATCTCTAAATGAAAGACAACAGTAATAAATGATTATCCTTTTAAATTACAGATTATTTTAACCTAAACAGAATCTAATATAGCTTCTACTGTATTTAGAAAGGACTGAAGCCCTATTTTTAAAATGGACTTATTAACCAAATAAGTTATGGGACTCTTACATGATGTGTCATAATCGAACTAAATACGAGAGTCTACCAGAGTGAAAGGTTTATGTGAAGCTGAAGGCAGAGTTGCAATGAAATCCCCATCCCATTGTGTGTGTGTGTGTGTGTGTGTGTGTATGTGTGTGGAGAGCACCCTCTTGTACTGCAGTGAGTCTTGGACTCACTTTACGTACAACAGGAGATAAAGTTGAACACCTTTCATATGTGCTGTCTCCGACATATTCTTGGCATCACCTGGCATGACAAAGTTCCAAATAGCGCAGTCTTGGAACATGTTGGAAGTTCTAGCATGTATACACTATTGAAACAGCGACGTCTATGCTGGCTTGGGCATATCGTGAGAATAGCTGATGAGTGGATTCCAAAAGACCTCTTGCATGGAGAATTAGCACAGGGAAAGTGCCCTAGAGGGAGACCACACCTGCGATATAAGGATATCTGCAAGAAGGATCTAAAGCAGTGTTTCCCAACCTTGGCAACTTTAAGCTGCATGGACTTCAACTCCCAGAATTCCCCAGCCAGCATGCTAGTTGAGGAATTCTGGAGTTGAAGTCCATACATCCTCAAAGGGCCAAGGTTGGGAAACACTGATCTAAAGGACTTGGGAATGGACATTAACAGCTGGAAAACCTTGACCTCTGATCATTCAGCTAAAGGCTAAAGACGCAGCATGGCCTTCTCCAATTCAAAGAGACTGAGGCAAAGAGGCAGTCCCGGAACCAGCAAAATCTGAGGGCTGGGCAGGGAACAGACTGTATCTATCTTCAGTGTGGAAGGGATTGCCACTCACAGATTGGCCTTTTCAGCCACACTAGATGCTGTTTTAGGATCTCTGTGCAGAGCACGATATCATAGTCTTTCAAGACTGAAGGATGCCGAAGAGTCATAATAGAACTAAATACAAGAGTCTACCAGAGTGGAGGGTTTAAGTGTAAGACGCTGAAGGCAGAGTTGCAATGAAATCCCCATCCCATTGTGCGTGTGTGAGTGTGAGTGTTGGGAACAAAAGGGCTGGGGCTTTAATTGAAACACTGCGCCTACAATACTTATTATCCACAGATTCTACCTCACTAAAATGAAAGCACTTAAAATGAACATATAACTTAGGAAGTTATGCACAGAAATTAAGCACAAAGTTACTAATTTGTACCATCCTTAGAAGCATTAATTTTTTTATTGATTTTCCATTAAATACATTTCTTAGTGCTTAATAAACATTGTGTTGTTTGGGTATTTAATATGCTTAACAATACAAATTTACATTCTTAATCTCCACCCCTTTTTTCTGACCATTGGTAAAATAGATTCCATGTTAAAGGCATTATTAATTGCTTTGTATTAATTATTATTCACATTGCTTAACAGAAGTAATGATGGAAAATTTGAAACAAAGATGCAAGATTTGCATATTGGTTCAGGTTACAGCTAATCTATAAAAGCTTATAGAACTTATTCAATTAGTTTGGCAGAAGTTATTTTCATTCCTGCACATTTGGGAATTAGGTAAAAGACAGCTTAAATATACGGTGTGCAAGACAGATTCAAAAGTGTGTTTTTCAGGACCCAGCAAAAGGACCAGAATGAGGGATAGGACTGATATATTCAATGGTATACCTAAAGATGAACAATACAATATATGTAGAAAGTTGCACACAACTGATAAGAACTGACCAATCACAAGTTGTATCTTGAAATTCAGAAGTAATAGCATACCTTGAGAGTCTTGGTGAGTCAATCTGAATAGGAGAATGCACTAGAATCTTGAAAAGGATATAAAAGATCCAATTTAATAGGTCTTTAGAGGAACCTCTGCTGCTGAATTTGGGCTCAGTTCCTCTCACTACTTCTATGACATCCAAGTCTTGTGTACACTGGTATCATGTTTTCTCACAATCAGAAGACCAACATGGAGAAGCCTCTTCTGAATAAATGGCACGATCAGCAATTGGGAACAATCAAATACCCAAGGGTAACTCAGGGAAACAGATGCAGAACAAGTCTAATAATAAAGGCCTCAATGCTGAGCAACTGCCTAGTCTAAGAGTGTACCGTGAATTCTAGAGAGCCAAACAGAAATGGTCTGCAAAAGAGGAAACACTCCAATTTTGCTCCATACTTTTGTATTTCTGAATCCTGTGTGCTACTGATCACCTTTTGTGATCATTAGATTGCTGGACTGCTTCTGAACTATGTGCTGTGATTTGGCTTTACATTCATAAAGGCAAGACTTATTTTGTTGGTACACGTGTACCTACCAGTACTCTGTCTGTTGAAGCCTAAAAACATTTGCAAACTTTAAAATAAACTGCTTATAACCAACTTGACCTAAGTATTCAGGTTCAAATAGAGAAACCAGGTAACCATACCCATTCTGCGAGATTTCCCTGGGAACCTTGACCAATAAGTAAGAAGATTTTCCATTCAGTGTAGCTAACATGCTAATGTCCATCATTTCTTAAGTATGTGTTTGTTCATGTAAGTAAAAGAGGAAAGGTCTTAGTATCAATATTCTTAAAAATGTAAGAATTGTGTTACTAATGTCTGTTTACTCGAGAGAAAGCCATTATTAGAGGGGAAGTTGCAAGAAAGCATAGAAATACAATAAACCTGATATGATAAGAGTGCTTATTAGCAATAGCACTTAGACTTATATACCGATTTATAGTGATTTATAGCCCTCTCTAAGTGGTTTACAGAATCAACATATTGCCCCCACAATTTGGGTCCTCATTTTACCCACCTCGGAAGGATGGAAGGCTGAGTCAACCTTGAGTTGTGTTCTTATATTTGTACTTCCAAATTTCAAAGGGAATGAAAGTGAGAAGTTCCCTGAAGAAGGGCTCCAGCACGAGTCCGAAAGCTCAGAAGACAAAACCTCTGGTCCCAGTGACCAACCAGATTGAATCCTGCAAGTGAAAGTGATTTATGCTCATTTGTGCACTATGTACTTAATGTAACTTATACTTCTTTAGCTATAAATCACCAATGTAGCCACATACACCATATTTAACATTTTACCTTGAGTTTTAGGTAAATTCTTTCAACAATCTAAAACACTAGGCTCTTATTATTATATATTACTCATAATATACTAGTAGTAGTTACTAAGAGTGTGCAAGCAGCCTTCGATTTACCACCATGATTGAACCCAAAATTAAGTCGTAAGTCATGCCAGTGGTTAAGTGGGTCATCATGTGACCCCAGAATATTTCATGACCTTTCTTGTGATGGTCATTAAATGAACAAACAGTTGTTAAGCAAATCCATTGTCAGCAATGGGACTTTTTGCCAAAAATCGGAAGAGAAAACAGGCTGCTGCAATTAGCTGTAAATGTAAACCAGTTGCCAGGCATTCAGACGTGACCATGTAACCTTGATGGGGTGACAACAGTTGGAACTTAAATGCTGGTTGTAAGTAGATCTGGCAGGTCTGCCATAATTTCAAGTAACAATACCAATAGAATGTAGACTTGTATATTGCTCCTTAGTACTTCACAGCACTCTCTGGGTAGTTTGCAGTGTTAGGATATTGCCACCAACAATCTGGATCGTCATTTTACCAACCTAAGAAGGATAGAAGGCTGAGTCAACTTTGAGCCCCATCAGAATCGAACTCCAGGCTTTGAGCAGAGTTTGCCTGCAATACTACATTCTAACCACTGCACCACCAGTTAAGTGATCAGTTGTAAGCTGGGGACCTAACTGAGACCTTGACTGTCATCACAATTATAATGTCTATGCGGTTTTCTTACCGAACAGCAGGCCAACTAACAAAGGTACTGGTTTTACACTTGCCCATTGTCTAGCATGATTAGCATGGAGGGATTTTTGGATGGAGTGTCACTGTGTACATGTCAAGTAATTACATGATGGATAACATTTGTTTGAAACTTAGGTCATTAAAGCAACGCTTCCAACAAAAGTGAGAATTGTCAACAGCTGCAATCCCTAAGGGAGCCCTCTTCCTTTCTTACTCTTTTTGATTCTTGCTGTCGACTAATCGCTTCTGGTTTCTATCTCATGCAGGTAAACATGGGTTTTTGAATCCTTTCTGAATGATAAATATTATACAGAATGATTATAAGCCCTTATTCTCCTTGTAGAATATAGAGGCATCTTACGTGCATTGTACAGAGGTCCTATAAAATGTTGTTTAAAGAAAGGAGAATGTGCGGTGTTCTTTTTTTTAAAGCTCCTAGAAGAATGTTTGACACAATTAAAAACAGATGCACAAATGGCTCCAGCACAGCGTTTGTATTCTTGTAATCAACTCTAAAGAGACTCAGATCACATAACAAACCTTTACTCCCTTCCCTCCTACCATGACACATTCTTCTCCTTTGCTCTCTCTTCCTTCCTCTTCCATTCCTCCATCTTACTTAGCGAAGAATATGCTCCTGAATTCAAATTGCTCTATTGGTGAATGGAATTTAAACGATTTAAAAGAGAAGAAAAGGGAACAAAAACAACAACAAAAAAACCCCAGGCTTTTAAAAAAGTGCAACATTGGGGTTGTGTCAGAACTGGGACAATATGATTGTGGTATGGATTCCAATATGGGATTAAATTATCTAGATTTAAAAAAAAAAATGTCAGCAGTTCCATGTGGTTGTTGGCATGGAGCCAAAATGGCACATTTGCTTCATTTTTGCTAAGATGGTTCAGATTCCACGCAAGTTTAAATATGCAGAAACTACAGTTGCTGTAGGTGACACACTGGCACTTCTGTGAGGCATAATTTTGCATGCAAATGTTATTTGACTATTAAATAAAAACTCTCCTGGAATATTTTGTTCTCTTTTTCTCTTTTTGTGACGTTAAAGGTCACTTATTTTCATTCAGGTCTGTCTCATGAGAGCTTTTAATTTTTTTTTCTTCTTTTAAGCCTCTCTTTTCATCGTCTTTCACACATCAAAGTTGTCTCTCTGCAAAGTGCACACCATTCAGTAATATATTTTGTAGCAACACAATAAAGCTGATAGTTTTTCTGGGTAATTACCCACAGCCCCCTGCAGGACAAATTAGCATTCATGACTTGAATAATGCTTACTAGAAAGAGTTGAGTGGAATTTACTTAATCAGAATCATTGCTTTCTCATGGCTACTTTAAAAAAAAGAGAAATCTCCATTGTCTGCTAATAGAAAAAATGTTTTCCATACAAGATTGACACTTAGATGGAAAATATTGTACTAAAAATTGAAAAAAAATAAATATAGGTACCCATAAAGAAAGTTCTAAATTCTACATTAATATAATAATTCTTACCATACCCATAATTATCTTTATTACGGTGCTATCATTGCTATCATGTCTTCTCTTCTTTAAGTTAGTTTAGTTGCTTTTCTAAACAGTATAATGAAGAATCTTCATACACACCATGGTGGCGCAGTGGTTAGAATGTAGTATTGCAGACTGACTCTGCCCACAGCCAGGAGTTCAGTCACAAAAGGTCCATAAGAGCCTTCCCATCACCCATAAATGTAATTACAATAGCAATAGCACTTAGACTTATATACCGCTTTACAGCTCTCTCTAAGTGGTTACAAAGTCAGCATATTGCCCCTAATAATTTGGGTCCTCATTTTACCCCACCTTGGAAGGATGGACGGCTGAGTCAACCTTGAGCCTGGTGGGATTTGAACTGACAAATTGCAGGGAATAGGCAGTCAACAGAAGTAGCCTTAAGTTCTGCACTCTAACTACTGTGCCACTGAGGCTCTCATAATCAAATACGTTAATTTATCTATTTCATTGGAAAATCTGCACTAACCATTCCTCCAATCCTCTTCCACTCTTTCCCCATGGCTGTTCCACATTCCATTACAATAAAATTCAGAAGTAGGTCAGATAGATTGCTCCCTAATTTCATTGAAGTGCAAAGAGAAAGAGAGGGGAGAGCAATCTAACATGCAAGATTCTATTATTATAAACAATCTCCTTAAAATAGAACTAGCCTTTCTACAGAGCTAACCTCCTGTTGTTCCTAATGAGGCTGACAAAAATACCATGAGGTTAATTTGAATATGTAAAAGGAAAGCAGGAATGTATAGTGGCAGTCTACCCTTGCAATAACATTGTCTACTTTCTTGGTTGATGATGATCAGTTCAAACTGAAGAGGATTATTTTTGTTTCCAAAATTCCAAGTAGTGAAGCAAAACAGCAAATTAGGTTATAAGTATAATTATAATTATACATAGGTCATAATTTTAATTATAATGAGGTCATCAACGAGTGCTACGCTAGGAAATTTAAAGCTATCCACTGGGTTTGAATTCCTGAACCGGACTTTATTGTTCTTATACACACCTACTCATAAGTATACCATATTTAAATTAAAAGGTTTACTTTTAAATTCAAATATATTTTAATCATTTATGTGTAGTGATATTATTTTAACTTATTTGAGACCATGAAAAAGGAAATCCATCCACTGGTGATTCAGGTTATTTTTCTGTTTGCCTGTACTTGTTCAAATATGTTATGAATTTGCTCATGGGGCTCTTTCCTTCTCAGAGTGAGTTATATATTTCCCCAAGACTGAACAAAGGCAATAAGTAGTAGCTTTCTACTGCAGCAAATCGAACTGTGATTTCATGATTTCCCAGAGAAATTCATAGCAATATGATAACTGCTGGATACAGCAGGAAAATATAGCAATGGCATGTGGGTCTTTCTGTTTTAAAGTATGACAAATGGTGGTAAAATTGTGCAAAGCTACAGTTTTTCACATGGTGTCCAACAGTCATCTCCATCCACCATGTTCTTTTACTTCAATTTAAAACTTAAAACTTTCATTATTTTAACTTCTGGTATATGTTTAGTAAAAAAAAAAAACCACCAATACTGGTAAAGTCAATATTCAAACTCATTTGTGGATATGGAGTGTCTCTTTCAAAATTTAGATAATATATATATTGGAGGTTTGATATTTTAATCATCTTCAGACATAGAACAATGTGACAGTCACATTCTATCTGAAATCAATTTGATTGTTCTTGTGTTCTATTAATAACTAGGCTTACAAGTGCAATCCTAACAAGCCTGCTTAAGGAACTTAGTTGAAATTTCTTGTTGTGGCCCACCAGTGGAGCTGGCAGTAGATTTGGACAGTGAGGAGGTTGGGGAGGAACATGGGCTAGACCTAGAGTCTGGGAAAGGTTCTGCTGAGGGCTTTGCATCAGAGGCAGAGATGGGGCCAGGGCCATCTGGCAGTTATCAGCTGCCTTTGGAGTCAGACATCAGTGAGGTGGAGGAGCAGCTGGAGCCTGTTTCCAGTGTGTGCATGTGCAGAGCTGCCAGAAGAAAAGAACAGCTAAGACATAAGGGTCGACTTGGGAGTAAAGCCAGAGGTGGACGGTGAATGGCTCCTCCCATAGGGAATAAAAGAGGAGCGAAAGGGGATTGGCCTTTTGCAGGAAACAAGTCGTTCATTTTAGGAGTGTGAAGATCTGTCTGTGAATCTCAGAGACTCTTTTCCAAGTCTTTCCTTGCACAGCACTGTGTTTGGAAAATATTTACATGGCAGCTCTCCAAGCTAGATAAAGGTCTGTGGTCATAAATTCACCTTTGAAAGACTATTTGCCAGGCCTTTGCTGAATATGAATGAGAGGAATTCACATTTGTTTAAGAAAAGGGGTTTTGTCAGAATAAGGAGTCTGCTTCATGCTTTTTGGGGAAGCCTAGGTCAGAACATTTATTTCTGGTTAAATTTGACATACTGTAGGTCTTCTGGCTCATGTAATTAGCAGGAATAATCTGATATAGGAAGTCAGTGTAATTAGGTATCTACTAAAACCAATGTTCCATTAGAACTGGTACTTTTTTTCTTACTTACTGGTTTGCTCACTGATCTTCTACTCAAACCAGAAAAACAAGAAGTCAGAGAAATCTATATCATGAGAAGATACTATCCACGTGCATCTGCTCATTGATTCTGTCTGGCCAAAGTACAAGTGGTGCCAAGAGCAAGAGAGATGAGTAATACTCACTGAGAAAAGGAACAAGGACTTCAGGAGACCCTGAGAGTATTGTGTCCATCAGCACTCCTAAAATTTGAATTCAGAATCAGCAGATTTATCCATTCAACTGTACAATATATTCATGGGATAATAAGTCTAAGTATCTACCTGAAATCAGCATGGATTAAGTTCTAATATCTTTTCTGGTCTATTATAAATTATACACTTTCAAGGCTACAAAATTATTACATTTAGCAGTTTCCAGTGATACAGGTTTTTGCTTTCTTTGTATAGTCATGATAATGTCACATTTTGTGGAAGTTGCAAGCTGAAAGTGAAAGAAGGGAAGTTAGTTCCATTTAAACTGTCAAATCCAATCTTTTTTTTTCCAAATCAAGAATCAAATTAAAGTTTCCTCAACAGCTGCCCAGACTCTTCTTAAACTTGTTTAATGAAGGAGATCTTGATTGCTGTAGATAATTGACATTGGTTTCACACTGTCAAACAGCTCTTGAGATTAGGAATTTTCTTTTCTTTTTACATCCCACTGAAATTCTATCTTCCTGTAATTATTATATGTATGAATACATTCAAAAGCATTAGAAAAGAGACCTAATATGTGTCATCTTCCCTCAGGTGATTGAAGACTCCCTTCGATATGGTGAGAGGAATATCACTGCCTAGATATGTGTTGCTGAGCAGAGACACTGTGAAGCAGCCTCAGTTGCAGGTTTTCCTTTCTATGGATGGATTCTGAAGGTAAGACTCTGAAGAATAGCAGAAGAATGTAGGTCATTTCCTTTGCATTTGGTAGACACAGAGTCTATTCTGCAAGGTCTAATATAATTATTAGAAATTGGCCATTTTTATTTGTCTACTGCATTTCTAGTTTAAGACACTGACCTCAAGAATCTAGAAATAGGAAACACACTCATGATAAGTATATTAGACTCTGATCACAAAGAGACTAAATAATAAACAGCTGTTCTTCCTTTAACTTGCCAACAAGTGGGAGATGACAATGTTTCTAAACTATTGCTCAATCTGAAAGTCTTAGTAGGAAACCAGTGACAAATAAACTGTTGTAATATGGCAGTGTGACAGTGTGGTGTCCCCCTGCTGATAATAGACAATGAGATCATGTAGCCATTGTTTTGATGTCATGAAGCAATCCTTCTGGTTAGTGCTAATGAGTTGTTTCTATAACTTCTCACCATTGATGAACTCATTACAAACTAGATGAACTATGAAATAAAACAATATTTGCCATCTGCCCTATGATGAACACATTCTCTTTGCTGAAATCAGATTCTACAGTGGCTTAAAGCTATAGCTGAAAAATTGCCATGAGCTAGAAATAAATAAAAAAGTTGGCTAGAGATGTATGATTTATTTCTATATCTATAGAAATAACCATATATTACCATTATTGAATAGAATAAGTTTCATGACTTACATAGGAGTGGTCAGTTTATTTCTTTATAATTCCTGCTCTATTATCCAAAGTGGCATTAGTTAGAAATATATTTTCCCACAAAAGATACATTAGTGTAAAGAAAGACTGTTTATTAAGAAGCTTTGACTGAGATCATTAACAAATAGTCTTTTCTACAACAAAATAATGTCATCTAACAGTGAAAGACATGTAGTTATGGAACATATACATTCATATTACACATAAGAACTAAAGATGTGCAAATTAAATGTGAATTGGGTATATATACATTTTTAGCTTGGAAACAGATTTTATTGCCTTGTACTTTTTATCATATTTCAATTAAAAGTTATAGGTTAAATACCAGACAAAAAGACTTAGGAAGTCAAATCTCCTAAAGCCATTTAGATATCTGGACATATCCAGTAATCCATATTTGTATGACGTACATAATCCAGAAATACACTAAACATCAGATACACCAAATATAATAAGCAGTTGGCAATATCTGAAAGGGGCTTTTACAAAAGGGAATTGGATTTGTTGTTTCATTTCTCATCCAAGAAGCTTTTCGGGTCTTCAGATATGCAGAAGTTTCTTGGATGAGAAATGATGTGTTTTTAAAGGGGAAAAAAAACGAGTTACTTTAGAAAAGCACCTTAGGGACAACCATAAACTGGATGATTGAAAATCTCTATAGACCGATGGCCATATCTACCAAAAATGGCTGTTTTAATTCAGGTTCCAGAATTGTTACACTGAAATAGAAATTTGGACTTTGAAAGACATTGTAGTTGACTCTTCATTATAAAACTGAAGTTACCAAAACCCATTATACAGTCATGAAGAAAATGTGCTCTGTATCACAGTGTAGGAATGTATTGCATGACATCCAGATTACATTACAGTAATAATAAATATCTCATTCATATGTGTGTGCATGAGGGGAGAGATGGCTTTATATATAATACAATAAATAAATAGGTGTCAAGTATGCCCTATGCTAAAAGATAATGAAATATGCATTATTTATTTATGTATTTATTTCCTGCCTTTAATATTTTTACAAATAACTTAAGGAGGCAAACATAGGATGTGTGTTTGTGTTTGTATTTTATTTTATATTCATGTACACTGAAGAAGGTATTTAATTTCGTTGTACGAGGTACAATGACAATAAAGTGAACTAACTAACTAACTAATATCTAACACACTTCCTCCTCCTATTTTCCCAACAACAACTCTACGAGTGGGTTGGATTGAGAGAGGATGACTGGACCAAGCTAGCTTAATGGACAAGATAGGACTTGAACTCACCATCTCCTGCTTTCTAGCATGCATGCCTTAATCATTACGTACTGGTTCTCTTATATAAGAAATTATTTTTATATATCACTGCTATTTTATATTTGTGATTAATGTTGGATAAAATTAATGGAGAAGATAAACAAGAACAATTTGACAAGGTAATCCAGTGGATTTTAATTGATCAAAGAACTAATCTAGGCTTCAAGACCAGTCTTTTAATACTGAATATTTAAAAGCAAATGGTAAATCACACTTGTCCTGAAACACTGCAATAACTAAGTAAGTCAGCTAAGTAAGTTTGCCTTGCTGCATTTCAAAAGGCACAACTTCAGCATTAAATCTTGGTAAACTAAAACATCCCTAGAGCCATTTGTGGCATTTTGAAACAAAGATAAACATAGTCATAATTTATAAAGTAATGGTATTAATTAAATGACATTACACTGTTTCCTTTTAGGATAAGCAACATTATGTATAAAAGAATTTAAAAAAAAAGGAAAGCCACAACAATCAGAGATCAGAAAAGGATATAGAGCTTCCTCTAATTTATACCAACACTGTTCATTATTTCTTTCCATACCTTTTCTTTTTAATTTTTGCAAACAACTTTCTTTATTTCCACCATGTTTATACATAATACAAACGAGAGAACAAAAGAATGGAAGTGTTTGAGATATTTCATATCCCATCTACATGCTTTATGTATGAGGGGAATTTCTTAGGATTAAAAAGAATGAGAATATTATTAGGAGTACAGTAACATCATTTTTCTTTAGAAGTATGAGTGCACTGCAAAAGAAGAGCTGAATAAAGACAAAAAAATGTCACACTCAAAAGTACAGCAATGCTTTTAACAAGCGTAATTAGTAATGGCGCACTAGTACAGCCCTTTCTCTGTTTCCTTGCATGCCAAACTCTTTTCTAGGCTGAATAGGCCTCTGTGATATGTAGAATATCTTAAGAGAGAAATTAGACCTTCAGAATTCCTGACTGATGTCTGGCACCTAGATTTTTCAAAAGTCTCTTGATAGAGTTGCTAATTCTTGGTTTTCTCAGCCTTTTATAGTTGTAAGTTTGTTGCAAAGGCTGCCAAATTTCACCTCCTTATCTTTTCTTCAGCGTAAAGGAAAAGCACTGTTAGTGACATCTCTATATAGTTCCTTATATCTTTAGAATGTTTCTGAACACTTCAACTAGGCTATTTATATGTTGTTGCTTAAATCTCCGGGAGACTTAAAACAATGCATTTCTTGCGTCTTCCACAACAAGTCTGCTGCAGAACACTTAACCTATTTTTTTTTAAATGTAAAGCCTACTCTGTTTGCATATAAAATACTGAGTCGGTAGCAGTTCATTTACTCAACAGTGACAGAATATTGGCCCATAGGATTAAATGGTTTTTCATTTGACCTTCTCTTCTAATTCACTCATATTTTTTTCTGTATAATTCAGAGGAGGTGGCATAGACTGATGTCCTCATCCATCAACCCCATTTAAGAGTCACCGTGGGAGAGATAAGATGTTGCCTTTATCCATCCTCATTCCTCACCATTTGAGTTGGGTTCCTTCAGGCTCCAATTTTCTGATCAATTCCTTCAAAGTAGTTGCCTGAGCTTCAGGATACATGCTGTGAAGCAAGAATTTATCTTTTACAAATGAGTCCACATTTTTCAGATTACAAAGAACATACAGTGTTGCACCTACTTAATGGAGATATTTTAATAAGTGTTTGACCTATATTCTCCTCAGCTATGTTCAAAGGTTTTTTTTTTTTTAAATTCCCCCCAAAATAAACCCCATGACACGGATTATGAAATCAAAAGGGCAAAATATTGTTCATGCTTGTCTGAACTGTTATGGAAACTGTAGAACCCTTGCCGTAAAAAGACATTACCAAGCCAACTCATAGGCTTCTAATGCTAGCCACCATGACAATAAATAAATGAATATATACATCATGACATCCTGATGCAAATTATGGTTTTTCATACTTGCGCCCTGACATCAGATGGCAGTATGCGGAACATGGGATTGGTGGTATGTCATCATGAAATACATTTCATCCCTTCTTCTTCTGCCTCTACAGTAAAAGCTTGTGAGCTAATTGCTTGAATCTAATGTCTTATATGGTAATAATAATAAAGGTCAACCAAATTTTGTACTATTGAACTTTTTGGAAATTAGGGGGGAAAATCACATTGAATGTATATGATATTTAACTTCAAAATGAAGCTTCTGAAAGAAATAAGGATTGGTTAAAAAGAATCTGAAAAGCTAAGTCAGGAGCAAGCACTTTCAGGAATAGAGGTAGTTCTTGTCTAACAACAGTTCTTTTAGTGACTGTTGAAAGTTACAACGGCACTGAAATAAAGTGTCTTAGGGCCATTTTTCACACTTACAACTATTGCAGTGTCCCCATGTTCCCGTGATCAAAATTGTCAACTGTCTCATATTTATGACGATTGCAGTGGCCCCGGGATCATGTGATCTCCTTTTGTGAACTTCTGACAAGCAACAAGCCGGATTCACTTAAGAACTGTCTCACTAACTTAACAACTGCAGTGATTCACTGAACAACTGGCAAAAAAGGGATAAACTGGGACAAAATTCTCTTAACCAATGACTCACTTAGCAATAGAAATTTGGGTTTCATCTGGGGTCATTAGTCCAGGATTACCTGTACTTGGGAGATAGTTAAACAATATATTACAAGAAAAGAGAGATCTATCAAGTCAAAGAAACTATCAATGGACTTAATGAGCATGTCAAGAAAGCTATGCAGGAGTAAAAAGAAATTGAACATTAAATATAATCTAAATAATGCAAAAATAATTAAATATAAATTTAGACCAAGTAAACTGATATAGTGAATAAAGGATTCAGTAAAAAGATACTGAAGACCATATGGCTTAGACCAACGATAAAACAGACAGAGCCTGAGAAATTGGCTATGTATACATGGACAGTTTGCATGGGGAGGAGAGGGGGTGCTAAGGAGATTACAGTGAAATGAAATATTTCATTTCATTTTACTATAGAAAATATACACTGCACATATCTGTTTCTAAACTGTTATTTTTGGGAAGGGAATCTAATGAGCTGAAGGGAGAAATGAATACCTAAATCTTATTAACAGACTAGAAATGGATAAATAACTTTACCAAGAATTCTTAAAGAATTCAAAAAATGAAACTGCTGATAGTATGCATATTTTAAAATATAGGGTGTAAAATAGGATAAAATATGGCATATATATCAACTATATTCAGGCTCTTAAGATATGCCTGTAAGGGGACTGCAAATCTTATAAAATATTTTACAAAGAGAACTGTTAGATTATCCTGGAAATTACAGGTTTTTAATTCAAAGTCTGTTCAGTCTAAATCAGTGTTTCCCAACCTTAGTCATTTTAAG
>JAOYMU010000263.1:16333505-16345332 GCA_025802295.1 Psammodynastes pulverulentus | reverse complement strand
TGGATACCATCGCCCACACAGAGAATGGGCGTATGAGGTAGGACCAATGCCCTTTCTATCAATTTTACCAGCCATTCATCTATTGTAGGTAAATTGACTCTTTCCATCTTCGTGCGCAGATTCCATGTACAAAAAAAATAAATTAAAAAAATACATGGTTTCCAAACACTCTGGCTTTAATTGTATATTAATCTTCAAAATCTTCTATTATATGTATTTGAACCTAGAATTTTCTAGCTTTATTACATGTAAACCAAACATGATAAAAAATAGCTTTAAATTTGAAATGTCCTAATACATGCTAGAGTAGACAATTGATCTGGTAATATACACCAATGATCATTTTATAAAAATGTATTTAAGATTATAATATAATGCAAATTTCAAGTTTCTCATTGCATCTGTTAGAGTTTTTGTGTGGTCTCTTCTGACATCTCCATTTAGATCTTTTCCAATTTTTCTTTAGTTTTTTCTAAAATTTCCCGCATCCTTAAAATATTTTCTTTCTTTCCTTATTCCTTTGTAACCCATAAAAATATAATTCACCAAATGGAATATTATCCCTACATTTTAAAAATGTGATAATTCTTTAGTCGTAGAAGGACTGTATTTATGAATGTATTTATGAAATGGGGTTTAGTTGTACTCATGTAATCAGAGACTGAAATTACAGCTGTGAGCATGATTGAAATCCTTTGATTTCCAGTTATAATCTCCTCATGACAAACAGTTGTCCAGAGTGCAAATTGTCAGTCTTACAATGCCTTCTTTTCCAAATCCTCAACAGAAGCTCCTTAATCAATATTTTTCTGTGTATATCTTCCAACTTTCTTTTTGCTTTGAACTTTATTTATTTAGAAGACATTGTTTAACTAGTAAGATCAGGAGATGAATGCATGCTTTTGTATGTTTGGGAAATAAATGCATTGGAAGGTGGATCAATTTATCTACCTGAATGACCCTAAAATGGCCCTCCTTTAAAAAAAAGAAAAAAGAAAAAAGAAATAAATATTTTTAAATGACTTGTCACTGCCTGCCTGTTTTGTCTGCTCATATAGAGCACGAGACAAGTATGAACACGGATAAGAAAACACATTCGAATAAAAGTCTGTTCCAGTTCCTTCCCTTCCCATTTTGTTTAAACACAATTTCTTGCTATGTGCAAAGGTTACCATTTGGTCTGCAGAGTGTTGGAGTTTGGCATTAAAGTATTTCCTGCAGGAGTCGTGGATATAGTAATGACTTGGCCCCATAGGCAACGGTTGATTAGCAAAAGCCAACACTCTCTCTTAAGGAAGTGTTAGGATTTAGCCCAATGATTTATAAACCACAACACATCCTGGCTTCAAAAATAAAATCATTAATTAAGTAAAATGGCTTGTGATGCTACATACTTTTTAAATAACTTTTATAGCTTTGGACAGGATAATAAATTGTATGGTTTTAATAATTTATGAAGCGCCTGTTGCTCTAATGTGAAAATATTAACTTCACTTGCCCTTTTCCTTTGCCAGTGGTGTCAATAATATAAAATAATAAGGCATTTTGTTTCCTTCCCCTTTCCTTCTGGATCTCAACCAGCAGCCAAGTGGTCTCACAATATCAGCATCGGCTTGAGTCTTCATTAAACCTCCCACCACCACTACCAAAAAAAGAAAAATCTTTGGGAAGGGAAGAAAGTTAGTTTTGTTGATGTGATCTCTGACCTTACAAGGTATTGGCAAAGGGTAAGGCCTTTTCAAATGTGAACATTTCTTTGAGAAAAAGCTTACTCTTGTCCCTTCAGCAAGTCCTTTCTATGTCCATGGGAACCATGCAATCATTTTTTATGGATGTTTGCTCTGAAGGGGATCTTTAAATGACAACGATATGATCAGAGGTGGTACCAGTTCTGGAGAACCAGTAGTGGAAATTTTGAGTGCTTCAGAGAACCAGCAAATACCACCTCTAACTGGCCCCGCCCCCAACTATTCTCTGCCTCCCTAGTCCCAGCTGATTGGCTGGGTCTTCTTTTGTTGCCCTGCACAGGAGAACAGAGCTGGAAAGCAGGTTAGAGTGGGGTGGGGAGGAAATGGGATTTTGCCGTAACCTCCCCCCAGGAGTGGGGTGGGAATGGAGATTTTTTTCCCCTGCCACGCCCACCAAGCCATGCCCACAGAACCAGTAGTAAAAAAAAATGAATCTCACCACTGGATATGATCTCTTCCTACTGATACATAATGCAGCTGTGAACCTAAAATCTGCAAAAAGTTGCCTTCTTTTGGACATGCTACCACTTAGGATGAGACCCAGTAGTCTGCACTAACACTGAGGGAACATTCAAAGACTTCTGTTGTTTTTAGAATATCTCAGTTGCAGAACATACTTCTCAATCTGATACTTGCCAATGTATTGGATCAATTGCTTTTGAACATGTTGCCTTAGAATTATGGAAATTGGAACACATTGGGAGGTCATCAAAGTGCAGATGGCTGCGGTCTGGTTCTGAAGATCAGAAAAGGGGCTGATTTATTCCCAGTGTATCAGTGCTGCACTCTGTTCCTAGTTCCTAGGATTAAAGAGTGATCCTGCTTTTCTCTGCAGCTCTTTTAAAGGAAGACCTTCCGCTACTGTTATTCTTTTGGCTAGAGAATATGCCATTCTCATCCTAATAATACTGAATTCTGATTCTTTTCTACCACTTTTAGCCACTTATGAAACTGTTCTGAATTTGGAATAGAGAGTCAGTATATTTATTCATGAATTTATCATCTTTATTAGTTGTTTTTCGTGATCAGTGTGTGAATAGCATTGTCAGGCAAAAGATATGTGAGCAAAAACTTGCCCAAATGACCCCTTTCTATCACACCAATCCCTCTCTCTAGTTATTTTTTTAAAAAACCCACTGTTTATCAGCATTCCCTCCCTTTAAACAAAACTTCTTCACTTTATATTCTGCAATCCCATCATACATTGCAAAGAACTAGAAATAACAAGAGTCCACAAAAGAGCATGTATCAATACAACCTGGTCTCCCTGTTGAATTTGAGGCCAAATGTGTTGTAAATGCAACAAACAGGCTGATTGTTTTGAAACATTTGCTCTACACCGATGCCTCTTAGTAATGCCCAAATGGCAGAAACTCCAGGAGAGCTATAAGGAAGTCCATTAAAGGCCTTGTGAAGAAATACATTTACCAAAAGGAAATTACCAAAAGGATATGTTTCTTTAGATCCAGCTTCACTGAAATTAACATTTTCTAGCTTTGTTTCCAAAAACTGGAGGAGAGGGGGGAGGAATAGGAATCTGGCAGTTAAAATGTACACGGATGACACATATTATGGCATATATGTCTGCCAATGTTGCTCTGTAATGTGCCTTAAAACTAAAGATTTCGGGAACCTGGCTGTTTTAATGAATATAAAATCTTTTCCAATCATTATATTTCATCTGGAACTTCTATAATGTTGGCATTCTTTTTTAGATCACTAAACTGTAAGGCACTCTTCAAATTCCTGTCCTAAAATTCAAAGAATTCTACAAATGGCTTGTGTTTGAGTCTCCATTATTAGCTTTGTAAATGCAACATATTTTGCTGTGGAAATCAATTTGTGGGCACAAGTGTGTTACACCTTACTTTCTGTGTATGACCTACATTTTAAAAGAGGGACATGCTGCATTTGCAAGCACTTTGATCTTAATGGTATGCTTCTTTTTATTAACTTCCATAGAGGTAGTTTTGCTAGAAACTGTTTAGTATTGGCTGCTATGCTGTTCACTATTTTTGTTTAGCACGTCTCTTATAATAGAGACATTTAAAAAAAAATTGCACTCCATTTAAATGTCATCCATTAAATAATTAAAATGGTGTGACTCAGGCAAGGCAACTCTGAGGAAGTTGTGGCCTCCAGATACATTTGAATGACAATACTTAATTGTTCTAACCAATATGGACAATAGAGAGAGTATATATAGAATAGAACTGGAAGGGACCTTGGAGGTTTTTTTAGTCCAGCCTCCTGCTCAAATAGGGCATCCTATACCAATTCAAACAAATGGCTGTCCAGTTAAAAACCTCCAGTGATGAAGCACTCACAATTTCTGAAGGCAAGCTGTTCCACTGGTTAATTGTTCTTACTGTTAGGAAGCTTCTCCTTAATTCCAAGTTGCTTGTCTCCTTGATTAGTTTCCAACCATTGTTTCATGTCCTGTCTTCTGGTACTTTGGAAAATAATTTGACTCCATTTTCTTTGTGGCAGCCTCCCAAATATTGGAATACTGCTATCATGTCACCTCTAGCTCTTCTTTTCTCTAGACTAGCTAAACCCAAATCCTGCAACTGTTCTTCATATGTTTTAGTCTACAGTCTTTTAATCATCTTAGTTGCTGTTCTCTGAACTTTTTCAAAAGTCTCAACATCTTTTTTGTAGTGTGGTGATCCAACTTGGTGCAATATTCCAGGTGTGGTCTTACTAAGGTTTTATAAAGTGGTACTAATACTTCCCAATGATTTTGATGCTATGCCTGTTTATATAACCCAGGATTATTTTAGGGTTTTTTGGTTGCTACTGCACACTGGCAGTAGCCATGCTGGCTACTATTTATAACTTTACATGTTTCTAGATGTACACAGATGTTTTTTGATTATCTTTTCCAGGATCTGATTGATCTGTAGTTTCCTGGGTCTTTCCCCTACCCCTTTCTTGAAGATGAGAACTACATCAACCCTTTTCCAATCCTTAAGGTATTTTCCTGGTGCTCCAGGATTTTTGAAAGATATGATACAGTGGTTCTGAGATAACATCTGCCAGCACCTTCAGAACTCTGGGATATAATCTGTCAGGTCCCATAACTGAGAGAGGGGTTGGGTTTTTTGTTTTTTTTAAAGTATCCATATTTAGAAGGCAATACTTTCCTCATTTTTGTACAATTTCAATAAAGCTGAGAAGAATTTTTTAGTTTAGTTTTAATTTAACGTTATTATAAATAACTCAAAGTGGAGAACACACCTAATACTCCTTCCTCTTCCTATTTTCCACACAATAACAACTCTGTGAGGTGATGTGAACTGACAGAGAGGGGAAATGGCCCAGAGTCATGCAGCTGCCTTTTATGGCTAAGGTGGAACTAGAACTCACAGTTCTAATTTCACCTTAGCCATAAGGCACCAGGCTAGAAAATCTCCTGCTTTCTAGCCTAGTGCCTTAACTACTAACCAAACTGGTTCTTACCAATTAAGAGTACACATTTTGAAATCTAATGGGTGGCATAAAAATTAAATAAATAAATAAGAAAATCATTTACTTTATGATAGCAATTGTTTAAGGATGTTTAAACCTCCTTATACCATTTCAGATAACTGGGTATAATTAGATCTTATCAGTGTAAGTGCAACAATTCAAAGAGTGAACAATATTTAACAGTGTTTAAATTACTCTTGAAAGTAAGTGTTCTTGATATGATGTGACATAAAGTAATTTTAATTTGGGCAAAAGGACAGCCTTCAACTTTTTCATTAATTTCTGCCTCTAGTGCAGTCACCTGTTGAAAATAAATCAAAATAAGTTTGCATGTATACATAGATGTGAACCAAGTGTTATATACAATCTTACATTATTCCGTCCAGAGCAAAATAATCCTTTCAAAGTATGCTATTATTTGTCTTTCTGAACAATGCACTCTGGTTATCACCTCAGAACACATCTGATTTCTAAACTGTACTTCAAATGATTTCTTTGTTCCCAGCTTGGACAATCATATTATATCTTAATAAGACCTAAAAAGTCCTATTCAAATGCATGGTTTATGCAGAAGCCTTTAAATAAATGAGAATGGCTGCTTTGGCAGAAATTAGTTTAACAAATTAATTTTAAGATTTTATTTTATTTTATGAAGCCTTTGATCATAAGCCGCTTTCAGAAGACTTTTTAATATGAAAAGTTGCATGAAATCTTTCCTTTTTTATAAAAGGGATGATTTGTGAAACTAAAATATGGCTAATACTATGCATAAAGGCACAACAATTATAGGCCCTTCTTGATTAAATGTTTCTCTTAACTCCTGCGGTATGATCGCTGTGCTGTATGTAAAAACAACAGTACTTATGGGAAGCATAACACTGGGAAATATTATTTTTAATCCACAGAGAAAATCCTTTGCTTACTCTACTAAACAAGACTCTACTGATTTTTCTGGATAAAGAAAAATGAAAAGAAAAGAAAATGAGGTGGGGGGAGGGGAACAGCAAAAAGAACAGCCCTGTACAAGTTTTATAATGACAGAGCATACAAACTTCTGGCCCAATTCTCTTTCAGGCAAAACAAACAAATAAATCAACAAATCAGCACAAATACAGAACAGATGTTTGACTGAAAGGAGATTTAGCTAAGGCTAGTGGGGGTCATTTCTTAGATGTCAGCTGCTTTGACAAAGCAATGTATAAATCATATCTGATGTCTCTAATCTACTATAAAAATCTTCATAATAGAGCCAGAAATCAGCTAAGCAACGATTAGTTTTTTTTTCTGACGATGGAATTATTAATGGCATATTAAGGATTAATTTAAAAATTCTGCTTTCATGTATCACTTGGCTTCTGCTTAACAAAGACAAGTATTTGCATATCATTTAAGGGAGATATATGGTTTCAAGGGAAATAAAAAGGAGTGTTTCTTTTTTTCTGAGAGAGAGAGCAGTAGATAAAATTAAGGAAGGAGATCCCAGATTTCTATAGAACTCCGAGGTAAGATACGATTCTATAGCTTCATCCAAAAACTGACAACTTTATTCTACTGTTATTTGAGGAGCCATCATTGCAGTGGTGAGATTCAATTTTTTTTACTACCGGTTCTGTGGGCGTGGCAGGGGAAGGATACTGCAAAATCTCCATTCCCACCCCACTCCAGGGGAAGGATACTGCAAAGTCTTTATTCCCACCCCACTCCTGGGAGAACGTCACCACAGATTCTCAGAACTACTCAAAATTTCCACTACCGGTTCTCCAGAACTGGCTAGAACCTTCTGAATACCACCTCTGCATCATTGCATGAATTAAACACTCTGACACTGAGCTATAACCAGTGGTTTCATTCCACTGATGGCCAAAATGAGAATGCTTGTGGTCCATCTGATCTTCTGTACAGTTCACCCCATTCAGACGAACTTTGTGACTTTGTCTGACATTTGAGGAGCAACATTTGACCTGGGAACAGCCAAAGGAAGGAAGAAGCAGAAACCCACTTCCATAAATCCATTTGATTCTGAAGCTCTAGGTTGCATTTAAATCAATGCTTCCCAAACTTTTTCCTTCATTGCCCGGAGTCACTTATTAGAATGTCCTTTTTACCCTTTGTGGGTAAAACACTTTAAAACAGTTTAAATGGCCCTTATTGTGATTGGGTAATGGGTTTGTGAGTTGTTACCCATAGAAAAACCACTTTTCCTCAAATTGGGATAATTTACCCATATTTGTGAAGCAGTGGTTTAAATTTGTTGAGAGTTGTATCTATACACGTGGTGGTGGTGATGATAAAGCGAAATATTCAGGGATGAAATTGCACTCCAAATTAGTGACTGCATAAAGGCAAGCAGTGGGGGGGAGGGCTTTAAAGTTACTTTGTTATATTTTGAGGCAACAAACTGAACAAATTGCACTGTTTTAAAAAAGGTGCAGGGCACTCCGATGCGATCTGCCCAGGTTCCATATTTTGAATGTAAAGATACAAGCAATCCTCCTTTTTATACATTCCCATTCCTTAGGAGGCACACTATGCGTGTGCATTTAGGGCAGTAAGTTTTTCTGTATTTGTATCTATGGTGTGGTTTCTTCCTGCAAGGATAAGATGGGAAAAGTTATCTAACAAAATTTGGGTAACTGCCACAACTGCCACAAATTTAATTTGTGTACGAGCGCATAATTTCAATTTTATCTGAGAAGTATGGATATGAATATCGAACCAGGAATTCACATCTCCAGTAGTGGTTAAGGCTACAGTCTAGAAACTGTGTGACTGTGAGTTCTGGTCCTGCCTTAAGTATGAAAACTCAGTGGGTGACATTGGGCCAGTCACTTTCTCTCAGCCCAAATCACTTCACAGGGTTGCTTTTATGTGGAAAGCAGGAAGAAGAAAGTCTATGAGGTATCTCCACCACCTTGAATTATTTATAAAAAAGATAATAATGGTGGGAAATAAAAAAAAAAAACGTTATGGAGTTTGCAAGATTAACGATCTTTGTGTGCATTTCCTTGCAAAAGTGCACATTTTGGAGATGTTCTTTTCCAGCAAACATTTTAAGGCTGACTTTTAGCTCTTCAAGCAGGTAGAAAGGTCTTTCTGCCTCCCATGGGTGTCATAGAATGTAACTCCTAGACTGAGAAATAAGCTAAGCTTGAGAGGTATAAAAAGTGGCCATGGACATTCTATGTTCTATGCCTACAACTCAAGGATGAATGTCAAATGTTCTACAAGTATAAAGATTCCGACGGAGCAAAGTAGTGAAAGTGCTTTGTTTCTAAAAACAGAAAGAGAAGGACCTGCTCTCATCTTATCACAACAGTTTATTACTGAAATTGAGTGACTATACTTTTAGTTCTGTGGATTTGAATGACAAAGGTCTCCAAATCATTTCTCTAGAGATTTGTTTCAGATTAAGGGATGGAAATGCTAACAGCCAATGTTACTTATATTAGCATATTCATCTATTAGATTTCCATTCACTTCTCCTTTAGTTTTGTCACATATATATATATATTGGCTGCATATAGCCAAATTACCAAATATACTCTTGTACTCTTGTTGGAATGTTCTTTGTGAAAAAATCTATAGCTTCTCAATAATATTAACTGTAACAATTGAATTTACATGTTACAAATAAAGCCAAGCCAATAGAACATAATTTATTTTTACATACTTGGAAGTTTTACACCTTCCATATGTGTGAACTTCCAACCATCATGGTGTTCTGTCCTGCTCCCCCTCCCTCAAAACGTATATATGGCAAGAGTTCTACAGGTGTTTTATTCAAATCCCAAAAACAAGTCCTTGGAAAGCACCCCTGTTGTGCAGGTCCGGATTCTGAGCTCAGTATGACAAGAGTCACTAGTAAACAAGTCCAATGGGCACACATGAAGAACAGGAAAGCAGTCCATGAGTTGAATGAGTCAGGATACATGGCATGACTCCACAAGGTACAGAACTGGGAATGTTGCTCCAGCAATGCTCAAATTTTCAGGACGGGATTAAGTAGGCAATGTTGGTGCAACTCTTCATGAAAGGCTAGGTTGCCTCTACATGAATAGTTTAGCTGACCAGCATTGTGTCTGTCTCCTCTCTGCACTCCGTGTCCTTGGAACAGGAGGAGATATGGACTCCACTTCCTCCTCATTGCTAAGGGGTGGCAGCTGGTCTCCGTATTTGCCTGGAGGCTCCTGGTCAACTTGCTGTAGCTCACCTCCCTCAGTTTCAGACTGTTGCTTGTCCAACTGACCTAGATCCATCAGGCTAGCATTCTCTGAGTCCTGATCCTGACCAATACTCGGTTCCACACTTTCCTCTGCAGACTCAAACTCACCCTCCTCTTCTAAACTCTCATCTGGAGAAGGATCCAGAAGTGGATCCATGACACATGGCCATAGTTGACTGTTCTGGCAGTTAAAGCCCCCTAAGTTGGAAGCTGCCAAGAATGGAAACCAATGGCTTGATATGAGCTGCTCATTCGTCTATAACATTACATGAATGATGACATCATTTTTCAAAATCTTTGCATGAAATCTTGTAAAATAGATAAGACTTTTCAAACTATTGTTTCTGCTCATTTTGAAGATATCATTGGGAGAAAAGATCTTCCTCAATATCAGTGTGTGAAAAAACAAGCATAAGCCGGTCTTTATCACTCTTAGATCTTTTGCAAGTGATTGTTTCTCCTAACAAATAATTTGAAAAATGTACACATAAACACACCATGAATAAAACATGCAATACTACTTATGTACTCAGAATATCTTCCTCATTTTTCTTTCGTTTTCTTTGTTAAACAAAAGCATCCAGTTAGCCTCCAGAGCTAATACGAGTTGATAATACTATAATTTGCATTTAAGAATGAGCACATTAATTGTACTGCCACATTGTTTTTATTATGACAATAAACAAGATTTATTCTAATGAAGGCTATGATATAATAACTTTAAGTTAAAGCACCACTATGCGTTTGCACATTCCTCTTTCTAAACTACACAAGTATTTACTATTCCAAATGGTGGGTAACCATAAAAAACATTTTGATAGTTTAAAGAAACTGTCACTTAATTTTATTTTCAGCTTACAAAACAGGAAACATGAGACACCGATAAGGAATAAGCACAAAGTGGTCCCATAGGAAAGTGGCATCTAAATTTACATCCAGGTACTTGAAAATAAGCCCTGCTATCTCAGTGGAAGGCAGCTTCTTTGAAACCAGGAGGAAGAGGAGAAGGAAGGAGTCATAGTAGACAGCATAAATGCTGTTCCTGCCAAGTTGTCAGTTTTCAAGGTGATGGTATCTAACAGCTGCAAAGTGGGTTTTTTATATTCCAGAAAACTGTAAACCTGCCAAATCTGAGCTTTTAAAAAGTGAGATTCATTTTATTCTTCAGAAGCCTAGTCATAAGCTGTCTTATGCCTTCAAATAGACATTCCCAGTGTGCTTCAAGAGGATATTAAAATTTTATTATTTCACTGCACAAGCCCACCTGCTCCTCCCTGAATCCCACCTACTTCCTTTTAAATTCGGTTTCCAAGACACTTTATAAACATATCAAGTAACTTTAACTGATAAAAATCCCCATTGGCTGATGGTTTTTTTGAGCAGAAAAGTAAGGGCAATTCATTGAAAATGTATTCTGTCGAGTATAATCATGGAATGTTTAGAACCTACTTTATGTCTGTAAGAAGTAAAAAATCATTGGTTTGGGTTAGGCCTTCAGCAAGACACTTCAAAAATGTTTGTATTACTAACCTTGGCCTAATAAAGAAAGATTCTTACACACCCAATGTTCAGGTTCTTTGGCCACAACCCCGAATAATATGATGGGATGTTCTTTGTGCCTAGAAAAAAAAATACTTTATCTGACACCTTTTATCTATGCAGGTAGTTAAATGCAAGTAGTTAAGTCTTAGGAAGGACAAATGCAAGTTGTCTGCTGTGCCCTTAATGTTGACACAAAAGCTGCAAAGGAAGATTTTATTCACGTTCCCTTGAGTGTGAGCACTAACCTCTGAATGACAATGAACTCTATTGGCCGGGATCCTGACTGTGCATTTACACCCATCGAACCAAACACAAAGAAGAGGCTTCTCTTTAGCTCAGTACGTTCAGGAAAGCTGAGTATACGGGTTTTATATGGTGGTCATTTTGTCTCAATTAGCTTTGGATATTTATTTTTCCCCCCTTTCCTTCTGAGAACAGAAGTTTGAATCAACATCATGTTGGTGTTTTTCTGCAAATAAGCTCCAATTTTTTAATATATATTTTTTGGTCTGGTGAAGTTTCATTTTGCTTTTTATTTCCTGAATACGCTGCTCTGTAGTCCAAAGGATTTCATGATAGCTCTTTTGTTTTTTTGGCAAAAGCATTAGTTACTTTAGTTAACTGGATAGCTATTCACAGCAAAAACAAAAATCCTGGATTGCAAAGGGAAGTGATTCCTCCCATCAACCGTTTAGGGCAACTTCAGGCCAAATTTTAATGGGATAAGAGATCTCTTTCAAGTGCATATCGCATATATGTTGTCCCTAAACCAGTGATGGCGAACCTTTTTCTTGTGGCATGCCGAAAGCGTGTGCACCCACAATGCAACGTGCCCTCCCCCCCT
>JAOYMU010000263.1:16302201-16314931 GCA_025802295.1 Psammodynastes pulverulentus | reverse complement strand
CGCCCTTCTCAATTCTTCTTTTGTAATGTCCTCCATTAACCTTCCTTTAAGTTCTTCTATCATATCTAGTTTCTCACTTTGATCCAAATAATCTTTAATTTCATTCCTATCTATATTCTCGTTTTTATATAATTTTGCAAAGAATTCGTGAGCTACTTTCTTTTTCCCTTCTATTGAGGACTGTATCTCTCCCTGCTGATCGTGTAGATGATAAATTGTTCTTTCTTCTCTTTCCTTTTTAAGCTTATAAGCTAGCCATCTCCCAGGTTTATTTGCGTGTTTGAAATAATATTGTTTACCCGCTTTTAAATTTTGAACTACTTCCTCTTGATCTATTATAACTAGCTTATGCTTAACCGTCATCCATTCTTCTTTTATTCCTCCATTCTGCGGGGTATTTTGTAATTGTAATTCTAATTCCCCTAATTTTTTTTCTAGTAGATTTTTCTGTTTTACCCTTTCCTTATTTGTTTTCGCAGTATAGGATATTACAATTCCTCTAGTGACAGCTTTCATTGTATCCCATAAGGTTTGTTGTGATACCTCATGTGTGCAATTCTCCTGGAAAAACAAGTTAATTTCTTTGGTATAATTTTTCACAAAATCTTCCTCTTTCAAAATTAAGCGATTAAGCATCCATCTCCTTCTTATTTTAGCTTCCCCTCTCCATATAACCTGAATGGGGTTGTGATCCGCCCAGGAGTTAGTTAATATGTCAATTTGTTTAATTTCATTTAATGTTTCCCCATTAGCCCATACCATGTCTATTCGCGACCAGGATTGATGTGGATTGGAGTAGAAGGTGAATTGTTTTCGTTTTGGATTTTTAAATCGCCATATGTCACTTAAATTAAATTCTTATAATCCATATTCTTATCAACTATCTTGTTAAAATCTCCAATTATGCACAAATTCCGCTGTCCCAAATCAAGAAGTTTATTATGTAGTCCCTTATAAAAATCACTAAGTTTGTCATTTGGCGCGTATATAACCACTAAAATGTACAATTTCCCTCCTATCTCCACTTCTATTATTAACATTCTCCCTTGCGGATCTGTAAAAATCAATTTAGAATGTATTCCTGTCTTAACATATACTGCTATCCCTTTTTTTTCCTTAGCCAACGCTGTGTATAATATACCCAGTTTGGGGCAGTCCAAATAATGTTGGTCTTCCAGCTTAATATGCGTTTCTTGTAGGCATATAATGTCTGCCTTTAATTTAGTTAATTTGGACCAAATTCTTTTGCGTTTTATTGCCGAATTGAGACCGCTTATATTTATGGAAATCAATTTAATTTCTTTTTCCATATCTCTTTCCCTCTTCTAGTTTTACTTGCCGTTGGTTTTGGCCTCTGTTAGTTCTTTCACTGACTGTGCTCTTGTTATTACTCTACTTGTTGCTGTTTCTGGTTGGTCTTTGACTACCCTCTTCTCTGCTAAGATACCCGCTACCTCCATTTTACTTTGGGAGTCCATGTCCTCCCTACTACTCATTTCCTCCTCTGCTCCCACAACTAAGTCGTACAACTCTTGCGCTTTCTCCAAGGTGTCTATTTTATATCTTCTCTCCCTCCATGTCGTAAACAGTCCTTCGGGAACCAACCATCTAAATAAAATTCCCTTACGTTGTAACTCTTGAGCTAGTGTTTTATACGCCTTTCTTTGGTCTCTTACTCTGCGTGGTATCTGTTTCAAGATTATCAGTTCTTTCTCCATATATACTATAGGGTTATCTTTGGCTAGTTTATATACCTCATCTCTTATTTTTTTTTGTGTGAATCTGATGTGTACTTCCCTTGACAGATTATATTTTCTCGCATAGTTTGTACTTACCCTAAATACTTCGTCTATCTCTGATTGAAATCCCTGTCTATCTCTTTTTAACATATCCGCAATTAATCCTGACATAATCATTAAAATATCTTCGTCCTTGGTCTCTGTTACATTCTGAAATCTCAAATAAAAGGCAGCGCGGTCCATCTCCATGTGGATAATCGCGTTTTCCAGGTCCTTATTCACTGTTGACGTTTTTTGTTCCATTGACTCTACCTTCCTTTCTACTTTTTCTGCTCTTAGTTCTATCTCCTTAATTGCCTGTTCATTTTTCTCTATCGTTTTTTGGACTGCACCCATTTTTTCATCCAATTTGAATATATCCTTTTTCACTTCTTTTTTAAGTTCTCCTATTTCATTTTTCATCCCTCCCATCTCATGTTTGATCTCTTGAAGGCTTTGGTACATCATCTCCTGCATTTTTATCATTGATTCTTGTATAGCTAGGAGTGTAGTTTGTGTACCTGAGCTAGGGGAAGACACACTTGGTTTGTCTATTATCACCATCCCTTCCAATGTTTTCTGGGTCATTTGTGTAGTTGTTGTGGAGGGATAGCCTGAAGGCTTTTCCCCTGCTTTCTCTGCATTATACCCTGATGCCATCTCTTTTAACCTCTTTTTGCTGATTCAAAATTTGAAATATTCTGTCCCAAATTAACATCCACTTTAAACTGTCTATTCCACACTAAGCAATCAGATCTTATTCTTCTACTTTAAATTAAACATGAGCTACCTCTTAAAATCCCCCCCCCAAAAAACAGGTTTATGATATCTTCAATATAAGTTCGTTTTCACTTTTCTTTCTAACAACGTCCTTTTCTTATTCAACAATTATTTTATAAGGATCTCTCAGATTTAACACTTACACACTTTATGTACCAGTTAAGCAGCAAACAAATCTAATAAAATTCTAGTACACTTCTTTCACCTTATAAATCACTTTTTTATAGTCAATCACTTCATTAATTAATTAATTGATTATTTATGATTTATTAGTTGATTATTTATTATTAGTCCTTAATTAATTAATTTATTAATGTCTATATATATTTCTTAGACCTAAATTTATAGTAAATTTATGATATATGCTATAAAATTTATGTTATAAAATCTCAAATCAATTAAAACATATAAATTGTCTTCCCTGTTCTTCTATCTTCTTCCTTAATCCGCACACACCCGCATTCCAAGGAAGCAG
This sequence comes from Psammodynastes pulverulentus, assembly GCA_025802295.1. NCBI lineage: Eukaryota > Metazoa > Chordata > Lepidosauria > Squamata > Psammodynastidae > Psammodynastes > Psammodynastes pulverulentus. The sequence continues at coordinate 16,311,898 of JAOYMU010000263.1, read as the reverse complement.
GCTTTTTCTTTGTTGTTTTCTTCTCCTTCTCCTTTCTTAGCAATTCTTCTTATGGCCAAATAAAGTTGTAAATATATTGTACTTTCAGAATCAGAATCAAAGTCCAAGTCCAAGTCCTAATATAGTTCAAATATCTCCTTATCTGACAATTGCAACGCAACAGTTATAACTCCAGTCAAAACAAAAGAACCGATCTTAAAATAGTTTTTTCTTCTCTCCTTGACAGCTCTACTTTCAAAACAATTTTCAAACAAACAACCCCTCCGTACGACACAAATCTTCTTCCCCTCTTTCTTTCTCTTCTTACCCGCAGAATATTGGTCTGATTTATAATCCTCCTAAACAACTGTCGGCATTTCTCCTTCTCCTTCTTGTTCGGACGACGTCGCTAAGTCGTTTCCGTTCAGCTTCCCTTCAAATGGCCGCTCTAGGCTTCAATTTCCTCCTACCGATGTCTTCGTACGTCCTTATGCTTTGCCGATCCCTGTCTCGATCACCTTCAATCGCCACTCTCCACTTTCCAAACTCTACCACCAAAGATTAGCTTCTCCACAGTTTACTTGCTTCTATTTCTTCGATCTTCCTTCAGTGGTTAGCCGAGACATCATGCCGCCATTTCGGACAGCTTTGTCTTCTGGACGACTCTGTCGTTCTCTGTGACTGTACTCAGTAGCCGTCTGTCGCACAGCCCCCCCAGAGAACTCGCGCTCCTCACTGACCCCTCCAGGGTCAGCGGACCCCTAAGGGCTACACAAAATCAAGGCTTGGGAAACAGAGCCCGATCCTTCGCCTTGCTTCGTCTCAGCCTCGCCACCCGGAAGTCCAGCCCAAACCCCTCTTTCTTCCCTTTTATTCTACCCCTTTATAAAGAAGTTTCTTTTTCTTTTTTACTTTTTCTGTCATCTTTCTATGTGTCTCTCCATTTTTAATCTTTGGGGGTTTTTTCCACACTTCTTTTTTCCAGAACACTTCTAGGTCAGAAATATTCTTAAGTGCACTAAAGGCTTGAGTCCCTCCAAAAATTTCCTTTACTTTTTCACATCTTGGTACTGTGAATACTATTCCAAAAGTTTGATAGAGTAAAAACTTCATTGTCACTTTAAATGTAAATAAATCAGCATACATTAAAAAGAAATTTCATTGCATTCAGCTCTCAAAAGATAACCATTATGCATATATCCACATACATAAACCTATATGGCACAGAGAAGCTTCACAGTCTAGTTCGAATGTATACATATACATGGCAAAAAAGAAAAAAAGAAAAATAATCCTGCAAGTTTACAAGATGGATGGCATTAGGAACAAAGCTGTTACAGAATCTAGTAGTCCTGCTATAGATACTTCGAAACCTCCTCTCCGAGGGAAGCAACAAAAACAGACTGTGAAGTTGGATGTGTGCAGTCTCTAACAATGCTTCGAGCTCTAAGCACATACCGCTTATAAGCAGCATTCTGCATAATGGGAAGCGAGCTTCCTATAATCTTCTCAGCCGTCCTTACCACTCTCTGTATGAACTTTCTATTGGAGGCACTGCTCCCACCAGTTAAGAGGGAGTTATCCACCATACCGCTTCTTTTTCTGAGTTTGGATACTCCTTGACTTCATATTGTCGCCTGCTCAATTTATTTAATAAAATCATCTAAAGGAATGAGAACTAACATTCTCTTTATTCTTAAACAGAAAAATAGTTCATATTTCCCATAACTAATGAAGTTCCCGCAACATGCTGGACTTTTAATCTGTAGCTGTGAAGTCACAGCTACAGACTAGATCCATGCATTGCAGCATGACATTGAGTATCTACATATAAGTATTCGTATAAAAGAGATACTGCGATATTGATGAAAGGACTCGTGAGCAACTACCATAACTAAATAAGGAGTGTTTGAACATTGTGGGGTGCTTTTCTACTCCTTTGCTATAAAACTAATTCTAATGTACTGTATGCTAGGGAGAGAAAAAAAATCAAACCTTCCTCTTAAGGTTCTTTATACACCAGCTGAGAAATGTCTTCAAGCAATTTGTTGCTTGTGGTTGCAACTAGACTCAGTAGGAGTTTAAAAAAGAAGCCGAAAATAAAGCAAAGTTGCAATTTGTAACTAATCCAGATCCTGCACTTACATGCTTTAGGTTCTTGGCCAAAGGCATATCAAATAAATGATTTTAATTGTGGTGTTTCATCTCTGTACCATTGATTTCCTGCTTCTTCTTTGCTTTAACCTGCCTGGAATATAAAACTGCACCTAATGACTGTTCTACATCCTTCGTTGGTGAGAAAAGAGCATGACTTAGGGCCAGAAAGGGTGTGGCAAACACTCCCATTCTCTCTCTCTCTTTCTCAGCTCCTGCTGATCCCTGCAAAGCTTCAGAGATTAGCAAACAATTTGATGGCAGCTAATTTACAGAGAGTGAAAGTGAACAGAAAACTGTTTTTAATGGCAAAGGGGAGGAAGAGGGGGGAAGATAAGAAAGGAACAAGATCACACCTTTGAGCTACACATTTGGCAATTGCTGGAAAGAATTTGTGCCAAAAGGACTCCTGGCAAAAACAACCTTCTCCAAGAGAGGTTTTTCACTTGATGCGCCGGAATGTTCAGGAAACACATATTGACAAGTCTTGATCTAAGAAGTTACAAAAGCATCTTTTTCGTGTAGAGGAAATAACTTTATGTTCAGTGATGATAAAAACAACAACAGTGGGATCTGTGATAAACAAAATGCTCGAGGCAATGCTATTATTTGCCTCCCCTGCATCCTTTCAGGACAGGAATACGGCATGATGAAACAGAAAGCAAGAAATCTCGAGCACACAAAGGCAGATAGTTTTAATGGAAGCAAGCACATCAGAAAGACTGCAATCAAGGGCAGAAGCAAACCCCAAGTTTTTCTTTGTGTGTGTCTGTGTGTTTATGCTGTAATACTAATGATCATTAGAATACCAGATGGGTTTTTTTCCTTTCCTTTTCTTTTTTTTTTTTCTTTCCTCTGATCAGACGAAATCACAAATGTTCAAGAAATCTAGCTGTACTTTAATGTACAGGAAGAACATTTTTCCGGTAGAAAAGGCTCAATGTCTGGCAGAGACCCCTTTTAGTATCAGCAATAAATGCTCTGAGGAAATCAGAAAGTTCAATGAACGTATTTAGAAAAGGGAAGAGGTTTTTTTTGTTTTTAATGTAAACATATATTAAGCATAGACAAGCAAGCAGGATGGTGTCTTCAACAGATTTTGGATTAAACTCCCAAATTTTTACCATTGGCCGTAGTGGTTGGGTTACAGAGGTTCTAATTCAAAACATCTGGAAACCAAAAGGTTGCTTGCTCAGATGGTTCTTTTCTGTATACATGTACTTGGTGAAAAGTCCTGCTTAACTCATTAGTGATCATTGAGTTTTCTACAGAAGGCAGTCTTTTATTTGTTTATTTTTTATTTTCTTTGTATGGATTGCATTTATATCCTGCCTTTCCTCCAGAATTCTTGATGATGTAAAAATTCTCCATTCCTTTTATTCTCATAATCATCCTGTGACTCAGGCTAGTTAAGAGACAGTATTCGGCTCAAAGTCACCCAGTAAATTTCCACAGCTGAATAAGGACTTCAGATAACCCAGTCTTGGTCCAACATTAACTGCTGCGTGTCTGATTAAATGGAAAGAACATCCATTCAATATGTTTCATGCAGGGAGTGTTGACATGTTGAGGAATTATGAAGGCTGTCAGGATGTCTTGAAGATTTCAGGCAGAGTTTTGTCTATGTTTATTTAACAGGAAAATAAATCAATGCTGTTTAAAGAACATTATCTTAAAAATAAAGCATTAGGGGTTTTATTTTTTTAATGCAAATAGTTTAGATTTAAAATGTTTGCAGCAAAATGTTGTAATATATGCAGCTTTGTGTATAATTTTATAACATATGATTTAGCAAATAAGTCACAAAATATTTCAGGTAGTCCTGGGTTGACATTGGTTATTGGGACCAGAATGTCTATTGCTTTTTTTTAAAAAAAATGGGGATTGTATAGCTGACAAAATTGAACCAGGATTGAGATTAGGCTTGATATAAGATTGTAAAATGTCTTGGACCAGACTCCAGGTGATACAGGTGATAAGAGGCAGGTGAGGGGGGAAAAAGTCCTACAACTGGGAAAGCAGCCTGCTCCTTAGTCTTTCAGAGCTTCCCAAGGTTTGTGTGATTACATTGTGTGCCATCTGGACTGAAGTGTCAGTGTTCCCTTTCAGCTGTGCACATACAGACATTTTTTCCAAACTAATACTCAACCATATGGGAGGGTGTTAGGTGGAGGTTGTTAAATAGACTCCAAGCCATTCCAAGCGGTCAAATTCTAACCTTTAACAGTGTCACCTGGGTGAAAATTACCTCCAGTGTTTAATGGAATTCTGTTTCTCATCTTTCTAAATTTAGTCCCCATCCAGAATTCCTATCCCACATTTTTCATTGCAAATCCAACGCCATCTTCATCAAATTTGGTCTGCCTCTTTTGATGATCCAGGGCTTCAGGTACGCCATATCTCTCAAGTATTTCCCTTTATTTTGTGATCAGCAAACTTACCAATTGTTTGTTTACCCTTAATGCAGGAGTGCTAAAAGCCCTGAAATATGTATTTTTAAAGCATACAGCACCCACTGTCAACTATTTGTATGCTCAAAGGTTTTTTTTAATTCAAAAAGCTGAATTTAATAGGGATTGAGATCATTTCAAACAAGAGAACTATTTTTATGTACCCACTACAATAGCAATACACTTCAAATAACATTAAAGAAAATGTCATATTACATAAAAGATGGGAACATATAAGCACAAATCTCTTGTATTGTTTATGGAGAGTTTGGACAAATCAGAAATTTGCTTTAGCCATTAACTCAAGAGTGCAAGTCATCTTAAATCAGATGATAGATACTACCCAAGTTTTATCCGATGACATACACTATTCGAGCCTGGTTTGATTTATATAGCATTTGAATCATACTTATCTCTCCCTGAAAATGTAGAGTGAACAAATATAAGATATAGGTCATTTATTACTTCTCAGCAACAAACAAATTTATCAGGATATTTAAGTGTATCTGATAAATGTCATTGGAGGCGGTTGTGGTTATATTTTTAGTACAGTGTATTTTTATATCCAGCAAGTGGGAAGCAACTCCTAACACCGATATCTAATTATTTTCTTCTTTGAAATATTCAAAATAACGATTCTCACTAAAATTACAGAAGGGGATTTCTGTCTGTTTAGCATTTTAAAAATAAATAGTAATACTAATTCAGGTATTAAAAAATAAGCTTGAATACTAAGATGAAAAGGGGAATAGCTTCAATTCCCACCTCATTTCAATTGCAATGTACATACATAAATACAACATATTCAGAGCCCACAGTTCTCTGAATCTTGCTGAATTGATGATGATGATGATGATGATGTTGATGATGAATGCACAGAAAAGAAATGTTTTCAATGATTTCCAGTTACAATCTTATTTTACAGAAGTTTTATGTTCTGCTCAGTTTGCATTACATTGCAGATAATGGTAACTGCAAGAGAGCAGTTGAGGTCGGATATATTAGGAAGATATGAAGCTAAGGAAGGCTGCAGTAATTAGGAAAGCTTTCTTGCCTATATTTCTGCTGTCATTCAGTTGCTAAAGGCCAGTCATTCAAATGAGAGGGAGATAGGAATTATATATTAAGATGGCGTGATTTTAAGACTACTTGGCAGTTCTAAGATGGAGTATCTGCAGTTTCCATTTTTCCATCCTGATAGAGGGATTGCTCCTTAACAGCTATATGATGACATTTTACAAGTAGGAACATCTAATTGGTTCCTGTTCCTAGCCTTCTTTCCCCTGTTCTTCATGACAGAAGTCCAGTCTTGCTGAATTCTTAATGCCAGGCAGTTCTTTAAACGTTTCACTCTCTCATGGCAGGAGGGGGAGAATGGCTACTGTGAGTAGAGCTGTTTTATATTCTTGACCTAAAAATAGTGCTACTTCCTTTGAATGATTGTCACCTTTCATTGAGCAGGTTCTTTCCATACAGATATGCAAGCTCTGTAATGTAAGCAATCTTCTACACGGTGGGTAGATTGAATACAGACCTCTATAGAAAGCAGGCCACAGATGCCCGTAGGGAACATTGTAAAGTTGCTAGAATTTATGGATCCATCTTTTTAAAAAAAAATTTAGAAGGAATATTTCTGAATGTGGAGATAAGCTTAGGAAAGTTAACTGAAAATGTAATTTATTCTTACTGTGGCCTTCTTCAACCTTTTGCTTCTAGGAAGTTTTGGATTTCAAATCAAATTCCTGGGTCTTATGGCAAGGCCTTCTGAGGCTGGGATGCTTGAAAAATTCATAATAGGATCATACTTCATAATAGCACTTAGCAATAACACTTAGACTTATAGTGCTTTACAGCCCTCTCTAAGCGGTTTACAGAATCAACATATTACCCCCAACAATTTGGGTCCTCATTTTAGCCACCTTGGAAGGATGGAAGGCTGAGTCAACCTTGAGCCTGGTGAGTTTCAATCTTCTGTAAGCAGAAGTAACCTGTAATTACTGCACTCTAACCTCTTGCCACCGAGGCCTAAGTGAGGTGACACATTGGGTGGCAGCTTATAAATGTAGTGTATTTTACTTGACCTAATTGCAGAATTTCTTTAGTATGATTTCTTTCTTTATGGTCAAAATGAATGAATGCCTTTGCTTTGGGGGGGGGAGAATCTAGTGTTCTAAAATTTTGAGACTAGAGCAAGCTGATTATGATCCCTTATATTTTTCTGATATATCTTTTGCTCATCTTTGGCATTCAATAATTCTGTTTCTTCTAGCCAATGGATTTTGTGATAATCCCATAATTGTCCCTCTATCAAAACAATGCAATCTTTATAATAAACATTCACAAGGACTTTTTATATCTTGTTCATTGGATTCGGGAACTAAAGCGTAAGTGATAATATGAAGATTTCTACAAAAAAGGAGTGTTCACTTTAGTAATTTCAGTCTGGTGCAATGTCATAAACTGAAGATCCTGCGATTTAATATTCTGACAATGTTGTGTGTTACTGGTCTAAATATTAGAGGTAGTAATACCTGGGTTGTCTGGTTAACTATTAGATTAGTGTTTTTTAACTTTGGCCACTTGAAGATATGTGGACTTCAACTCCCAGAATTCCTCAGCTAACTGAATGGGGGGGGAAATGAGAAAGAGCTTTTTGCATGTCCTTTGTAACCTCTAGTAATCATGTGGGCTTTTGTGATAGTAGTAGCCCTATTAAATACAAACATATAAAATTAGAGTTGGATAAATTTCAACTTCATAATTTCTGTTTTGCTTTTCATAGTATTCCAAAGTCTACCAACAGAATTAGATGCAAAACAAAACTCATTTGAATGAAAACAAAAACTAACTATATAATTCAAGTAGAAAAAATCACTTCCCTGTAGTTTCTACAGATATCAGAAATTTCCTTGCCCTAAGAGCCAGGATTTCAGGATTTACTATAAATCACTCGGGACCTACTTGCTTCTCCTACACACTTTAACTCCTACTATACAGTATATCAGTGGGGTTTTGCCTACATTTAAGATGAAATGCTACCTCCCATACATTAGTAGAAACCTATACCCTATTGTAGCATGAATTTACTGTCCCCATTAAATATTTTTATCCTGTCTCTGTTACCACTGTTTCAAGCTACTGCCAGTTGTCTAACTTTCCTCTCAATTAATAGGTAAGCATTCACTTTAAATTATCCTTGGGTGATTTCCCCCTCCTCCCAGCCTTGATTATATGTTTGTGTATGTGTACAAACACAAACACTTACATACCTTTGTCTCTATAAAGACTCCCTACAGTTTAAAAGCCCTTTATAGTAATAATAAAAAGGGGCTTTAAAGGAAAAAGCATTATGATGTCAACTCTATAGCTAAGAAGAATTACTGTAAATCTTTAGATATTTCTTTTGGAAGCATCATTTTCAGTTCAGCCAAAAGAGGCTATGGAGATTTTAACATTGGTTCAAAGGTCTCTTTTTCTCTTTTTCTCAGTCCAATCTTTTGCTTTATTTTTATGTCAACAATGATTAGATAAAGAGCAAAAATCACACTGGGAAACTAGTGAAATGGCTTTGAGAGATGCTCAGAAGCATTGCTTTCAGCCTTCTTCATTAACCAAGATAGTATCCATGGTGAGTCTTATTTATAAGAAGGCTTTCAGGCAATTTCACTGTGCTTTTCTCTGTTGCAGTTCCACCACCAGCACCAGCACCCAGAAAAATCTTTTTCAATATTCTGGCCTAAAAGCTACTCTCATTTAGGAGGCAGTCAAGCCATCCATTGCTTATGGAGAAGAAAGAAGTAACCATTTTTATGCCTTGTTTTTTAGATGTATATATCGACAGTTGTGATTAGAAAGCACAAATAAACAAACTGCTGAAGCCATGGTGGTTGATCACCTTCTTTGATTAAATTACTGACATGCTGTAATATCCTAAAATGGAGAATAAATTATGGCGTTAACCAGAGGGTCAAACATGATTTCCTTTTAAAAAGAACCCATCAAAATTATACCAATTACATGGCTTTACAACTAGCCCAGGCTGATAATTAATGAGACTGAAAAACCACAGACTTAATTTTGAGAGGACATTTTCTCATTTATTTGATTTTGAGTACAACCAGCTGTCCAGCACTTGACCTAAGTATTCTATTGTACTTTTAATTTTATTTTAGCCAACCATTCAGTTCAGGTTTCAAATTTAAATGTTAATATGCTTTCTTAATAATAATTTTAAAAAAATACAGTGCAAACTGTTTCTTTTTAAGAAGCATTTTTAAAAGGCTTGTATTTGCAGATGACCGATGTCTGATTTAGTTTGTTTCCTTCTTTTAAATCCAGCAAAACTGAAACATATGTATGTTTGTTTGCTTATTTATATATGTTTAAAAAACTGCTTCCTTCCATGGACTCAAGATAGTTTACAATCAAATAAAACAGCAACAGATAAAACAATAATTAACCTAGCTGCCTAAGTGTATGGTAGTCTAAACATCCTGTGGAAGAGAAGAATCTTCTGAGTCATTTTAAAGTCCTAGAACGGTGTTCCTCAATCATGGCAACTCATATATGGACTTCAACTCCCAGAATTTCTCAGGCAGGAATTCAGGGAATTGAAGTCCTGACTTCTTGACGTTGCCAAGGCTGAGAAACACTGAGCTAAAAGTTAGATTCATTCTTTTCTCGGAAGGCACAATGTTCTAAGGGCACCATTGAGGAGGCACATTCAACCTTCAACAGATCTTCCCTCATGGGAGGGGAGGGGCTGAGTCTTGAGGGGAAAAATGTTATTTTAGTTGGTCAATGCCAACTGAAACCTGAAATTTCATTTGTTTATATTTATCCCATTTCCCACTTTTCTCCCCTCTTTCCTCTTCTGTTTTTGCTCTTTGTCAGAACAGTTCTTCTACTACTTTTGTAAGAAAAAGGGAAAACTCCCAATAGACTTATGTTAATTGCAAAACTAAAAAAATTAGCATGATGATATGCATAAAAAGTACCACGATGCAACAACAATAAATAGATTAACTTTTAATGGAACCCCAAAAATCTTTGCTAGATCTGCTGGTGTCAGACACATCCACATTTGGATTATTAAACTCCTCAGAGATTCTTTG
>JAOYMU010000263.1:16278904-16289230 GCA_025802295.1 Psammodynastes pulverulentus | reverse complement strand
CCCCCCCCCCCCGTGATATTTCTGGGCAAATCCTATTGAACTGAAGAGAACAAGGGAAGATAATAAAAAATTGGATCTACTGGTAATCATTTTCATAGGCCTAAACAAAATAACCCAATCAGGCCATCTACTAACAGTCATTCTTTATTTATATACCGTTTCTAAGTGTGTGTGATTTTGCAAAAAGAAAATGCCTGGGGGATGAAAAGTGTATTTTGGTTTCTCTAAAGCAACTCAGTATCTATAAAATTATTAAGCTGACTAAAGGAAAATAAGCTTCCATGAAGACAATTTGAAACATTAAAATAGTGGGTAGCGGGCAAAAACACATTTTTCTTTGTCCCCATTGTCCACCCTCCCCCCATCAAATCCTATTTTCTTTCTCTGGTAAAAGTAGTAAATAGTCACTGGCTTTTTATATTTGGTTTATTTATTTGTTAGATTTATATGCAGAAGCTTGATATATACATGGTAAGTTTTCATTAGCTTCCCGCCCCCCAAAAACGTGTATAGACTTTCCTCATTTAGCAGCTATCTTGCTCAGTGCAAATATGATGGTAAAATATGATGGTAAAATTAATCTTCTGACCAGTTTAGGAATTTCTGACCAAATTTGTGTGCTTGATGATAACATACACCAGAGTGAGACTAATTATGTCAGAACTGTACAAGAGAATTTTGTTTGAATGAGATGGTAGCAACCAATAATAGTCTCTCTCTCTCTCTCTCTCTCTCTCTTTTTCTCTCTCTCTCTCTCTCTCATTCACCTAGAAACCATTTTACTTAATGGTCTAGTACTTGAAATGGAACTTGATGTTAGTTGTGACCAACCGGATCCACTTGTGAGGAGACCAATTAATTACTTTATTGCTCATGTCTATTTCACAGGGAATCTTCCCAGATTAGTAGTTTCTACATAGACCAGATTAGGTAAGGTTCAATGGCATTCAAGGTGGAGTCAGATCTTGCCTTCTTATGACTACATGTGGAGAAATTAGGAAGAGGAAGGAGTATTATGTATGTTCACTGCCTTGAGTTAAAGGTAAAAAATAATAAAAGTGGGGTAAAATAAAATATTTAAAATTGTCATCATATGTGCCTTTTTTAAAAAACAGAAGTCTGGCACAAACTTGGCCAAAGTTATGGAATATTTAGAAAACTGTTAAAGATAAAGGATATTACATGGTTATTTTTGACAAATGGTGTAGTTATAATAGGTAAAGCAATTGAATATTTGGGAACAGAACAAATTTAATATGAAATTATACCACAAAAAATGATATCAAATATGGAAACAGCTTCCCCGTTCATAGAAGAGATAAGTATTAGAGTTATATATTCAATTTGTTATCTATCTATCAATCCACCCACCCATCCAAATGCAGATATTACATAAAATGCAAATATCTCCATTTACTTTAAATGATACAAGATGGAACTAACAGGCCGCTGATTTAAACAATGTAAAAAAAAAACACCCTGTGGTTCTCAAATTGACATTTTTAGCTTTCAAGCATTTTACCTCACTTAACAACATGGCTTGTAAACTTTCATTCATACATTCCACTTTGGCCTCATAAATTGTGATAATAAACTGTAACAGTTGGACAGACATTGCCCCTTTGCTGTTCAGAACTTGACATTTACTTTTGATATACGAAGATCAGGTGTCTTGCATTGTGATTTTATTCTATTAGACCTTGCATCTAACTTTTGTCTCTTTTACACTGGTTGGGGTCTAAAGACACTAACAGTACAATCCTTTATATATCTGTTCAAAAATAAACCCTACTGAGTTTAGGAGTATGCTTAGGAGTTTAGCTTTAGACTGCATTTCTACCAAATATTCTTAGGAAAAAAAACATATTATACCGAAAAAGATGTATTTGTCAGAATCACAGAATTAGAATCAGAAGGAGCTACTTTTGGCTATTAACTTCAACTGTCTACTGAATGCAAGGGCTCAGATTAAAGCATCCATGACAGATAGCTGTCCAATCTCTCATGAAAGCTTGCAGGGAAGAAGACCATTATCTTAAAGGATAAGTAGATTCTCTGTCAAACTGCCCTCACTATAGTAATAAGAAAGTATTCCTAGCATTTAACAAGAATCTGCCTTTTTGTAACTTAAAAAAAGTTATTTTTGCTGTATTTCCATTATCTTTTGACTTGCTTTCAGAGATATAGAGAATAGTGATATCCTTTTAGGTCCTCAAAATATGCTGTCATATTTCCCTTCAGCCTTTGAAGGCTAAACATTCCCAGAAGCTCCAGTCTTTTCTTCATAGGACTTAGTTTCTAGACTCTAATTATCCGCTTTATTGTCATGGCAGCCATCTCACACTAAACTAGCTTGTTAATCAGAATGTCATAAGGATATTTTTGTGATTTGCTGAGATATAGAAATTAGAAATATGTTCTGTCAAAATATATGATGGAATATATGTGAGCATTCCCACAACTTATTAAGGAAGTTATCCATTGAAAACATGAATTCAGGTTAAAATGGCAAGATTTATCCCTGACAAATCCATGCTGATTTTTTATAAGTAGCACAATAGTTTCATAGCAGTTACAGATTTATTTATTTCTGATCTGGACGAGAAGCTTCCCAAATACTGAGGTCAGTTCATTTGCTTGTAATTCCATGAATACTCATTTTCTTTCCTTATGAAAATAGGGACCAAGATACTGCTCTTCCTAGGCCTGGAAACAGTGCTTCAGAAGATCATCAGATAGGAGAGTTTATGATATATGATACTGGATTATATTAGTAACTTTGCAGCATTATAAGGAAACTATCAATTATCACATATATCAAAAAATCAGCAAAACTCTATTAATTTAATGGATTTCATTCCCAAACATTAGTGTCAGTTTACAAGTTCTAAGAACTGAATCACTAAGATGGAAATCCTCATTGAATTTGTATCAAATCAGGAAACATTTGCTTTCTGGAGGAAATCACTTAGCTAAAAAGATTGCTGAAATTAAAGTTCTGATTTTTTTTTTTTTGAGAAAACACATCTAAGTTTCATCTTAATATCTGATCTTGTTCTTTTACCTTTTCATTAATTACTTCATAGAGCACAGTTTTCCATTAGGCTTATAAATAGCCACCGATTATTTTGCTATTACCTGATATCTGAAGAGGCAAAGAAAGACAAAGACAATTCGAAAAGAGAACAAATGGAGGAAAAGGAGGAGACACTCTTCAACTCTCTTGGCATCCACAACAGAAATAACTCTGAAAATCAGCAAGATAGATAGATAGATAGATAGATAGATAGATAGATAGATAGATAGATAGATGATAGATGGATGGATGGATGGATGGATGGATGGATGGATGGATGGACAGAACTTAGACCAACATATATATTAAATTACTTCCACCATCAAAAAGATAGGGTTTTTTTTCAATTGCAGGATAAAAGTCTTCAGCTTGTAATTGAGTCTTGTCAATTTCTGGCAGCAGGCAAGCCAGCTGGAGGGTACTAATCAATTAATTAAGATCACAGAGCTAAATTCGTTAATTTGAGGATAACATATATAGGCAGTCTTCAACTTACAATCACAATTAAAACCAAAATTTCTGTTGTTAAGTGAAATATTTCTTAAATGAGTTTTGCTCCATTCTGTGATTTTGCTTGCCACAATTGTTAAGTGAATCACTGCAGTTGGCAAATTTGTAACATGGTTGTTAAATGAAACTGGACTTTGCTTGTTAGAAGGTCACAGAAAAGAATCACATGCCCCCAGGACTCTGCAAGCATCATAAATATGAACCAGTTGTCAAGATCTGAATTTTGATCACATGACCATGGGAATGCTATAATTGTTGTAAGTATGAAAAACGGTCATAAGTCACTTTTTTTACTGCCATTGTAACTTTGAACGGTCACTAAATGAGCTGTTGTAAGTCGAGGACTACCTGTATTAGGGAAGCCCTATGTCACAGAGAAAAGCTGCTCAGGAAGATATACTCAAAAAAAACAAAACAACACTAGATAATGTTTACAGGATAGAGAACATGGGAACAAGGAGGATATATCCTCCTTTTGCTGAATAACTAGTAACCGAATTATTAACTCAGAAAAGGTTCAGACAGAAGGAACAAAACAAAGAATATTTTAAATAAATCAAAGAAAGCAAAATCAAAATGGAATCCTTGGACAAAATCCAACAACATTTTATAAGACATATTTTCCTTGCATAAATATATTTATCTTTAGAGAACCATGTATTAATTACTGGGCTGCAAAAAGAAATATAGATCTACCTTCAAATGTACAGCTAGTTCAAAGATGATGGATTGGGAAAGTCAACAAAGAGGGCCTTTTACTCAGTAAATCCCACTGAGTTCAGTGAAACTGCTTTCCATATAAGTGTATGTGAACAGAATTGCAGTCTGAAAAATAGTTTCAATATATGTAGTCTTCCTGCACTGCTAAACATAGAAAGGAATTAAAAACTGCTTTAGATTTATTGTATTTGAAAATATAATCATCAGTATCTTTGATTATTATGCAGTAGAAGTAGCACATGTATGTATAATGCATGGTAGTGTTGCAAAAACAATTATGGTATATTAATAATCTTTTAATATTGTGTTGTTCATATATTTAAAAATATATTGTGGACTGAGATAAAGCTTATTTTGTTTTATGTGTTTTATAGTCATCCTTTTAAAGCATGCACATACTATGTCAAATGTGCATGCAATACCCAGTGGTTGTAAAATATTCAAAGGGTGCATAGAAGAGCAATGCTTAACTTTTTTCTTGTTATTTAAAGTGAAATAAATTGAGTTTATGCATTGAAAATCTGCCCAAGATTCCAATTCTGCATTTTCCATAATAGTAGACACAACGCATGTTTAAATCTGATTTAGTGCCCAGCATTGTAGAGGTACAGGGTGGTTCCTTTAGAGTTTAGAGTTAGACTTTTCAAATCTAGTTATCTAGTCATGTATTCCATGCTCAATAACACTGAATTGTAAAATTGAGGATTCAGTTATTTCATCACAAGGAAATGGATAGTGATATTCCTTATCATCCTTTCTTCTAGGAAACACTATGCCAATTACGAAGCTTACCAGAGTTTAATAGATGAAAGCTTCTGGTAGTATATGCTGACATCTTATGAATAACTTATAGAGCAGTGAGCTCTTTGCCTGGAATATTACATCAAAATCACATGTAATTCTAACAGAGAAGAATTCCATTCACACAACTCACCCCGAAACATTTTTATAAGTATCATGTTAGAATTTTTCCTGTTCCCATCTTTATTTGCTGACTTGGAAATTGCTGGGTATTTTGTGTCCATTTCAGTACCCACATTTCCCTGAAAATTAAAACCTACTCCAAAAGTAAGCCCTAGCTTGATTTTTACACGTGCACCCAATATAAGCCCTACCCCCCAAATAAGCCCTAATTAAGATACCACCCACTCCAGGGTGCACAGGTAAAAATTAAGCTAGAGTGGGGATGGTAGTAGAGCTAGAGTGGGGATGGTAGTAGAGCTGCCCTGCTGCTTACCTTCAGACAGTTGCAGTATGGCCTCTCACACCTTGGTCCATTTCTTCTGCAGCCTGCAAGTTATACATATTATGCCTTTCATATGAAGGTATGAAGGTGTTCATATGAAAGCCTTGCTGGCTGCAGAAAAAGTTATTGAAGGCCTCTGACAGCAAAAAGGAGGCTGAGGGTGACGTGTGTGAGGTGAGTCAGTGGATAACACCCCCCCCCCTGAAAATAAGACCTGACCTGGTGCCATTTTTGCTGGCAAAATATATATATATATAAGGCAGGGTCTTATTTTCGGGGAGGCATGGCATATCCACAAGTGTTGACTCAATTATAAAAATTCAGCTGGAAAAAGGGGATTGGCTGCATACAGGTAACCTTTGGACTTGCAACTATCCATTTAGTGGCCATTCAATGTTACAACTGACTATGATTGTTTTTCACATTTATGACCATTGCTGCATCCCTCTGGTCACGCGATCAAAATTCAGGCACTTGTCATGTGATCCCCTTTTGTGACCTTCTGACAAGCAAAGTCAAGAGGGAAGCCAGATTCACTTAACAACTGTGTTACTAACTTAACAACTGCAGCAATTCACTTAACTGTGGCCTGAAAGGTCGTAAAATCAGGCAAAACTCATCTAATATCTGTTTTGCTTAGTGACAGAAATGTTTGGCTCAATCGTGGTCATACATTGAGGACTACCTATAGTTAGCACCAGTGATGGGATTAAAAAAAAAATACTACTGGTTCTGTGGGCATGACTTGGTGAGCATGGCTTGGTGGGCGTGGCAGGGGAAGGGTACTATAAAATCTCCATTCCCACCCTACTCCAGGGGAAGGATACTGTAAAATCCTCATTCCCTCCCCATTCGTGGGGGAAGGTTACCACTGGTTCTCTGAACTACTCAAAATTTCCACTACCGGTTCTCCAGAACTGGTCAGACCTGCTGAATACTACCTCTGGTTAGTACCTCTTCCTCATTCAATCAGACCCATATATTTGGTCTATCAGTTGCCAAACTCAAACAGCCGAGATTGCTGCTTTTGGTTTTTTAAAAAAGCAAGCAAGTATTTCAATTTTAAACTGAGTAGACCTAATTTCTATTACTCTAGATACTCCCTCTTGCTGAGTTTAGTAAGGCCTCTACAAAGAAGTGTTATTAAACCTGTTTGGAAATGTCACTTTTTTCTCTCCTCCCCCAACTTGCCCCAGTGATCTTGGTTTAGCTCCAAAAAGGACTCAGTAAGGCCTTTTCCTTCAAAAAGTGTATATTTGAAGTTTCATTATTGAGAAAGGTAGTAGGACTCCATGCTGCTTTCAGAATATTTAGTCAAAGGGGCTATCTATCTTCAGTATCTAGACAGGACATAAGCAGAAATAATGTATGTATCTGGAGATGGATCAAAATAGTATGCAATAGGCAGTTTAAATACTTCAAAAGAAATGGTTTAAATTCAAAAACAAACCCATTCTGGCTTCATAAATTGCTTCTAGCATTATAAGCCAATGTCAAATTTTAGAAATGCACTGCTATGTGTTAACAATTTGCAATGCAGCATTTATAAGATCGCTGGTAACTTTTGACCAAGAATCAGGGATTTAAACAGAAGAAGGATAGGAAAGGTGTTGCCTTAAGATAACTAGATGTGAAGAATATTGTTTTATAAAGGTGAGATTTTTGGAAACTTACTTCTCCTCCCCACCGATCCTGTAGACTTCAGAAACGCTTGAATTAAGTTTTAGTGGCATAATATGAATACCTTTTGAAAACCATGTTATCAGGCAAAAAAGGCATTGACTTAGAACATTCAGCCTAGCATCTCTTAAGTTCTATCTGACCCTTTCCATTTCAATTATTGTTCTCTTGTCCATGGAGATACTGAAATGGATTTCAGCCACATATCACACAAATTGATTATGTGCCATCAAGTTGCAGATCAGCTCTTAAGCGAGCACATAGATATATTTTCTCCAAGAGGATCTTCAGGTCTTCTAATGGTACACCAATCATGGCTGTAATTATGTCCATCTACCTTGATTCTGGTCATTCTACTCTTTCCTGCCATATTACACAAAAGCCATTTTGGAAATTTCATCGTGAAAGTAACAAAAAGCCAGTAGTTTTCTCCTACAACAGAACTACTATTTTATCCTCTTTTTGTAGGGAATAAACAATATTTTCTCACTTCATGGTAAGGTGAAGTGATCTGTAGCCATCGATCAGGATTGACATTGAGGAAAAAGTTACACATATCCATTCCGGCTTAGATTTAATAGTGGAGAACATAATGAAAACTGAGAGTAAATTAAAACTTTGATCTGTCTTGGTATTGTTTTCACATGGCGACAGGAATTTTTTAACAGGAACCGTATCCTTTTTACACTGTGAGAGCTAGTATAGGTAGTCCTTGATTTACGACCACAATTGAGCCCCAAATTTCTGTTGTTAAGTGAAACATTTGTTAATCAAGTTTTGCCCCATTTTATAATCTTTCTTGCCACAGTTGTTAAATGAATCACTGCAGTTGTTAAGTTAGTAACTTGATTGTTAAGTGAACCTGGCTCCCCATTGACTTTGCTTGTTAGAAGGTTGCAAAAGGTGATCACATGACCATGGGACACACCAACGGTCATAAATAAAAACCAACTGCCAAGCATCTGAATGTTGATCACATGATCATGGAGATGCTGCAAGGATCGTAACTGAAAAAGAGTTGTAAGTCATATTTTTCAGTGCCGTTGTAACTTTGAACGGTCACTAAAAGAACTGTTGTAAGTCAAGGACTACCTGTACAAAAAAGCAGAGAATTGGTTATTGCTGAAAAGGATTGTATCTTTTCATCTTATTGACCTGTCAATAGATCTGTCCTAAGGAGACCACAATGAATAGCCTTGATCAAGAAAACATTAGGGAAATTTTCAGTTCCTTTTTATTTTTCAGTTATTCCAGTGTATATTATCTTCTAGCCTGGCTTCTAGTATGACCCTGATGCCTTTACAATCAAATCCGCTTCCTTATGAACTTTATTCTGCAAGGCAATCCATTTAAAACTATTTCTGCTTCTTTTTTTCTTTCTTTCCTTCTTTCTTTCCTTCCTTCTTTCTTTCTTTCCTTCTTTCTTTCTTTCCTTCCTTCTTTCTTTCCTTCCTTCCTTCTTTCTTTCCTTCCTTCCTTCCTTCCTTCTTTCTTTCTTTCCTTCCTTCCTTCCTTCTTTCTTTCTTTCTTTCTTTCTTTCCTTCCTTCCTTCCTTCCTTCCTTCCTTCCTTCCTTCCTTCCTTCTTTCTTTCTTTCTTTCTTTCTTTCCTTCTTTCCTTCCTTAAAAAATGCTAGTTGGCAGAGGTGGGATCTAACCGGGTCTGCCCGGATCAGGCAAACCAGTAGCTACCTGAAGCCTCTGTTCCGCAGAGACAAACAGGAAGCAAAAAATCCATGTTGGGCCCTCCCATCTGCCCATGGTCTTTATCAGCTCGAGCTGATAGGTGCTACAAGCCCCAGCTGGGGGCTGGGAAACGACACGTGTGCATTTTTCGAGGGTGAATTCGCGCTCCTGAACTGGTAGCTACACTGGTAACATCCCACCCCTGCTGGTTGGGTAACTTGTAATACTGAACTAGAGGTAAGGAATCTATGACTTTCCTGATGTTGCTGAATTACAGCTCCCAGCATTCTTCTCCATTGATCCTGTTCTTGTGACTGTTCAAAATTGTAATTTAGCAACACCTGAAGGGCATCAATTTCTAATCCACTCTAGACTATTGTTATTTGTCATAAAGTGACATTTGTGGTTATTGAAAAAAACTTTTAAAAAAGATATGGTGTTATAACATTCACATATAAAATTAGCTTGTATTCTTTGGAGCTTCTGAGACTGATCGGACTGTCTTCCTATGATGCAGAAGCAGAAACAGAAAAGCAAGAGCTTCTGTTTACAAGATTACATTATTTAGCATCATTTTAAAATATATTACAAAATTGACCTAGTACATGATAAGAAACCTAATGACAACAGAATTTGTTAGCTGGGTAGCTTTTTCTCTTTTATCTCTTGTTTTTGAGAAAAAAACAAAAACAAAAAACCCTGTTAGGCATGCAGCTACCGTTGTAAAATTAATTTATTACCAGAAGTTTCCTACTTGAATGTCAATTAGCGTTTGAAAAATCTATGTCTTGATTTCTTCAA
Source organism: Psammodynastes pulverulentus (assembly GCA_025802295.1). NCBI lineage: Eukaryota > Metazoa > Chordata > Lepidosauria > Squamata > Psammodynastidae > Psammodynastes > Psammodynastes pulverulentus. The sequence continues at coordinate 16,279,513 of JAOYMU010000263.1, read as the reverse complement.
TAGCTGACTGCATTTTTTTTCTCATTTTTCATCTAGTAATTTGCTATCTAATCCATTTAACTGCAACTGCCACTTAGCATGGTTGGGGAAATGGTTAAGGAAGAGAAGGATTGTCAGTGGAAATCCACGTTGCCAGAAACCCTTCTTCTTAAAGGAGATTCCAATTCAAGATGTTGCTACACAGGATTTCACATGTGATGGTAAGCACATTTCTAGAACATGATAATGAGATCATATTGGATCATTCAATAGTATATGTATGATATTTCAGACAAATATAAATTCACATACTCAGAGATGAAGCTTTTCTCCACATATAGGTTAAAAGAAATTTTTTTCTCCTATAGATCTCAACAAGGAAAACAGCCAAAGTATAGTAAGAAGCAGGGATTTAAGTGAGTTCTCTTGATATTATCAGGAACTCTTACAAATTTGGGGAATGATATTAACCATTGGCCTGCATTCAAAATCTCATTCTTGGGGGATAGCCAGAATGATTAATTGATTGGTCCCATCAAGCTACTCTAAGCAACCATATGAAAAAATCTTCTCCAGTATGATCTTTCCCCAAATAGGCCTTTTTTTTTTTTTTTTTTTTTAATTTTTTTT
>JAOYMU010000263.1:16195305-16209959 GCA_025802295.1 Psammodynastes pulverulentus | reverse complement strand
ATAGAGATAATCTAAAAAAAAAAATTGTCTTATTATCTTGGCACATTGGATTTGATTTTTATATTTGACAATTTCAAGTGCTGGAGAATGTCACAGAATGAAAACTTTCAGCCTTTTGTAGAGCAAGATTAGGCCACTTAGAAATTAATGTGCCACAGCAGTGTTTTAAGCTGCCATTTTTAATCATAGATGGGTTATGTTCTGTTGGCAATAGAAATTGTACATGGATTTTAGGTTGTTCTGGAGGCTAGCAGATGGAGAAATCAACTTATTGCATCAACATGGGGTAGAACAAACCAATTATTTGTGGTTTTGATTTGAGAGATTCCACTAAACATTCATTCATTCATTCATTCTCCCTCTGTTTCTCTCTCACATGCATGTACACATATTTACATATTTAGCTTCCATATTCATTAATAGAACATCAAAGCAAGTAGCCCATTTTGTGAACAGCAGTCTTGCAAGCTGTATTCCAAGTCTTAATTTAAGACAACAAGGACAGCTTCTGTGTTTTCTTCTTTCAAATAAACAGAGAAAAATATTTTTAAAAAGAAAATCCTCCTAGCAATCAGTCCATAATTTAAACCTCCGAATGTGGCTTCATGTTTACTATGTCAAGAATGAGAAGTGCTAAAAAGGGGTACCTAAGATGTACTAAGAAAAGTATGCTGAAATGAAAGTAAAATTATATATATGTACATATGTATGTACATACATATACATGTATACACACACATTGACATTTAAATAAACTGATTTTCTATCATATCAATATCTGGCACTTAGCCTGACTTACTTATTGTATTTTTAATTGACAAAAATGCGTATTCCAAAATGAAATACGTAATTTATTGTATTTTGCACCTGCTTGCAAAAGAGTGAAATCACATACCATTTGGTGTTCCTAATGACAAATACAAATGTGTAATAAATATTACATTTAAAAAGTTAAGAACAATATGAATTGATATTTAAAATAACAAGCTTTCGATTTCCAAAGTGGATTCCCTAATGTATGTCTCAAATATAATTGAATTTACTGTCATTTTGAGATGTTTCCCTTTAATGTATTCTTTTTTAAAATGAGCTGTTTCACAGTACATATTACACCTAATCTCCGGATTTTAGGCTTATTTGGCATTAGTAATTTCAAATAAGAAGTTTTAGAACCCATTATTATTTCACCAGATGAAGCCTAGGAAAGAATAATCAGGTGTAACTGGGATAGGCTTATAATTTTTAATCCATGCACAGAAGAATAGTTATGGGATAGCAAATATCATGCCATTCATAATAGAATTACAATAATGAAATTACCATCCTAATAGTTACATATCACATATTACATACAACTTCTCCGAGTATTTCATAGGGCTAATAGGTTCTCCGAGTATTTCATAGGGCATAACCCAGTAGATGTAATTTGATAATACATTAAAAAAACCCACCCTAAAGTGAAAAGATATAAAATATTCTGGATGGATAGGAGTCATTGATCATTAATAATTTTGCATGAAGTAATGAAGTCACTCAGTTCTTTATACAGCTAGATATTAGCTGAACTTCTGGGGAAATGCACTTTTAAAAAGACGTATTAAAGATGATACCCTTCTATCAATTTAGTGAAATAGAATGCATTATTTCTTACTGCTTGCTTCTTTGTTTCTGATGAAAATAACTTGTTAAGTGCATTTGTATGTATAAGTATTTTTATTGAGATAGACATGACAGTTCTTTAATTGGAATTGAAAACTGCATTGTAACTTGCCACATTGAAGGTTTAATTTAGGGGGAAAAAATGTTCTCGAACAGGTTTTGAATTACACTGCAAGAAAGATGATGGACCATTATCACAAATGGTACATTTTAAAAGTTGAAGAAATAGTATATAATTAGCATGTGCCATTATTTCCCTTCCCATGTGGCATTTGTAACAGTGAATTCTTCAACTATATGGAAGTCTGCTACCTCTCCCCCCCCACATATATATACACACACACCCAAAGAAGTAATAATCAAAAACATAGCGGTAGATTGTAGTAAATACAGAAGTAACACCTGCAGGGAAAGTGCAGTCAGAATAGCAACAGAATCACTATTGATTGTTTTAGTGGCAGAAACTAGCTTAAATGCAACTTGTGTAATTACACAAAATGAAGTTTTATGAAGTAATATGCTTCATCTTTGCAGAAGATTTTATATGTTGTGTGCTGGTAAGTAAAATTCCATCACGGTTGTATAATTTTGTTCAATTATCAAAGCAGCTAAGAAGAAGAAAAAAATCAATTTACACTGAAAAACCACAGAAATGAGATTACCTTGTTAAGCAGGAACTTGCCTACAGTGTCTAAATTGCTTAGGATGACCAAGAATAGCAGTATTTAATGCATTAAGAAGAATATACACTAGTCTGCACATTCAACCATAACTATTTGCTTTCTTTATAAAGAGCCTAGTAGGTGTCAATTTATAGTACTTTAATTTTACTCCTCAAAGTGCAACAATATTTTTCAAACTACACATAACATGTATCTATTTATCTGAGACACTGTTGCTAAGTTCAATTTTGTGCCTGTATTTATTGATGGAAAATATGAACTTGTACAGTATTGAACTTGTTTTTGAAGTGGATAGATGGACAATCCGTTGATTTTTCAAGCGAAAATAAAGGCGAAAGATAAATTGTACTTTGCAGAGTGGTGTTAATAATAGACACATACATGCCATCAGTGCAGGAAAACACTGTTTATTATTATAGAAACTTGTTCAGCTTTAGTAAAATATATATTTGAGCATGCGATAGTGTTTTAGGTGGTGTCAAACATGCACATTTTGTCTACTGATTATATGTTTTGTATTTCGGTAGCCTGAAAATGTTGCCTCTGTAGAGGAAGTTGCAATTTCTAAGTCTTGCTTTTGCATTGAGACATTTCTCACCTGCCTTTGCTTTCCTAAAGCACATCAACTCCTGCTTCACTGAATCTCTAGGACTGTCTTAGCTAAAAGGGAAAGGTAACATAAACAATGTTATTCGGGAGAGCCCCTTTGTGAATCACAAAGTTATCTCACTTGAATTCGTGAATAAAATAGCTGAAAAGGGAAGACAAATGCCAACTGAATAAAGATGTTAAACCAGATTTTTGCCTCAGGTTAAAATTGAGGTATGCTCTAGTCCAGAGGTAATGTCTCCCTCTACAGAGCACAAAAATAATCAATGAATGACAGTAGAGCAGCATATCTTGAGAAGAAATGAAGTATCTTTGGAGGCTGATGTCTTAGAATAGAGGGACGAGTGATATTAAAATAGTTTAAGGAATTTGATTGATTATGAAATAAGCTTCTTCTGCATTTATTTGTTCTTCAGTTGAAGGCAGATGAATAAACAGGACACAATTGTGAGCTGTGGTGAGAGTCTAATAGAAATGATTGTCTGTGAAGAAGTTGCAGGAATGGAACAGGCATTCACAGTTAATATTTAAAACAAAGAAAAGAATTTGACATCCACTGCAATTCTTGCAAGAGAGATGCTTCCTTCCTACCTACTTACCTACTGATAATGTATTGCAAGAAGTATCTTATTTGTTTTCTCTTAAGTAAAGGAGTAACTAACTTTTAAATAGATTTGTGCCACTAAATATGGCCCTTGATTTATAAACATTTCTACTTCAATTGTTCGACATTACATTGTGCTTTCCGATTTTTTTACAGGAAGCACATTGAACCAAAGACTGATCAATATCTTGTGTTTTAGTTATTGCGCTGTGTAATCCATCTGTTTAGCCAACAGTTTGCACAAAGGATAATTCAAATAAAGTATGAATTAGGGTTCCTAACTCAAATATATTGAAATAAATTATCATTCGCTTAGAGGGTTTGTGGCTAATGCATCCTTTTAATTTTAACATCATTTCTGCTAATTTTGCAATTATATTTTAATCTTTTTCATCCATTTTAAAAATGGAGTTTGCACTAAATGTCTACTGAGTTTGCACTAAATGTCTACTAGTAATACTTCCTATCCCTGCTGCCACCTTCAGCTTCTTATGATATTGTGAAGGTTGGTAAATGTTTCCAATTTTTTTCTGAATAGTCTAGTTTTCTTAAAGCAGGGAAAAACCTCTCTAGTAGAAATAATAATTATAAGATCAGCATTTGTTTCTGGATGTGCTGATGTTTAGTGAATAAATACTCATTTTAAAGAAAGGATAATACATCCTGCTGTGTGATCAATTAATAGATATACAATATATAAAAACAGACATGACATACACATTTATTAAAATTATACCAGTTTGATTCATGATTTGTGAAAATTTAGTTTATAAGATTTGATTACTATAAACATTTCCAGAATGCATATTGAAACTTTTCAGCATGTTGCCATCTCCTGTATTTTAAAATATTTACCATTCAGTTTGTTTCTTTGATGCAAATTCACAGCAGTTTCTGTCTGCTGTATTTTGTATGAATCAGTGACTGCCTTTTGATTATTATTTTGTTCAGTTGACAGAGTACTTCAAGTTCCTTTACTACTAAAATTGTTCTTTGCTGTGGAGTGAAGGAATGACTGTCTTATTTTGGATAGTTTGATTTCTCATTGTTTTGTTGATATTGTTGGTAATTAAATTGAGGTGGAGTTTAGAATTGATTTTGGAGCAGGCTTTTATATAACAATAGAGTAAGTAGTCATTACAATCACTCAAAAGAGGGAAATAATTCTTAGTTTTGACCACTGAGTAATCATAATTCAACCCATAGTTATGTAGGGAACCAGTGGTTTATTAAACATCAGAGATTTTTGAGCCTAAAATTACAAGTAGGATCTGCAAGAAGTGCAAGTGTTCAGGAATTGAGCCATTATCCCCTATCATTGATTTTCCATTTTACGTTTGAATTACTTTCTAGTCACTGAGCACTCTTAGTCTTCCTGAGCTGTTTTTAGATCAGTTACTCCCCCTTCCCGCCCCCACCTTAAGGATTTTAGTCTAAATAATTTTCTGCATTGCTGCAATCTCAGAGTTTTCTCAAGTTTGCTGTTGCCTGTATTATTTTGCTTAGATAAGCAGAGGCTCTAATAATTGAAATTGTAGAGGGAATGGTATCTTTACTGGCATGCCAAGAATTTCTGACACACACTCCCACCCACCAAAAGAGATTCCACCAAATTTGTTTGTATGTATGTTATACAAACAAACAAAGAAAGCAATGTTCAGATTCTGCTGTTTTTCCATTTAAAGTGTTGTTGGGTGGCATTTTTTTGGCAAGCTCTTCAGTCGGATTTCATGATAGAACATGCTTGTTGATATGACTCAGCCATTGTCTTTGCCATTTTTGACATGTCATAGCTTGATGCTATGCTTCAAAAATATATATATATATATATTTTTGGTCAGGGTTTAAAGAGAGAATTTTGCTGGCTCAATGCAAATAATGATATAGAGATCTTTTGAACTAGATAAATAAAGTTGATCCGCAAAGACATACTTTCCCTAAGAGTTTTATTTCATGCCCTTTCAGTGGCATGGAGGGCTCAGGAACAACTGTGATTGCATTTTAATGCTGATGAAATATTCTTCACTGACTGACAAGACCTGATTGTGTTGAGTGTCGGGTGTGCATATCTGTACTAGATGAATTTCTTTTGAAATCATTGTCGCTACATAGAAGAAATTTGTCTGATGTATTCAAGAATCTTGCTCACCTACAGAAAAGCGACTGAAAATGCAGTGTTCCTGATGGACAAAATAGAAACATTAGAAAAGAAAGACAGAATTTCTAGAGCGAATGGTTCATTTCTTTTTTGGCTTATATTTGCTGTGTGGGGGGAGACTAATTAAGGTTTTCAAAAATACTACCTGGTTCATTTATTTTTGAAATGACTGTTCTATCTATACACCCTTCCTTATTATTGTACTTTTTCCTTCTTTCCTGATCTATGTTTTGGATTATTAAACTTACTGTGATTTTGATTCAGTGTTCTGACTTACACAACATATCTGGTTCTGACTAACTAAATTTTGGCTAATATCCACAGGAACACATCACAAGTAGTAAAAAAGAATCAATACATGACAAATAATAACAGATAACTAGAAATGTTCCTTTGTAGATATGCTTAAATCTAAAATAAAATAAACATTTAATTTATAATTTGACCCTAAAAGCCCTTATGAATTTGTTTTAATAATTTTCTTTAACTATCTTTACCATATTATTTATATTTAAAATTATTATTTTTCTTTCTTTCAGTCTCTATTATTTTACTTAAATTTGATAGTAAGTTTTATTTTTCTCCCCTTTAGTAGCATTGTCTGCATTACCAACCATATTAGAATTTGGTCCTTATTCTTGTAATTTACACTCAGATTGCTAAGATTGAAATTTATAAGTCGCGAAAGTGAATTTTAAATGGAAGCTATTAGTGATTTGCTGATTGATAGAAAAAATATGTCAAACAGATAAACTAAGCTTGAGTGTCTAAAGTCAATATACTAAACCAAAATCTGGTCTTTTTGTGTAAGAATACATCAATTATCTCATGGAAACCTTCACTGAATTCAATAGAAATACATAGAATTGTACTGAGAGATAAGAACTGACACTTTTAGAAAGACAATGAAATATTCTTCCATCTTGGAAAATATTATAGTTTTCTGTTAAATATAGTTTCTTTGACAATTTAAACAGTGGCGTGGATTTGTTATTAATAGATCCATTTGACTTCTCTAGCACTTTTGGCACAGTATGATTGAATTTTATTGAAATTATACTGATCATTAGATAGGGACGATAGTTATAACATATACATCAAACAAAATAAAATTATTTTTCCCCCTGTGGAAAGGAATAGAACTCTTTCATTTGCAAGAGAAAAATATGAGAACGGGTAGCTTTCCCCCCAAATACTGTTCTCATTTCAGATTATGTGCTTGTTTTTTTTCTTAAAATGTGCACTCTCGTGTTCAGTGTAATTGATGCTAAACTTTGAGCCAGCGAGTTAATCCCAAATGGAATCAGTTTTGGTTTAGGTGACAGAGGGACATTAAACAGAGCTCTAGTGCTGGGTTTGTTTATTTTGGATAAGAAGATGATTTAGCCTGGAAGTGATGACTTGTTTTGGGTGGTCCTTCCATTTCAGGATGGTCCGGTGTTGGTTTACTTTTACCCATAAAAAGACTTTATGAGGCTTCAGAAAAGAGACTTTTGCATGGTGTGCAGAAGCAGCTTAGCTGCTTTGAACTGTATAGAGTCATCTAGAGAGCAAAAAAATAAAAAATAAACCAGGATGCTTCCTTCAGGACCTACTGATATCAGGTAATGCTTATGGAAATGCTTTCAAAATTTTCTAAAATATTGTCAATTTGTTTGAGTTCTTCTGATAAATGTTGCATTTCCTACATAGGCTTTTCTTTTTCTTTTGCCAACTCTTCACATTACCTGCAGAGGGAGCCTGTATATATGATAATCTAAATAATCATTGTATTTCGGGAATAAAACATTTCCCTCTCCCCAGCATAAATGCAGTTTCTGTTGTTGATAGCATTCCTTGTTAGATTACTCAGATTATAACTGTTTATGTGGAAACATGCTAGAGAGTAAGAGACTATAGTTTTATAGGCATATTTTTGATGGTGGACAGTGTCTTGCCACACATAATCTTTAAAAGATTAGCACTTTACCTCTTAATTCAGGGCAAAGGCTGCTCTCTCAGGTGTTGTAAATTGCTTTAAATGTAATTGTATTAACTCTTTATTTGTATTACAATAAGCGACAATAATTATAAATAATATTTGAAAACAATTATAAGTCAGGGTAATATTATTAAACGATTTTTTTTATCTTCATTCAAACACATGATTTTTTATTACCTTAATTTAATGCTACATTTTTTTGAATTTTGTAAATTCAGTATTCTCTCTTATTAAATTTATTGCATACAAATGCAACTGGTGAATGCTTAATATTTCATTTTTAATTAAAATTTAACTGACAAATTAATGTAAACCATAATTAAACATGACATCCAATTGCTAAACATTTAAAATACAGCAGCAAACCTTTTATTGTTTTAATAAATATAGAAATTAAAGTTAATGGAAAAGTAGAAGTATTGAATTATGACTAATAAGCATATTTCTATAAATATTGACTACTTCATCTGGTATAGGAACTAAATCAATAAAATATTCTTTTATTAATTCATATCACTGTTTTAAAATAAAGAAATTGATTGTTATACTTGCTAGATTTAGAACAGGGTTCAAATACCAAAACAAGTTTTAGATAATAAATTCATAAAATCATCCATTAAATAGAAGAAATATTTGTAAGATAAATAAATATGACTCCTTCCTTTGCTAAGCAAGAAGGAAAATAGCAAAGGTGTTTGAAATAAGTATCAGTCAGGCAGAAAAATTGTGATTTTTTTTCCCTTTTAAAATAGTTCATAGAAGACTGTCTGCTCTTCAGTATGATGTTGATGCAAAATTGTATGTGTAGTTTCAAATTCCATAAAACAGAAATAGCATTCGGCAATATCCTCTTTTGAAACAATCCTTCCAGAAAATTGGTTTGATAGTTGTTGTTTTTTTCTATAGCTTTCTTACAGTGTGCTAAACATCAAGTGTAAAATGTTCAGGAGAATGCAGTATCATATGATTGTATTTTGGGTTATAATTTATTTTAAAAGCAGAAGATTTTATGATATTAAGAACATTATTCTTAATATCTTAATAATCAATATCTTAATATTGATTCATTATTTGAATTGACTAATCTTTGCTAATAAAAAAAAAATCCGCTTGTTGTTATAACACCAAATGGCCATTTAAGTGGAAAAACTATGCAGATTTGTAATAGGTCATTATATTCTTCTTTGTCTAGGCAGCAATTTAAGAAACAGCTCTCTTGCACATGCACACAAAACAAAACAAAAAAAAACAAGACAAATAAAGATGATTTTTTTTCTATTTTTCCTAGCACAACATTAGGACTATACACCTCTTAAGCAATCTGCTGAAGATAATATCTTCCATTTACCAAAGTTGGGGAAAATATATTGAAATGCTAGCTTATGTCACCCTTTCGGTTTGACTTACAAACTACTTAGATCAGGAGTTTCAAATGGTTTTAATCTGTGAGAACTATCCCTAAATGAAGGAGAATGAATATGAAAAGCCGATAGATAACAATAAGTTTATTATCAGATGTATTTGCTAAATAAAGAATGGATCAAACTTAGTAAGATCCACAACTCCAGATACTCTATTAGTATTTCTCAGTGTTTAGTAAATCTTACTATCATAATTCTATTGATATGTAATTGCTTTGGCTAATATTCTTATCCTTTTAAGAAAATGTTCCATGCAAATGTGATACCATATTGCTATGATAATACATAAACATGCTCTGGAAGGGTAATTCCTGTTCAATAGCCCTTATATGATACTGAAAATCTCTTTATTAGAGAATGAATAGTACAATTTTGATACATGTATTGTTGTAATGATACCTAATTTAGTGTAATGGTTAAGGAAGGCATTGGACTACATAGAAACTGAGAGACTGTAAGTTTTGGTCCCGAGCCTTAGTCACAAAGCCAGCTGGGTGACTTTAGAGCCAGTCACTTTCTGTCAGCCCTAGGAAGGAAGCAATGGTAAACCACTTCTGAAATACAGGGACTTGTCCAGGCAGTCTCTGAGAATCAGAAACAATTGAATTGAATAAAAAAGTTATTGTTTTACTACTAATACTACAGCAATACTACTACTACTATTACTACTACTACTACTAATAATAATATCTGTAGCTTCTTCTTCCTAAATGTACAATAACAATACCAATAAAAACTCCCACAATCAGTACACAAAATTTGACTAAAGTCTTGGTTCTAAATTGAATTCTTCTTTTCTCTTATTTCCTATTACTATCTTGCCTGATATATATAGACAATTTGAAATGTTATTTTTGAAGGCTTAGCTGGAATAAAGAATTGACTTAAATAGTTGCTTGTTTGCACTAGAGTATCAAGCAAGTTTGGAGTATGCTTAATTTGCAGATGTATTTTATTCTAATGATCATTGGATTTGGTTGAATCTAGGATGACACAGTGGATATTTCTATGCTGAAGAGATACTTTGAAGAGTTGGGTGCTAACCTTACTTCCCGTAAGTGCCTATATGACTTCACATGTTAGCTTAGCTACAAAAAGAGATAGTATCATAAAGACCATCTGCCTGTCATCTGCTTGAGCACATTGGCCTTTGCATACCGGCTTCTGCTAACAGAAGAGGCTGTCCCATTGACAGAATATCAACTCAAAGATGAAATTAATTATTTCATCTTGATTTGACAGACCTTGTGTCGATTGACCTTACATATTTGTAGATAGCTGGATATCTCAATTTATTAGAATGATTTTTGATTAATTTATAATTACATAGCTAAGATATCTGTGACTATTGATGGCAAATACAGTGGCACACTCCGGTAAATGTTGGGTTCAAAGAATTCTTTTTATAGTATCAACAGTAACAGGTAGGCGTGTGCAAATTATTTGTTAAGGTGCTTTACTTGCAAGTGAAGGGCACCTCTGGATTGCTATGAAACTGAATTGGCCACAGCTGTTTGGTGTAGCTGTTTGAAGTTCTGATGCATAAATCAGGTGTCTCAGTGACTCCAGAGCTCACATGCAAAATGCCTTATTCGATGATTTGCAAAGACCTATTAATGGCTTCAGATAAAGGCACTTCATTCATTTATCTAGTATAAAAACACAAATTACTTTTCCACAGTTTGTTTTTTACCTCAATATCTTTGGTATACAATAGCTACCTGTGTTCTTTTCTTCTGATCCCTTTCTTAGGCAATGGGTTAATTCACAGTGGCACTTCATTCAATAGAATAGGTAGGTAGAGGACTTTCCCTGCACAAAATAATTCAGTAAATCCACTGACCCAGTTTGAGCTGGCTCTGCTTGTGTATTCCCTGTTCTGTACTCTGCTGTGTGATGGTGGCAGAAGAGGACTCTAGAAGCCTCTGCTTCTAGAATTGGCCTTGTTTCCTCCAAATTTGGGAGGAATTCCCTTAAACAGTGACTTCTTAAAATAATCAAGATCCAATTAAAGGGATGGTTTTGTTTTGTTAAAATATACACTTTAATTATACATTGATCAGAAGATGTCTTCTCTTCAGGTTTTTAAATTTTATTTTAGAGATTGACCTGATATACCAAATTAAGAAATAAGTTTAAAAATACGAAGACATACATGCAGACATTTATTCAGTAAAAAGAAATGTTAAACCCCTCACCTCAAAATATGAATACATAGAGGGACAGAAATAAAAGTATAGGCAGATTTTATAAATAGTTACGCCTGGTTTTATCATAAAATTGTAACAACTTGGGGTATACAGAGTGGATATCCTTTCAGTTTTCCTCAGGAAAGTGTGGTCCCAAGACCTCTGAGGGATCTGCAAAATCAAAATTATTTGCCAACCTATGTTGAAAAATAATATGATATTAAAATTCTCTCAAACAGTAATGTGAAGCGGTAGCGGCAACAAATGTGTCAGTCTTAATTTTTAATATGGCCGATATAAATAAATATAACTAATACAAACAAAAGTTCTTTTGGCCGCCTCCAACATTTTTAAAAGTGGGGAGTGGTCCTTGGCGGAAAAAAAAGTTTAACATGGACAAAGAGGATTATAGGATCCACTTAATGCAGGAGAAATGTTTGCCATCTTGAGTTATTTATAAAACTAATAAAGGCGGAGTTAAAAATATCTAAAAAAGAAGCGGCCTTGTACATGGCATTGAAGGGAAAGAATTGATGCCAGACAGAAGCATCAGGAGGAGCCCGTTCTCGCTAGTATTTTTTTTTTACAATCAACCCCAAATGAAAGACTAAATTTAAATTCAGTACAAGATATAGTCCATTCGGATCTTTATATTTGGGAACCATAACCTGGTAGAGAATGGGCGTGAGTATACATTTATGCTTTTTTTCTCTGGGACAATACATTATGCCAGAGGTGAGACGCGCATTCCACATGTCCTTGAGCTTTTAAGTACAGCCTTTCTTGATAAAACTGGGTTCTAGATTGTACAAAACCACCCAAACATGAAAATTAGAACATGCCCCCCCCCCACCTATTTTCTCCCTGGTTTAAAACCAAAGTTTTCTGGAATCCTGGGGAGGGGGAAAAAAAACTTGCTTTTTCTTTTATTGTACCCATTCACTTCTGTTCATTATAATTGTATCTGTTTTACATTGAGACTGGTAATGTCCGTAATGTCTTCAGGTGGTTCTGATTGTTAACTCTTATCTTTTTGCACCTGTTGTCAATAATTAATAGGCTTGCCTGTACACACACCACAATTTTTGGAGTAGTTTAAGGTTTCAGACTGTTGATATTAACAAATGCTACTTTGGAAAAGAAAAAAGAATTCCATTTGGAGGTGGTAAAGCTATTTAAATAAAGATTATTGGATTGTAGAGATATAATTACTTCTCTGAAAGAAGGCTTTTTATAGAGCTCTCTATTGGGAAGGGGTATCAGTGCTATAACTCCTGCAGCCTGATAATACAGATACTTGCAGGGAAAAAGAAGTCCCATTGTGTGGCTTCATCCCAAGTAAATAAGAATATTTTTTAAAAAAACCGTTAAGATCACAGTTTTTCCTAAGCATGTTAAGGAAAAATATTAAGTATGAGAATCCTGATTAAAATCCTGTACTGTGGGATTATTTTTTATATAGCAATTTTTAACACATTCTCTCTCTCTCTCTCTCTCTCTCTCTCTCTCTCACACACACACACACACACACACACACACACACACACAATTTGTTGTTTAGATTCAACAAGAGATCTTTGGAAACAACTGGAATCCTGTTTCCAAACTTTGCAACTGAATTGTAAGAGTAAAACTAAAGAATCCTTCCTTGCAATTTTAAAATCTGCATCTACGGTACTTTTCTTCAGTTGATGCATATATGATCCCCATACAATAAATAGATTGACAAATAACAGTTTCCTTAGATTTCTTTTCTTTTTAACGCTGTGTGATTTGCAATTGCTGAACTGGACTGTGTGCTAATTGTGCGTATGCATGTGTTTGTAGTGCTGTGTGTGTGTGTGTGTGTGTGTGTGTGTGTGTGATTTTCCTGCTCAGTGAGATCATAAATTCAGTCATGAGCCTGCGCTGTAGCCCTTTTGCTGGCCATGCTCATTTTAAATGATGATGCTTTACCAGCGAATCACGGTGGGAAAGCGTTTCTGCTTATTATGTATAGAGGAGTGATTTTTGTTCTTTGTTTTCTTTGGGAGTTTCTTCTCTGCCTTTGGAAGCATGCCATGAGTATGACTAATAAAATCTTTACTATTTGGCAAATGGAATGTAAGTGACAGGAGTGATTGGTTGAGGAATGAAAACCTGCTGCAGATTCTACATCAAAGCCGTGGAACCTTTGAAATGTTACCTGTAGATGGAACATTTTGATTTTAAGTTGTCAGCAGCATAGAATTCAAATTTCTCTTTCACCCAGCAAGATATTTTGTTAACAGCACTTTTTTTTAAAATTATGTCAAGAATGTGATATTTCCAATCAGGTTAGTAGTATGGCACTATATTAATGGATTGTAACATTTTCTAGATGAATAAGATGTTTAAAATGATGACTGACATTTATATTCAGAAAGACTGGCTATTGTTTTACTTTAACATGGACCTTACATGACTGTTGTTGTTTTTTACCTCTTTTAGGCAATGCATATAGGTTGTCTGTGATTTCTTGTTCTTTTAGTGTTCTCACTGTGACATTGAGAAAGTATACTATTTTCCTTGCACTTGAATATAGCATTGCTTCTGTTGCTGAAAGTGAAATTCAATACCCAGGTTAGCTCAAAGACAGAAATATTTCCCATTTTCACTGAATTAATTTTGCCTGTGTTTTCAGTGGTTAATTATTTTGATTTTTAGTATAGAAATATATAGTTTTTAAAATTATTTTTCATTTTGCAAATTAATCAATATAATTTGCATTGTAATATGATATGAAATTAGTTAATTAATTTAGTTTTCAGGCAAGTATGTATCTTTATATAAAATTTGTATTTGAAACATAAAGTCTGATCCTGCTGTGATTTTAGAATCTAGAATTGTGCAAATGACTATATATTGAGAGATTAATCAGAACTTAATTTCTAAGAAAGCAGCACATGCTTAGAATGAGCAAAATAATTAGTTTTTCGGAATTATCATTTCATATGTAGGTACTGATTTGTAGTATATGATTTTTATTGAGTGGCCTTTTCTCAAAAATAACAACATCCATTTCATTATTTTTCTATAAGTTCCTTTAAAGGAATAATACAGCCACAATAAATTAGCGTTCTTAAAAAAAGGGAAAAAAAATGACAGTGAATATTTTATGCAAATATTTTATGCAGAGTAAGCTTATGCATGACCACTCAAAAGTCACTCCCAAGGAGTGCAGTGGGATTTAAATCCTTAGGCTTGTATGAGAAAACTGCCTAAAATGCACTGCAGTTTCTAATTTAAAACAAATGATTTTAAGAATCTAGAATTGTGCAAATGACTATATATTGAGAGATTAATCAGAACTTAATTTTTAAGAAAGCAGC